>OU898285.1:39763072-40235572 GCA_918026665.1 Diabrotica balteata | reverse complement strand
ATCCATATTTTACCATCTACTCATGTTAAAGAAAGCACTGATTTTCAACAAATGTCCCACGATCCTCCCTCAAACAAACGAAATCGCTCTGAAATTATAACCCCTCCACCAAATGATACTCCAGTAAATAACCCCTTTCCAGACCCTAAATTAAAAAAGCCAAAGTCTTCAATCACAAACATAGGAACCATTAAAGTAACTGACGATATAAAAAATTCAGCTAGACGAATATATGAAGATACTTCAGTAAACCATTCAATATCTTATGAAACATTAGTAGATATACTGGAAAATGCTCATGGTACTCCTGACCCAGTAAGCTTAATAAAAACGTATACAAATGATCTAGAAAACCTATTGAAACTTTTAAATCAACTACATGAGAATTTATCAAATAGGAAATCAAAAAATAGATGCACTAGACTTCGAAACAAAATACTTAAATCTATACAATCAGAAACTAACACCGAATCCGATAACGAAATTGTAAAAGATATATTATAATGGCTTTCTCAATTATCCAGTGGAACTTACGAGGATATTACACTCGCCTTGAGATATTACAACAAATGATTAAAAAACTTACTCCATCCATACTCTGTTTACAGGAAACTCATTTTAAAAATACTAAAGTTCATAATTTAAAACACTACACATGCACATATAAAAATAGAGAAAATGTAGACCATGCTAGTGGTGGCGTAGCAATTTACACTCATTCATCCATCGATGTAGACATTCTTCAAATCAATACACAACTTGAAGCGGTCGCAATTACTATCAAAGGGCCTGTAAAAATGAACATATGTAATATATACATTCCACCTACACAAAACCCAAGCAATAATGAAATCTCAGACTTGATTAAACAAATACCTTCACCTCGTCTAATAGTTGGAGATTTTAATGCACATAATTACATATGGGGATCAAAAATAATTACTCCATTAGGTCGTAGAATCGAAATAATGTTGGACAATTTTCAGTTAAACCTACTAAACGATGGAAGAAATACTCATTTTGACATTTCTACTGGTAAATCCTCTGCCATAGACCTTTCAATATGTGATCCAGCATTATCAGCTACCTTCTCTTGGGATGTACTTTCTGATTTAAATGATAGTGACCATTTTCCGATTGTAATAACAAATCCTGACAGTATACAATACTCCTGTAATGTTGAAAAATGGAATATCAAAAATGCAAATTGGCAAGAGTATTATAATCTAGTTTTAAATGAAATGAATGCATTACATGAAATTTTACAATCAAATAATAATATTGATAGTCAAATTTAAGAGTTTTCCAATGTATTATTGAATGCTGCCGAAAAAGCCGTTGGTAAAATGAATCCTAAACAATTAAATTCGTCAGTCCCTTGGTGGAATTCTGAATGTCAAGAAGCTATTAAACTTTCAAAAACAGCATTAAATCGATTCAGGAAATATAATACACTTGAAAATAAATTAGAATTCAAACGACTAAAAGCACGAGCTAGATTTATAATTAAAAGAAGTAAACGTGAATCATGGAAAAAGTTTGTTTCAGAATTAAATTCATCTACACCAATTAATAAAGTATGGCAAATGGTACGAAAGATATCCGGGAAAAATACCCCAAACCACATTAACTTCTTAGAAGAAAAACAAAAAATATACACTTCCCCTCTAGACATAGCTAATATTCTAGCTAATAGTTTTGAAAGATTCTCAAGTGATAATGTTCTTCCTCCAGATTTTTTGACCAAAAAAGAGAAAGAGGAATCCAAAGGTATTGATATACCACCTGATGACCTTTCTCCTTTAAATTATCCCATAACCATGGATGAATTAGAATACTCACTCAATAATACAAAAAACTCTTCTCCCGGTCCTGATAATATTCCTGCAATATTTCTTCAAAAACTTCCTTCATCTGCAAAGAAACACTTGCTGAATATCTATAATAATATATGGAGATATAGCAAGTTTCCAAAAATCTGGAGTTCATCTATTGTCATCCCTATTTATAAACAAAATCAACCAAAATCTCTGTCACATTCATATAGACCTATTTCTCTAACTTGTGTAATGTGTAAAGTTCTCGAGAAAATCATATCCAACAGATTAATGTGGTTTTTAGAAAATAATAAATTACTTGCCCCGGAACAAAGCGGATTCCGAAAAAGTCGTTCAACACTGGATAATCTTATTAGTTTAGAGTCTGAGATTCATGAAGCAATGGCATGTGGACAAAAATGTATCGCAATATTTTTTGACATAACAAGAGCATACGATACAGTTTGGCGACATGGTATTGTTCAAACACTTAGTCGATGGGGAATAAAAGGTAATATAGCACAATTCATAAAAAATTTCCTATCTCATCGAACTTTTAATGTACGAGTTAACGGTACTTTATCTAATACAAAAATTCAAAAAAACGGAATTCCTCAAGGATCTAATTTAAGCGTCTCCCTATTTCTTATTGCAATAAATAATATTATCTCCACTTGTGACTTACCAGTAAAAGCTAGACTCTTTGCAGATGACTTAATCATTTTTGTTAAGGGGATAAATGATAAAACCCTTCAGACCCATCTACAGAAAGTGCTATGGAATCTCGAATTATGGACAAATTCTACAGGTCTTCAATTATCAACAACAAAATCAAAGGCTATGCTATTTTCAAAAAAAAGAAGTTATATCACTCCAGAATTAAAACTATTTAATAAAGAAATAAAATATGTTGAGAAAATTAAATGTCTAGGCATGACATTTGACAACAGATTATCCTGGAACCACCACATTCATGATCTAAAAAGTACTTGTCAATCTGCACTTAACATTATAAAAACTGTTGCACACAACACGTGGGGAGCAGATAGTAAAACACTGACCCTTATGTACAAGTCATTGATCAGGTCCAAACTCGACTACGCTTGTATTATTTATGATTCAGCAAAACCATATATCATAAAACAACTCGATCGAATACAAAATAGTGCTTTGCGAACTATACTAGGTGCTTTTTATACTAGCCCTACTGAAAGTTTACACTGTGAAGCTGGAGAAGTCCCCCTGGAATTCCGAAGAAAACAACTTTCACTAACATATGCGGCATCAATACAGGCAAATCCTATGAATCCTGTTAATCACTATGTAAATTCAGACCGTTTTAGGAATATCTTTAAAACTCATGCTAGGCTTGACCTTCCTTTTTATGAAAGGGTAAATAGATACCTCAATGAACTTGAATTCAAATTTCAAGATATCTATTGTATACCCGATATTAACACTGTTCCCCCTTGGACTGTTCCCATCCCATCTATCAATACCAAACTCTCCATATATAAAAAAGCAGATAACCATCCCAAAGCATTATATCAATATGTCCTCCAAGAATTCAAGACATACAGTAACCATACACTTATATATACCGATGCCTCTAAAACTATAGATGGAGTGGGAGCAGCATTTATGTCTAATAAAACAAAAATATTAATGAAACTCCCTAAATTAACATCCATTTACACAGCCGAATTAACTGCTATTCTCAATGCAATAAATTTTGTGGTAGAAAATAGTATCAAAAACCCTGTCATTATTACGGATTCCCTAAGTTCTGTAATTGCCCTAAATAACTTATATCCTAGTCATCCAAGTCTACTACTTATTAAATCAGCATTAAGCAAACTGCAAACTATGAACATAAATGTCAACTTTGTATGGATTCCTTCCCATATTGGAATTGCTGGTAACGAAGAAGTAGATTCCTTGGCAAAACTAGCAATCTCGAGTCCGGAAGCTGTAGAAATCAGAAGCATTCCACATCTAGATATAAAACCTGTAATCAAGAACTTAATAATCAATGATTGGCAGACCAAGTGGAATCAATCAACATCCAAACTACGAGAAGTAAAACATTCCATATTACCTTGGAAATCAACCCCAAATAAGCGTAAACATCAAACCATCCTATCTCGTCTGAGAATAGGCCACACCGCCATCACCCATAAACATCTGCTAGAGAGTGAATTAAAACCAAAGTGCAACATATGTGATATTGTGCTCAGTGTTCGCCATATTTTACTGGAGTGTCCTTTATATCGCATGGAGAGACTTCAATATAAATTACAAGATACCTTACAGGCAATATTAAGTGACGGAACTGATATGAAAAATTTGACTTATTTGATATATTTGACATACTTACATTCCATAAATGTACTAAATAAACTGTAAAACTCTAAATTGTACAACGCCAATGACCCTATGAGGTTGAGGCATAAATAAATAAAAAAAAAAAAATACCTATGTATTTATAATAAAACATGTTTATTTCTTACCGTATTCATTTTGTTGAACTGCAGTCATGGTCTCAAAATTGTCGCACATTTGTTTAGAAATCTCGACCTAGCATTGCTGCTTTTTATTTCTGTTGCAGTAATCTGGCGATGCAGTATCCCACAGACAGGGATTTGGTTGTACCAAACAAATGAATTTGTCGTTATCAAACACAGCACGCTCCATTTTTAACTATATTCAAAAAAACACCTTTTCTCTTTCGTTGTTCATTCACAACTATTCGACAATTCGACAGAAAATCGTGCGTTTAGACCCCTTTCAGACGAGGATACTGTATGTGAGATACTGTATGCGAGATACAGAATTTGTGTCTGAAAGCGTTCATTTAACGTAATGTTTCTTCTGTATCTGGCATACGCATTCGGTATCTCGCATACTGTATCACTCGCGCGTCCCGTGTAAAAAGCTCCATTTGAGTTTATGTAATATCTGCGTCTCGGATACGCGTATCTCAGATACAGTATCCTCGTCTGAAAGGGTAGTTAATAAGCATTTTTTTATACCTTAATACACACGACCACCACGTGCTTTGTATTCAACAGGTATACTAGCCACTCCTGGATATCTCCACTTCATGGTTTGTTCCAGTTTCACTTTTAATTTTAAAAATTATACAAATATTATACATTTTAAAGTAGATAAAGTTGCGTTCCTGAAACGACTTTGTTGAAAGATAGTTAAGTCGATTACATGAAATCAACCCTAACTCAAGAATATCCGTCACAAAAAATCATAACATGTAATAAGACAACCATTAAATAGACAACCACATGCAATGGTGGCAGTAAAATTCTCGCGCTAGAATATAAATATAGTCCCAGGAACGCAACTCATAAATATTCGCAATATCATTTTAAAATCTTTTACTTTAAAATGTATAATATCTGTCTGAATTGCCAATATAAATGGGTCAGATTAAATAAATTATTAGAAGATTTTTTTTACTAAGCAACAATATTTTTTTTGTTTAATGCATTAATAATTTGTATAATGTATTTTGACAACGACACCCGATTTGGGCGTCGAAACGTTAATAAAATGATTTTTTTAGTAAAATTGTGGCTTATTTTCCATCAAAACTAGATAAGATCTCGATTAACAAACATTTTTTTCATTGTTATAAGTGCTTGTCTTGCAATTTCAATGCGTGTCCTGATTTCTCTAATAAATACCTTGGTCATTGTTTTTATTGTATTATTATAATGATCTGTAAGTTTCATTTGTTCAAAGGGCTTATTTTTTAACAATTTTTTTTATTTTGAAAAAAAAAATGCTTTTTTTCAAAACAACTTAAAATTATTAGTGACACCAAAAATCACAAAGAGTAAAAAAATGTAGGTTTTGCTTCTCTGAATATTTTGGTCATAACTTGCCCACTCTTTATGCAAGTAACTTAAAAAAATAAACCTTTTTTAAACACTTTAAAAAAAGTAGTAATGAGTTTTCGTCGAAAAGTGCTTAAGTTTTTTATTATTTTACGTTGAAATATTCAACATGGAATTTGACGAATAAGAACCTATTTTTCAATAACCCGAAAAGTATTGACTTGGTAAAAAAAACTCTATAGAACCAAAGTTGCTTAGAATTACTGATTTTAGGCACTTCCAAACTTATCGTGAACATATATTTTTTCACTCCCGATAAGGGGTGATACTAATCCATAGGACAAAAGCATAATCTATTTTTCTTTGACATCTTAGTTTAGCGTAAGCCAAATTTCCTGTCAATCCAAGCGATTCTTTAAAATTATGAGGTTTTGCAATATTTTACCGTGAGTAAATGGACTAAATTTGGAAATAAATTCTGTATATTTTAGGTTGAAATATTTTAGTTTGCATCAATTCTGGAAATGAATTTGTTTGAAAAGTTACAAAAAAGTAATTTACATGAGATGTAATTTAAATTTTAATATGTATTTTATATTTTGTTATTTTTTTGTATTGTGTTGATAAATAAATAATTTTTAGAAAACCTTTACTGTTTTGATTAATCAATTTTTAGCGTTTTTTCTGAAGTAAAATCGGAATTTCATAATATAGATTACAAGCAAGTTAAAATCATTTGTGAAAATGCTAAGTGCCATCCTTATATCGTCCTCTATTACACTAGAGAATTGGCGGAGCATGGAACTTAAATTTATTTTTCAATCTTGGCAAATATTTCAATGAATGTCGCCACCATACAGTCAGGTAGTACTTAAGCGTGATGGGCAAAGAGGTGTAAGTGGAGGGAGTTTAACACTGAATTCGTTTTTACCTTAGAGTGAGCTATCTAGGTAGTGGTTTATAATCAATGCTCTTATTCAGAACAAAAACTAATAAATCAAGTTAGGTATAATTTTTTGATAAATAGGTACCAAAATCATGTTTTTAAACAATGCAATATATCATTTTACAGTTTTACCAAATTATAGTTTGGTTTAGTTTTTTGTTCCTGACTCTGCACATATTTTATTATTTTATTTTGGTCGCGTTAGATAAATTTGTTCGATAGGCATGTCTAGCCCTGAATACATTGCGAATATTCGTTGAATCATATTAGTCATTTTAAGAGAGCCAAGATGAGCATGATGCGAGTAGAAATCCAAATAATCTGCAGAATGGAGGAAAACGTATTAAAAAACCATAAACACATAAAAAATACAAAAGAAAAGAGAAATGTGCTCGTGGTCAAGAACATATTTCGACAACAGGAAAAGTTGTGTTAAATTAGACCTGTGATATGACCGATTGTGAATGCCCCTTTCGCTGTTTACAAAAAATACCTCAAGCTAGAAGAAATCAAATTTTTGAAGGATTCTACAGTATGAATTGAGATACGAAGCAATCATTCTTCGTTGGTCAAATACAAGTTTTACACGTTGCCAGCAAATACACAAAAAAAGAAAAATAGTCGTAGAAAAAAAGCCCGAAAGTTTATTCTTCTACTATTCTTATATACTTATACTTATTCTTATCTAGAAGATAATAACGGCGAAGATAATGTAGTTTATAAACAATTTTTTAAAGGAACTTTAGCAGTCTGCGATGGCACTTCGATCAAAGCATTGAAGAGAATGCAAAAAAACAGGACTCCTGTCCTCGATCGACGAGGAAAAAATGTACCACACAAAAAGACCAGTTTTGATATTTGAGATTATTATACCATTATACCATTATTGAGATATTTCCATCGTATCAAAATCTTTATTGTCGCAGGGCTAGTAATAGAAAATATTTAAATTTCGATCTAAATATTAAAGTCATATATGATTTGTACAAAACTAAGTGTACTGAATAAGGGCATCGAGCAGTGTCACTGTATATGTTTCGATACATATTCAATAGTAAATTTAACTTACATTTTCACCAACTGCACAAGGACACGTGTCAAACCTGTGACGAATTTAAGGCACAAAAAATTGGCACAAGTAATACTAATGCTAAAATTCAATATGAATTTCATTTGCGGCGAGCAGATGCAGTAAGAGATATGAAAAAAAAGAGAAGCACATGAAGCATCCAACAATAAAACAAAACAAGTTATGGTTTTTGAACTTCAAAAAACATTAACTATACCTATGTTATCCACTGGTGTAGTATAATACAAGCAACAACTCTGGGTATACAATCTCGGTATCCATGATGAGGTAAATAATGTTGGCCACATGCATGTTTGAAGCAATCATACAGCTTTCAGAGGAGCACAAGAGTAGATGTTGCGGCACTTGGGGCTGGGAAAATTTTACCGACCGTGGAAAAAAGCGGCATCCTTTGATGTTTTGCACCTGCTCAGGTGTTCGGGTGACATCACGCTTACTGACAAGTCGAATCATTTTTTCTTTTCTCTTCTTTCGTCTTCTTCTTTTCTTTGGCTAATCTGTTTTTCATCTCATGTCACCTTCTTTTATTTACTAATTGAACGTCCACTGCTTGACAGGAGAACCCAATATTTTATACAATGCTACATATAAGCTTGCATTCTTTCGTCTAGTACTCGACGCATGTTTTTCGCCCACTACTCTACATAGGTCTACGATTCTTTCCTCCAATGCTTTATATAGGTATTTTTTATTGTCCACGGCTAGACACATATCTTGTCGCTAATCATCAAAGTGCCCCACTGCCCAAATTAGATAAACAATATTTTCTTCTATTCGTTCGTTATCTCCTTTGTATATTTAGATGCTGATATATACAAGGTAAGTAAGAAAATACAATTCATGTTACAGTGCTAGTGGGGATAAGATCACAGACGGTTCTTCGATAACCATCAGGCAACAATACCCCGATGCATATTAAAACATACAGAGAACACTTTACGTACTCAACTCAATAAGTGACAGCCCGGTTTGTAAGCGAGTCTGACAGACACCCTAAGTTTACAGTACTACTCCCACAATGTGGTACCTGGCGTGTTTCTGTTCGGCAAAAGTGGACCACCGTTTATACTATAAAGGGGCCACCAAATATTCAACGTTGAAATGTGGTATAATGTAGCGATATGATCAATTATTAAGGAATAGTGACCAAACTCTTACGAGTTGCATACTATATTTTATCTACGATCATAAGTTAATTATTTTAAAAAATCCAGAGTATATAATATACCGAATAAACTTAAAAGGACAGTTTAAACAAAATGCAGTCTTATCAGCAGTCAGTACGGAAAAGGTGCTGCTGACAGAGAAAATAATATTAAAATGGTAGGCAAGCCAAGGAATGAAATTGAGTAAATATATTATGAAAAAATCATATATTAACAACAAATGTAACCAATTCGGTTCGAACAAATTTTGTTCTTAACAGCATCCACCGCTAGTCGGTACGGTTACACAACCGCCGGGAGACAAACTAAACTCCTGTTGGGTAACTGGCTATTAAAAATATACTTAAAAATTAACTCTGGAAAGAAGACCATTAAGATTTGTCTATCGATTTTCTTATTATTTTAGGTGGCAACACGAACACTAGATCCTAATGTAATAAGATCGGTTTATAATTGGCCAATGCTCCATATCAGATATCTTTGTGAATAATAAGTTTCAGTAGATGTTTCTTACGATCTGATGCTAGACAACTTTGTTACATTTTATTAAAAAGATGTCAACACGAACACTAAATCCTAATTTAATAAGATTGCTTCATAATTTGCCAGTGGTCCATATCAGACATCTTCAAAAAAGTGACAACACGAACACCAGTTCCTATTTTAATAAGATTGGTTCAGAATTCGCCAGTGCTCCATATCAGATATCTTTGTGAATAATATGTTTTAGTAGACGTCTTTTTAGAATCTGAGGCAAGACAAGTTTTTGTTACATTTTATTAAAAAAAAGTGACAACACGAACACCAGTTCCTATTTTAATAAGATTGGTTCAGAATTCGCCAGTGCTCCATATCAGATATCTTTTGTGAATACTATGTTTCAGTAGACGTCTTTTACGATCTGATGCTAGACAACTTTTTTTTTACATTTTAATCAGATAAAAAGGTGACAACACGAACACTAGATCCTAATTTAATAAGATCGGTTGATAATTCACCAATGGTTCATATCAGATATCTTTGTGAATAATATGTTTCAGTCGACATCTTTTACGATCTCATACTAGACTACTCCTTGTTACATTTTTATTAGAAAAATGCGGCAGCACGAACACTAGATCCTAATTTAATACGATCGGTTCATAATTCGCCAGTGGTCTATATCAGATATCTTTGTGATTAATGTTTCAGTAGACGGCTTTACGATCTGATGCTAGAAAACTTTTTGTTACATTTTTATTGAAAAAAGGTAGGAACACGAACACTACATCCTAATTTAATAAAATCGATTCATAATACGCCAATGCTCCATATTAGATATCACTGTGAATAATATGTTTCAGTAGACGTTTTTACGATCTGATGCTAGACAAATTTGCTACATTTTTATTAGAAAAATGGTGGCAACACAAACTTGATCTTAATTTAATAAGATCAGTTCATAATTCACCAGTAGTCGCTATCGGATATCTTTTGGTAGTCTTAACGTCTTCTAAAACTTATTGAACAAATTTTATGATAGTTAACCCTAATATGCTATACATCGTTTTTAAGATCTTTAAATTAATCAGTAACTCATAACAGATACCTGGTTACGTTGTTTTACTATAATAATTTTAAAAGTCAACTACAATATGTGATAGAAAAACAGACAACTAAATAGACGCTGGAATAGTATGGAATAATAGGGAACGGAAAACTAATTTATGAAAAATTCTTAAAAGACAAATTTAATATTAATATAAAATATGTACATATAACTAAATAATAAAAACCGTGTATTAAAACTACAATAATCAATAATACTAACACTATAAATAAATTTATACATATTTTTAAATTTTCATTTTCTTATAACCAAAAGGAACGGAACTAAAATCTTCTAAAAATTTTCTTTTAGTAGAATGTGGTCGATAATTTTTATGGACCTCCTGTGTTATGACTTGATGTTCTGTTGTTCGTCTAACTTGTTTACTTATGATTTTAATACCTTCCGACTTTACAAGTACCATCTTTTTAATAGTATCAAAATTAATTAATTGCGAGTTTAAATAATTAAGGGAAATTCCCTTAACTTTGCAACAAAATTTTTCGTCACCATCAGGAAGTATGTATTTATAAGCATAATTTTTGGGGCCTCCAGAAACGAACTCTGAAATATGACCACCACTTAGCTCATCAGTTAAATCACCAATACAGTCACCGGTAGGAAGATCAGGCAGACCTTCTCTGGAAATGTACACAATTGAATCGGTATCATAATATAAAGTACGCTCGCCCACCATGTCTAAATAGGAATACAGTTTGAGGCGGGCTAGAGCCGTAACGTATGAGGCCAGAACGACGTTTACAGTGGAAGACATTGAAAATGCTTCTTCTACATACTCCCACGTAACAACCAGTGTTTCGTCGTTAACAGGAACCACAGTATTAACATAGATCGAGGGATTAATCATCATAGCAAAGAATTCCTTAGGATTGTTTACAATAGAAGTTTTGGGAAGATTTTCTCGCTGTGCAAATTTACCCCAGAACGAATTAAGCATTAATTTAGCCAACGATCTAAGGCCAGGATTCGCCGTTATTTCGGTAAACTCTAACCGAACGTCTTCTATCTGGAGAAACTGTTCGATTTATCGGTTTTTTTCTTCGTCTGTTACACAACCAAGGGGCCATCCTGAAGCTTGCTGCTTGATTTTGATGAATTTATTCATCATGTCGGAAAAGAGGCCATTTTGATGTTTTGACAATTCACGGGTTTCGTACGACCAGATTTCGTAGGTCTCAACTATTTTGTAACCCTTTTCCAAAGCTTTTACAACTTCTTCAATTACCCATGTCCCTGTAAGTGACTTCTGTTCGTCGGAATGCTGACATTCTCCTTGCATAAAGTCCTCGCCGCATTTACGACAAAGAACAAAAACATGCATTTATTGTTAATTTTTGTCGGTAGAACAGGATGATAAAGGTTTGTGGGAGGAAGCACTTTACACTTTATTAAACCAGATATTCGTGATAAGTCTATATGCCGACATTCATCTCCTACAAAAATTTTAGGATGACCTAGAGGAAATTTTCCTCGCTTACATACCCAAGGGTATAGGGAACAAACATCAACGTATTTAATCTCATCATTTTCTTGTGCCTTATAATACTCCACGGTGTTACCAGTACGACCACCATACAAAGCATCCCTAGAATTTATAGGTATAGTTGTCATTAAGGGGTGATCCTCAGTAAATGATTTTATTTCGGGCGTCATAGTTCTTCTAAAGGCACACTCCCACATTTCAACGACTTCATATTCCAGAGATTTTAGATACTGATTTTTGGCAGCAGTTCTGTCATAACGATTTTCCATGCAGTGTGAAGGATCGTCATGAAGAGGAGCCAATCTGTTTTCGGGGTAACATTGGGGACAACCATGATAGTAACAACCCTGAAATTCAAACACGATATTTTCGTAAAGACCATCTACTTTACAAGTATTAATAACAGCCTCAAATCCTCGTGCAGCATGCTGTGTTTTAATATTACGCTGTTTCTCTTCCCAAAGTAGTCACTGCAGAGCTATTTTTGACTGATTATCTTTAAAACGATAACCACCTTTAGGAATAAGACCTATTGTGTCAGATTGTAGGTAATTTCGCCTAAATACTTTACTACAAGTCGAGGCTACCGTCGTAGCTTCTATAAAAGGACAGACATTTGACGTATTCAATAATTGTTTTCTAAATGTAAGACAAGCCTCTGTTAATATCATGACATCGGAAATACAATAGTCAACGATCTCTTTCTGAAAATCAAAAACATAACCCTTAGCAACTTTATCAGTATGCCAATTTATCAACTTATCACGCGCATCCTCCTTCAAATTATCGAAATCATAGAATTTTAGAGAAGGCATAGGTCCGAGATAAGATTGATTTTCCTCTTTATTAAACAAATGTGGGAAATATCCCTTTTTTAACTCTGTTAAACCAAAAGCTTTTGGTAGAGCTGACAAGGCCATAGGAATATAATTGAGACTGTCGAGAAAACGAACATTCCCAACACTCATCGAAACTAACTTCGTACCCCGCATGATAAGATCAGGGGTTAAATCGGTCTTTGTGAGGATGTAATTTAACACGAACTGATTATCGAAACCCCCTCCGTTATGTGCCAAAACGACAACATTCTTAAATTTTTTCCTAATTTGAAAAACATATTCAATGGAAATAGAAATAACATTTTCGTTTAAAACATTTAGACGAAAACCGCATGTTTGACAAAAATGTAATTTTTCTTCCTGAAGACAATTGTAACATCGCTGACTAAATACACAAAGATTTGGTTCTTGAAGAAGTGAACCATCTAGCAATATTTTTTCCTGACGAGTCTCAAGATCATAAAAAATGACAAAAAAATCTTTTGAGGGAGGTTTACCAGAATCAGGCTGCATGTAACAAATTTTGTCACATATTTCGTTAATGTGAACGTTGAAACATACCTCACCATAAAAGTCACGGCCGCATTTATCGCAGGGAACCTTAACAGCTTCTTTGGAACAAGCTGGTGAACGACGACATGCAAAACACGTACCAACACAGCAGTGTCCGTCTTTATGGTCGTAGGGTTGATGACATTCATCACAGAAATACGTACTGATAAACGCACTGGTTAGCGACCTAATTACATTAAAATAACCTTTATGAAACAGGAGGTTTAATTTTGGTCCGTCAGTGTGCCCCTCATAAATGACATCACGTCCCTTAGGTCCATATCTATAGACCACAATCTTATAGTCTGTTAGATATGCCTGAAACTGTTGCAACTCAGGAATTCCAGCTCCCTCACTAGGAATAACAACACCAGACCTATCTATTAACTGCAATGCTTTTACCCGTTGCATTTTCCCTCTATCGCGACGTATTTTTCTAAGTTCAGGGTCTTTGTCAGCGTAAGCTTTGGCTATAACCAAAGCGTATGCAAGGCATAGGTTATCGTTGTTTTTAATAACAACAATTCCTCGCCGTTTAGAACACTCCTCTTTAAATGAATTGTACTTACGACCTCTACCTTTTCCAGCAGGCATTTTTACGGTAGTAATACCAAGACAAAACGTTTCGGTGTTTAAACCGGTGCTGTTGCTTTGATATATGGAACTTATATTGTTCCATATATCGTCAACTGTCAACTCTGAGGCTGGTTTAAACCTCATCCATTCCTGACCTCTAACGAAATCCTTGGAGCAAAAAGTGAAGCCGACCTGATCATGTGGCAAAATATTTACAGTACCCTTTCGAACAATATCCTCGATGGCCTCTTTAACCCAACTTACAGGTTCCTCACCAGGCGGTACATCCCTAATTTTAAATTCCAGAGTTCGTCCCTGGACACCAAATTTACGGATTTTCTTGGTCTGATCTTTGACAATTAAAAACCTTTCCATGGTAGGTATAACAAACTTGAAATTATTGTAAAATAAAAAAAAAGTCAAAATTTCTTCAAAAAAAAATTATTATACTCACCAAAGTACGTCTGAACACTAGAAATATCTGGAACAGACTAAATGAAATACTTTAACGCAGTGTCATCAGGTGCCACCAATCACGCACCTCGATGTTCATCGCCCTTCCTTCTGGAGTTTTATTCAAATTTTAATTGGTTAAAAATCGAAAAGGTTTCATATAAAAGTTAATTTTACTTTAAATATGGGACATTTTCGGATTTACGGTCAGTCTGGTTTTACCCTTAGAGGGTAGCCCCAGGGCTCTTCACTTTGAAGGGCTCTGAAAAGTTCTAAAGACTCTGACGCTGAGTTTTTTTCTACTTAGAAATTGTGTCTTTTATTTCTAAAGTACCTACAACACCTGCAGCATTGTCTTTTCCAAGATAATGACCAAATTAGAGCGTACCGGCTAACTACGCAATATTTCACAATATTGCGCAATAGTTAGAGATATTAGTAAACATGGTTATAGCACCAAGTTGCATTTCAATTTCCTACGTTTACTAATAATCGCCCGGAGACGACATGGCGCCCAACAAAATCGAACGCACCACGACTCAGAGTCAGAGAGTCTCGTGCTCCAAGTGATCCAACATCACACCAGTTCCGACACGAGGCCTGCATCAAAACCACTCAAGAAAACAGCGGGGAGATGCATCGGATGTTAGTAAGTTACACGCTAACATGCCGATATCCACCTTCTGCAGCCTGAAACCGTCGATGTGTTAGATTTTTCGAGCCACCCGACTTCGACGCCGTACCTGATGCACGATGGATGTCCCCGGAGTAGCCAGTCCCTGCCTGCCCTACCATTATGTGGTCCAGAGTCACCACGGAGGCTCAGGTAAACTCGCCTACAATTCACCGGCGACATGCAGAAGGTACCGACAGGGCTAGAACGGGATGTAGCAGCCGACAACCGACCACATCGCCGAGGAGGGACCTGCAGATGCTGTTCACAACACCGACCACCGCCTGTGAGTGTTTTGTGCAGTGCTAGTGCGCGTTTCGCGAGTGTTACGTGAGTGTAAGTGCTTAGAGAACTGTAAGTACATTTGACAATATGGACATATCCATTTTTTTGTATATATTTAATGCATTTTTTCTTTTCTATAGTTATGAATTGTAAAAAAATTGTTTTTCTTAGGTTGTTAATAAAAATCAGCTTTTTTTATCAGCCTCAGAGTCTCCAAAGCAGGGGGGATGTCATCAGGTGCCACCAATCACGCACCTCGATGTTCATCGCCCTTCCTTCTGGAGTTTTATTCAAATTTTAATTGGTTAAAAATCGAAAAGGTTTCATATAAAAGTTAATTTTACTTTAAATATGGGACATTTTCGGATTTACGGTCAGTCTGGTTTTACCCTTAGAGGGTAGCCCCAGGGCTCTTCACTTTGAAGGGCTCTGAAAAGTTCTAAAGACTCTGACGCTGAGTTTTTTTCTACTTAGAAATTGTGTCTTTTATTTCTAAAGTACCTACAACACCTGCAGCATTGTCTTTTCCAAGATAATGACCAAATTAGAGCGTACCGGCTAACTACGCAATATTTCACAATATTGCGCAATAGTTAGAGATATTAGTAAACATGGTTATAGCACCAAGTTGCATTTCAATTTCCTACGTTTACTAATAATCGCCCGGAGACGACAGTGTTGCCGAGAGGGAGCATTTGGGCCTGTAGGACCCATCGCCGGCTCTTCGGACTTCTTCCTGTCCCCGGAATTTGATCGGGTGTTGACCATCTTTGCTTGTCGCTGGTAAAACGTGTTAATACTGCTACTGGTATAAACTAACAGTTACCGTGACAAGTATCTGTTATAGGTAACGGTTCCAAGGAACAGTTACAAAATAGCAGATCAAAATAGAAAACAGAACAGGTAAAATAATCTAAGTATTCTTTGACTTACGAAAGAAATAACTTAGTAAACAAGGAAATAAAATGGTATATAAAAATACAATGCACAGAAAATGTTTCTAATTGTTTCTTGACTTACGGAAGAGACAACTTAGAATGAGAAGTAAAATACACAAGAGTAAAAGAACAGAAAAGTGTAGAAATATTCCTAAGTGTTTCTTGACTTACGGAAGAAACAACTTAAGACAGAAATATAGATAAATGAAATATGTAAATATGAATCAATGTATGGAAATATTTCTAAGTGTTTCTTAGAACAAAAAAAAAACAAACAAGAGAATCAAATATAGTAAAATAAGAATACAAATATTTGTAAGTGTTTCTTGACTTACGGAAGAAACAACTTATAATAAGAAAATCAAATACAGAAAAGATATGGAAATATTGCTAAGTGTTTCTTGACTTACGGAAGAAGCAACTCAGCATGAAATGGTAAAATAAAAGAGACAAATATATTAAGAAAATATCTTAGATAAATATCGGAAATAATAATGCAATAATGATTATGAAAATATTTCTAAGTGTTCTTTTGACTTACCGGAAAAGAATGACTTAGACACACAATAAAATTAACAAGTCAAATATCAAAGAAATATTTCTAAGAGTTCTTTGACTTACCGGAAAGAACTACTTAGACACAAAGTACGAAATCAAATTTATAAAATAGAAAAAAAGTAAGGTAAATATTTCTAAGTGTTCTTAACTTACGGAAGAACAACTTAGATACAAAATACAAGAAAAATAAACAATCAAAATAATCAAATAAAATATCAAATAATCAGTATATGAACAAATATAAGTCAAAGTAATATTCTAACCTGAAAAGGTCTGAATATACAATAATAAAATATAAATGGTTATCAGGAAATAAGAAATAAAACAATAACTTAGTTGGAACAATAATAGCACCGACTAGGTCTACAGTAGAAGAGGCAAGCTCGACTGACTGATGAGAGAAATTCCGTCTGCTTTTATATAAACCAAATCCTTTGTTTTACGTAGTAAAAGTGGAATTTCCCTACATCGAGTCAATTAGAAATTCGGATTTGCCCACACTTGGAATTTCCAAGTATTTCTCCGAATTTCTAAATGCGTCCGGCACGGCGGTCAGCTTCTACCTGACACGCCTCCGGAGACAACAGCATGTCGGTAATTAGGTTGTCCTTGGTTTCCCTCGGGAGAGGGGACCTCTGGAGAAGCCGAATTATCCGCTCTATCCATGTTCCTATATGACCTTAGGGAGTAAATACGGTCAGTGGCCATAGACCACTATTATAAGGAAGCAAAGGATTAAAGTATATTAAATAAAGTTTTATTGTTATTATTAATATAATATCGATCAAGTAAATAATAATAATATCTTAAGACTAAGAATCTGAAAGGGAAAAAGTGCGTAATTGCCTTTAGGTCACTGCTCTAGAGGACAATTACGCATTAGTCTAATACTAAGAATCTGTAAGAGACTTTGGTTAATAAATATTTATAAGTCACAATTGTTTATGCAAAATGTGAAATTAGTAAACATAGGAAATTTATCAACAATCTCAAGAATAAAGGAATATTTCTAAGTGTCGTAGAGACCTAATTCCTTCGGGAACCTGTAAGGAATGATTTAATTCGGAATAAACAGCAATAAAATTATAACAAAAACTACGCTGTAAAAATAGTTATGAAATAAACAAGTATTATTTTATGGAAAAATTTCCTAAGTCGAAAATAGAAATAAAATGGTTAAATTAGCACATAAGTTATTTCCTGTAAATAAATAAATAATAATACAATTGTTTATAAGGCAAATAAGGCAATAATAAAATAACAGTGTAGTTTTAAATATTTCAAATATTACGAATTAAAATCCCTGAAAGAGAACAAACAAGGTTCACCGTCCTGTAAGAGGTAGAAAATCGATATTATACAAGTACAACTAGCAAAACAAGTTTGACAAGGTCAAGTGCTGAAAGAGAAGAAAATCAATAATGTTATATTTAAGATTTCTTCACAAATACCTGTAAGACATATATATAAACAATAAAACAATGAAAATACATACAATATCAAATTAGCATGAAATATATAACAGTGTATAATCGCATGTAAATTTACCATAAAGAAAACCAAAATTTCTTACCTACTTATTGCAGTGTACTCGCTGAAAGAGAAATACATTCAAAATAAGGGTAAAGAAATAAAACGCAAGGGTTTTCTTTATTATGCGGTCTCCCTTAGAGGATATCCGCGAAATAAGCGTCTAAGCCCTTTGAACAAAGGACTTAGCGGAATTCTCTTACACGACTTGTAAGTTTCCCGCGTTAATCTTAGATCTTGATAAAGACAAAGGAAAACGCGGCTGCGAATACGTATTTTTATCAGAATTCGCCTAAGGCGAAAACACAGATTAAATACGCCTTCAGATAGCGACGTTCTGGACGCTTTATTAGCAAATTTAGACTAAGTCTAAATTGCACAAATAAATGTCCAAAAATGGCCGCCTGGTTCCCGCTCGGAAACCGACAAGGGTTCTGGTAAGAACTTTGCCAAGAAGGTGCGTTCGAAATAAAATGCAGAAGTTGGGTTGAGAGGCTCAAGGAACTTAATCGACCTGAGATCTCGGCTTGCCTAAAGGAAGGCTGGACTGGCGGACATATCCTGACCCAGTCTGATTTCCTGGCCGTGGTGCGTTTCCTTTATAGAGGAAAAAGTAGGTCAAAGTGTAACGGATTTTTCAACCGCCACTTTGCCTACAACGCACGACGACCAATGCCCAATTTTCTGTATTATCATTGGTTGCAACTCTGGTGCATTTTGGCCAATGATAATAGCGAAAATGAGCAACAGCGTCCAGAATTATGATTGGCTGCACCTAGGTTGCATATTGACCAATCCCAATTCAGGAGGCTGGGCGACATCCCCCCCGCTCTCGAAGATCTGCAGGTGATTAAGCTCCCATGTACCATTTATTGACAAAAAAACAAGATTTTTACAACAAATTACAGTACATGAGTGTTTACAATACATTACAATATAAAACAAAATACAATACATTGTTTTTATAACAAAAGGAAAATGTTCCTGAACATGTTAACTTTGGTAACAAAAAAAAATAAAATTATTCGCACTCGAAATTGCAAATTTGCAAAAAGGAAAATATTCCTAATTATTTATATTAAAATTGTCTTTAAAAAAACAAAAGCTACTCATATCTGAGTATAAAGTCTTAAAAGGAAAATATTCCTATAAATGTTCATTCAAAAACTACTCATATTTGAATAGAAAAATTCTAAGTTTATTTAAACAAATGTTCAAGAAAAATGTCCCTTGAAGAAAATATAATAGTCAAATGTTTATATTATATTTAGAAAAATGTCTTTTCATTAAAAAGGAATGTCTTTAAAATAATTCAATGTCTTACACCACGTCACTCGGCGTCCTCTCCGACGGCGGCGTCGAGTCTAGGAGGTGGTGCTGGGCGGATGTCATCCACGTGGATCAGCCGGTCGACGTCGTTGTCACGGTGGACTTCATAGGTATGTTCGCCGGCTGCGCGGATGACGGAGTGAGGGCCGGTCCATGTCTCGCCGAAATTCCCTCTTTGGTGATTCCTCACCAATATTTGTTGGCCTGGAAGGTATGTAGGTGGGGCTCTAGCATCGGGATTATCCGGGAACAAGTTCCTAGCATAGATTGTGGCCTTCTGGACCGCTTTCTGAACTCGTTGTTCCCGGTTTTCTCGGATGTTGGCCTGGTATTGGGTCTCCTGGTCTCGTCTGGGTCGATAACCGAGGAGGAGCTCTGCTGGCGTCTGGCCGGTGGCGTCGTTGTTTCGTGTTCTTAGGGTAAACACGATGTCGCCGACGTAGGTGTCCCATCTGGGGTCCTCTGGAGACGACACTCTTGCTCTGAGCCCTTTCTTGAGCTCCTGGACGCGCCTCTCGATGGGGTTGGCCCTTTGGTGGTAAATAGGGGCCTTCTCGTGGGTGATTGTGTGGCGTCGGAGGAACCTCTCCCAGTTGTTCGTCCGGAATTGAGGTCCGTTGTCGGTGATGACTACGGACGGTCTTCCCCATCGGTTGCAGACTTCGTCCTGGAGGAAGGCTACAATGTCTTTGGACTTGGCGGCAGTGGTGCACCTGTATTCCACCCAATTGCTAAGGCAATCCATGGCGAAGAGGATGTAGCGGTTCCTTGTTCCTCGAGCTGGAGGATAGGGACCTAGAACATCGAATGAGATCCTCTCCCATGGACTGGTAGGATCCCTCAGCACAAGTGGAGCTCTCGGTTGTCTCTTGGAGGCTTTGGTGGTGGCACACTTCAGGCAGGTCCTTACATGGTGGATTATGTCTTTGGACATCATCGGCCAAAAGTATAGTTCGCGGATAGCTCTATAAGTTTCTTCCTGTCCTGGATGGTTGGCTTCCTCGCTGTCGTGGTAAACTTGCAGAACCTCAGCTCGGAAGCAACCAGGGACTAGAAGTATCTTTGAGCCATCCTGGAGTCGGTATGCAGTGTCGTTTTCTACTACGAACTCCTCGAGAAGGCTTTGTTCGGCCTCGTCTTGTGGACCTCTGTCTCGAATGCGTCTCCAGCGGGCGATGAATCGTTGGACTCCGTGGTGGGTACGGTGAGCCCTCAGGATTCGTTGTTGGAGTGGCATGTCTTGTAGGTCATCCAGGATGGGGTGGTCGGCACCGTCCTCCTGGTCGTCTAGCAGGCACAGCAACGGCGATGTATCTTCGTCCGTTATGGCTCGCTGTGGCCAAGCTAGGCGGTCAACCTCGGCGTCGGCGTCGTGGAGCGTCTCCTCCTCGGAAGTTGGATGGCGGGATAGATGATCCGGCAGCTGGTTATCCTTTCCGGCGACGTGGACGACTCTGAAGTTGAATTCTTGAAGTAGTAGAGCCCATCGTGAAAGCTTGGCTTTGTCTGACTTATATCGGTCTAGCCACAGCAGAGCTCTACTATCAGTATACAGGGTGAAGGCTTGGTCCTGTAGGAAGTGCTTAAATCGTTTCAGGGCCCATATTACGGCGAGGCATTCTTTTTCGTTAATATGGTACCTCTTCTCAGCTGGCTTCAGCTTGGTGCTACCATATGCGATTATTTTCCTGTTGTTGGGTTCACCTTGGAACAATACGGCCCCCATGCCTATTTCGGATGCGTCTGTTTGCAGGCTAAAGGGCAGGCTAGCATCTGGCCGTTGGAGTTCCAATTTGTTGGCTATGGCGTTCTTGATGGCATTGAACGCCCTGTCAGCTACTTCGTTCCATCGGAAACGGTGTTTTCCCGCTGTTAAATCAGTCAGCGGGGTCACCATCTCCGCGAAGTTTGGAACGAAGTCTCGGAGCCAGCTGGCAGTGCCAATAAATGACCTCAGTTGGCGGAGAGTCTTCGGTACGGTGAACCCTTGGATTTTGTCTCTATGCCGTTCCATTGGTTGTGTATTGGTGGAAGTGATCGTATGGCCCAGATAGTCAAGTTCTTTTGCGGCGAACTGGCACTTCTTAAGTGATACCCACAGGCCGTGAGTACGGAGTCGTTCCAGGACCAAGTGTAGATGCCTCTGGTGCTCCTCCCATGTGGACGAATAAATGATGATATCGTCAGTAGTATAGCAGACGGGGTACAAACCCACTTTGGTAACCTGTCCATCAGGGTCTCTGATGCTGAGGACGATACAAGCCTTCTTTGACCTTGGGGGTGTACAAGAAGTACAAGAAGTGATCGTCAATGACCAGAGGGTTGTAAGAATTGGTAGCTTATCTCTAGATCTCTTCTTCTCAGCCGAAGAAGTGTCACTTCACCTGTCTGACCTGTCTCTTCTTTGTCTTACCTGTCCTAAAGAAGTAAAAGAAGCGGAGACCACCTTGTATATGAAGTGTAAAACTCATCGCTTATCTTTAGATCTCCTCTTCTTTTCGTTAAATTTGTACAGGGTGATCGAAATATATTTTGAGAAAATTTTTGTGTTGGTGAGTTAAAAAAATAAATTGTTTGTATACGGGCTTATCTAGCCAAAATCTGTCTAGCCTAGCCTAGCCTCTTAAAACTTGTCTAGAGGTATACTTCGTTGACATATTGGATTACTTTATCTCTTTTACATTATTAAGTAACTGAAGGAAAAAAAAAACAACGTACCAAATCTAAAAATTTATTTATACAAGATTACATAATATTGCGCTTAGATGTATTGAAAAAATCCACCAAAATTTGAATAAATGTAGCCATCATAATTTTGGTAGTCAGTATTTCAAGATGTGTCTTGAAGTGTACATGCTAAAGCTTGACGATTTCTATTCAAGGCTCTCAACTTTTAACAACTGGAAGGGGACGAAATCTGAAATAGAGTTAGCTGCCTGCGGATTCTACTTTCTCCATGTGGATGATATAGTAAAGTGTTTCAAGTGTGGTGTAGAGATTTACAAATGGGAAATAAATGATAATGTAATAGAAGATCATAAAAAATATAGTCCTGATTGTGCCTTTGTACAAAGAGTTTATCCTATTTTTCTGAGAATCAACAACAAGAAAGAAAGTGTGAGTGAGAAAAATAAATATGCCTGCTCCTGTGAAACATAAATGTCCAAAGTGTGGTGGTGACACTGAAGAACGAAATGACTTGTGTATAAATTGTGAATTGGAAGAGGTGTACAAGGAAGAGAGTGGTGCTAAAAATATACCAAGTAGAATGTATGTAAAAAGGCAGAGACCACAAAAATAATGTAATTGTATTAAAAATATATATAAAGTAGCTGTAAATATATCATAAAGTTCATTTATACTTTTCCCTTTGAATATGCCTGTACCTGTGAAAGATAAATGTCCAAAGTGTGGTGGTGAAACTGACACTCCAAATACACTCTGTGCAAATTGTTACCTAAAAAGTATATTTCGACAATTTGGTGGAGACAAAAATAACCCAAGTCATCTATTTTTACAAAAATAAGTATGCCTGTACCAATAAAGTATAAATGTCCAAAGTGTGGTGGGGAGACTGAAATACCTAATAGAAATTGTATAAACTGTGAATACATTGAATATTTGAAATCCAGATCTGGTGCTAAAAATATACCAAGTAGTATGTTTGGTGAAATGTGAGGTCAGTTGTCTGAGGAGAAAAATATATAAAGACTTATATATAGAATAAGTATTTATTACTTTGTATACAGTGTACGAGTACGTTATCAATATGTTAAACGCTGCCATTAACAAATTACCGTTTGAAATGCACATCCCTGGAGGTTATAGATTTTGTGGACCCGGTACCAAATTACAGAAACGACTAGCACGAGGAGATAGGGGAATAAATGGATTAGATGAGGCGTGTCGTGAACATGATATTGCATATTCTCAAAACAAAGATCTATCTGAACGACATAAGGCTGATAAGATTCTAGCTGAAAAAGCTTTTGAACAGTTTCGATCAAAAAACACAGCATTTTCAGAAAAGTTGGCAGCACTTGGTGTAGCTGGTGCAATGAAAGCAAAAGTGAAATTAGGTATGGGTCTAGATTCTACTAATTATAAAGCTGTAACAAACAGTTGTAGTAAAGAAATGAACAAAGCTAAAAATAATTTAGACAAACTAAATGAAAATATAGACCACTGTACTTTATTACTCCAAGGATTATCTATATCCAAATCAAAAAAACGCAAACAAAATGTAAAAAATAAACAAAAAATACAACAAAAGCTTTTAAATCATAAAAGGGCAAAACAATTCGAACCTAATATGGATGTGGATATTACTGATGATTTTGTTGTCGATGATGATGATGACCGTCTATCCAAAGGAAGAGAAAAACGAAAAATAATTGATGACAATTTAGTTGATGTAAAAAAAAACAAAAATCAACTTAAATGACTCATTAAACAAAAATACTCAAAAAAGAAAACGGACCAATGAAGATGAGGATGATGATTATCCAGATAGGAAAAAAGTTAAGATATAAATTGTATTAAATTAAAAAATATAATAAATAAAACATGTATATTCTTGTTTCTTTATCTATGTCAGACTAATCTAGGGTTAATCTTTGCCACAAAACAAGGTGTTTTTTATTGTGATAACAACATATATATATATATAGTACACACATACACCAATAACTAAGTTAGTCTGATCTGTGACGTTGTTAATGAACCATCAGTAAAAGTAAACATAGTGAAATGGGAGTTAAGAGTGGTGTTGTTGAATTCCATAATAAGCAAAGAGAAAATGCCAGAACAAGACTCTTCACGAGAGAATTCAGTAGGTATCGACAAAGAGATGAGGGCTTTCAAGCAGAACAACTAGGGAGGCTTCACCATATAGAGCCCCATAGAGATGCTGATTACCCAGTGAGAAGGAGACAGCAGCTACCATTTCCAATTGAAGACATTAGAAGACAGTAATTTTAAAATTGTTTATGTTAGTAATTATTAATAAATGTTGTATATTCTACTGATGTGTTATTTAATTGAATAAAAGACTTGTTGTTGTGTGTATTGTGTGTAGTTGATTAAAAGCAATCAAGATGGTTGGTAATAAGAAAAAGACAAGAAAGACCACCAAAAGAAAGGTTACTTCATCCTCCTCCTCTAAAACAAAAGGTTCCAAAAAAAAATTTTCAAAGCAAATATCTTTTAGTTTACAGAGAGTAATTAGAGACATTAGGAAGAAACTGTTGGAAATCAAACCGAAAACTTTAAAGGAAGCTATTCAACAAGCATTACGAATCGTTAAGTATTACAAGAAAATTAAAAAACCACGTGGTCGAGTAATCCAAGTTCCAAAAACTGGGGTATATTACCCCTAATACCTATATTTGCAGGGTTAAGCGCTCTCGGAACAATTGCGGGGGGTACCTCAGCCATTGTAAAGACGATTAACGATGCAAAAGCAGCTAAAGAAGATTTACTCGAAAAACAACGTCATAATCGAAAAATGGAAGCATTAGCAATTGGACATGGTTTGTACTTGAAACCATACAAAAGAGGAATGGGTATTTTTTTATGAATGAGAAAATGGATGAAATAAAGATTCCAAAACATGCCTTGACAAATGTAGATTTACAAAAATATGCAAAATTATTGAAAATCCCCCATTTCAGAGCTGTATTTATGAGAAATAATTTTCCGAAAAAAATTTGGCAACATGAGAGTGGTATTATTAATTTAGACAATAAAGACGGACCTGGAACACATTGGACAGCCTACAAGAAGAATAAATCCAAAGTTGTGTACTTTGATAGTTTTGGTAATCTGAGACCACCGTTAGAAGCTATATCATACTTTAATTCAAATGGTTATTGTCAAATTGTATATAATCATAAAATTTATCAAACTTATAACACTGTAAATTGTGGACAATTGTGTTTAGATTTTTTAAATAAATAGTTCGTTTAAAATATTTGTTTTTTATTTACTTTCTGGTTATTGCATGATCAACATGTCGTACACTTTTGTGTTATCTGGAAGAGAATCAGTGTTATCAACCAAAATTTACCCACCAATTATTTTAAACGAAAATGAACAGTATGTACTAGGTTTAATAGATTTTATGTCATACAATACAATTCCAAATGTAGACCAAACAAATAACAAATTTTATATAAATGGGTACGATATATCGATTCCACATGGTTCATATGAAGTTGATGATCTTTCAAATTATTTAACTGAAAAAATTACCGAGTTGGAATTAAAGTTAGATCAAACACCTGAAAAAGATGAGACAGACATTGATAAAAATACAAAAGGACAGAAGCAAAATTTAGTTGCTCAAGGAGGAAACACAAAAGCTAGAAAACAGCATAATATGGATCAACCTACAAGTCTAATAATGAGAATTAATAACAATACACTCAAATGTGAAATAAAAAGCAACAAAGTAATCCATTTTGAAAAACCAAATACCATTGCTTCATTATTGGGATTTACATCAAAACGACTCTCACCTTTAAAGACTCACGTAGCTGAGAATCCTGTGCATATCACAAAGGTTAATTCAATTTGTGTGGAATGTAATCTAATCACTAATTCATACGTCAATGAAAATCAAGGTCATATTATTCACATGTTTTATCCAAATGTATTACCAGGTTACAAAATTGTTGAAATTCCAAAAAAAGTAATTTATTTACCTGTCACCAATAGATATATTGATGAAATTTTCATTAAAATAGTCGACCAGGATGGTAGTCTTGTTAATTTCACACGAGAAGTTATTACGTTAAGACTACATTTAAAAAAAGTATAAATAATGGTTACTTTTTTTGGAATTTCAACAATTTTGTAACCTGGTAATACATTTGGATAAAACATGTGAATAATATGACCTTGATTTTCATTGACGTATGAATTAGTGATTAGATTACATTCCACACAAATTGAATTAACCTTTGTGATATGCACAGGATTCTCAGCTACGTGAGTCTTTAAAGGTGAGAGTCGTTTTGATGTAAATCCCAATAATGAAGCAATGGTATTTGGTTTTTCAAAATGGATTACTTTGTTGCTTTTTATTTCACATTTGAGTGTATTGTTATTAATTCTCATTATTAGACTTGTAGGTTGATCCATATTATGCTGTTTTCTAGCTTTTGTGTTTCCTCCTTGAGCAACTAAATTTTGCTTCTGTCCTTTTGTATTTTTATCAATGTCTGTCTCATCTTTTTCAGGTGTTTGATCTAACTTTAATTCCAACTCGGTAATTTTTTCAGTTAAATAATTTGAAAGATCATCAACTTCATATGAACCATGTGGAATCGATATATCGTACCCATTTATATAAAATTTGTTATTTGTTTGGTCTACATTTGGAATTGTATTGTATGACATAAAATCTATTAAACCTAGTACATACTGTTCATTTTCGTTTAAAATAATTGGTGGGTAAATTTTGGTTGATAACACTGATTCTCTTCCAGATAACACAAAAGTGTACGACATGTTGATCATGCAATAACCAGAAAGTAAATAAAAAACAAATATTTTAAACGAACTATTTATTTAAAAAATCTAAACACAATTGTCCACAATTTACAGTGTTATAAGTTTGATAAATTTTATGATTATATACAATTTGACAATAACCATTTGAATTAAAGTATGATATAGCTTCTAACGGTGGTCTCAGATTACCAAAACTATCAAAGTACACAACTTTGGATTTATTCTTCTTGTAGGCTGTCCAATGTGTTCCAGGTCCGTCTTTATTGTCTAAATTAATAATACCACTCTCATGTTGCCAAATTTTTTTCGGAAAATTATTTCTCATAAATACAGCTCTGAAATGGGGGATTTTCAATAATTTTGCATATTTTTGTAAATCTACATTTGTCAAGGCATGTTTTGGAATCTTTATTTCATCCATTTTCTCATTCATAAAAAAATACCCATTCCTCTTTTGTATGGTTTCAAGTACAAACCATGTCCAATTGCTAATGCTTCCATTTTTCGATTATGACGTTGTTTTTCGAGTAAATCTTCTTTAGCTGCTTTTGCATCGTTAATCGTCTTTACAATGGCTGAGGTACCCCCCGCAATTGTTCCGAGAGCGCTTAACCCTGCAAATATAGGTATTAGGGGTAATATACCCCCAGTTTTTGGAACTTGGATTACTCGACCACGTGGTTTTTTAATTTTCTTGTAATACTTAACGATTCGTAATGCTTGTTGAATAGCTTCCTTTAAAGTTTTCGGTTTGATTTCCAACAGTTTCTTCCTAATGTCTCTAATTACTCTCTGTAAACTAAAAGATATTTGCTTTGAAAATTTTTTTTTGGAACCTTTTGTTTTAGAGGAGGAGGATGAAGTAACCTTTCTTTTGGTGGTCTTTCTTGTCTTTTTCTTATTACCAACCATCTTGATTGCTTTTAATCAACTACACACAATACACACAACAACAAGTCTTTTATTCAATTAAATAACACATCAGTAGAATATACAACATTTATTAATAATTACTAACATAAACAATTTTAAAATTACTGTCTTCTAATGTCTTCAATTGGAAATGGTAGCTGCTGTCTCCTTCTCACTGGGTAATCAGCATCTCTATGGGGCTCTATATGGTGAAGCCTCCCTAGTTGTTCTGCTTGAAAGCCCTCATCTCTTTGTCGATACCTACTGAATTCTCTCGTGAAGAGTCTTGTTCTGGCATTTTCTCTTTGCTTATTATGGAATTCAACAACACCACTCTTAACTCCCATTTCACTATGTTTACTTTTACTGATGGTTCATTAACAACGTCACAGATCAGACTAACTTAGTTATTGGTGTATGTGTGTACTATATATATATATGTTGTTATCACAATAAAAAACACCTTGTTTTGTGGCAAAGATTAACCCTAGATTAGTCTGACATAGATAAAGAAACAAGAATATACATGTTTTATTTATTATATTTTTTAATTTAATACAATTTATATCTTAACTTTTTTCCTATCTGGATAATCATCATCCTCATCTTCATTGGTCCGTTTTCTTTTTTGAGTATTTTTGTTTAATGAGTCATTTAAGTTGATTTTTGTTTTTTTTACATCAACTAAATTGTCATCAATTATTTTTCGTTTTTCTCTTCCTTTGGATAGACGGTCATCATCATCATCGACAACAAAATCATCAGTAATATCCACATCCATATTAGGTTCGAATTGTTTTGCCCTTTTATGATTTAAAAGCTTTTGTTGTATTTTTTGTTTATTTTTTACATTTTGTTTGCGTTTTTTTGATTTGGATATAGATAATCCTTGGAGTAATAAAGTACAGTGGTCTATATTTTCATTTAGTTTGTCTAAATTATTTTTAGCTTTGTTCATTTCTTTACTACAACTGTTTGTTACAGCTTTATAATTAGTAGAATCTAGACCCATACCTAATTTCACTTTTGCTTTCATTGCACCAGCTACACCAAGTGCTGCCAACTTTTCTGAAAATGCTGTGTTTTTTGATCGAAACTGTTCAAAAGCTTTTTCAGCTAGAATCTTATCAGCCTTATGTCGTTCAGATAGATCTTTGTTTTGAGAATATGCAATATCATGTTCACGACACGCCTCATCTAATCCATTTATTCCCCTATCTCCTCGTGCTAGTCGTTTCTGTAATTTGGTACCGGGTCCACAAAATCTATAACCTCCAGGGATGTGCATTTCAAACGGTAATTTGTTAATGGCAGCGTTTAACATATTGATAACGTACTCGTACACTGTATACAAAGTAATAAATACTTATTCTATATATAAGTCTTTATATATTTTTCTCCTCAGACAACTGACCTCACATTTCACCAAACATACTACTTGGTATATTTTTAGCACCAGATCTGGATTTCAAATATTCAATGTATTCACAGTTTATACAATTTCTATTAGGTATTTCAGTCTCCCCACCACACTTTGGACATTTATACTTTATTGGTACAGGCATACTTATTTTTGTAAAAATAGATGACTTGGGTTATTTTTGTCTCCACCAAATTGTCGAAATATACTTTTTAGGTAACAATTTGCACAGAGTGTATTTGGAGTGTCAGTTTCACCACCACACTTTGGACATTTATCTTTCACAGGTACAGGCATATTCAAAGGGAAAAGTATAAATGAACTTTATGATATATTTACAGCTACTTTATATATATTTTTAATACAATTACATTATTTTTGTGGTCTCTGCCTTTTTACATACATTCTACTTGGTATATTTTTAGCACCACTCTCTTCCTTGTACACCTCTTCCAATTCACAATTTATACACAAGTCATTTCGTTCTTCAGTGTCACCACCACACTTTGGACATTTATGTTTCACAGGAGCAGGCATATTTATTTTTCTCACTCACACTTTCTTTCTTGTTGTTGATTCTCAGAAAAATAGGATAAACTCTTTGTACAAAGGCACAATCAGGACTATATTTTTTATGATCTTCTATTACATTATCATTTATTTCCCATTTGTAAATCTCTACACCACACTTGAAACACTTTACTATATCATCCACATGGAGAAAGTAGAATCCGCAGGCAGCTAACTCTATTTCAGATTTCGTCCCCTTCCAGTTGTTAAAAGTTGAGAGCCTTGAATAGAAATCGTCAAGCTTTAGCATGTACACTTCAAGACACATCTTGAAATACTGACTACCAAAATTATGATGGCTACATTTATTCAAATTTTGGTGGATTTTTTCAATACATCTAAGCGCAATATTATGTAATCTTGTATAAATAAATTTTTAGATTTGGTACGTTGTTTTTTTTTCCTTCAGTTACTTTAATAAATGTAAAAGAGATAAAGTAATCCAATATGTCAACGAAGTATACCTCTAGACAAGTTTTAAGAGGCTAGGCTAGGCTAGACAGATTTTGGCTAGATAAGCCCGTATACAAACAATTTATTTTTTTAACTCACCAACACAAAAATTTTCTCAAAATATATTTCGATCACCCTGTACAAATTTAACGAAAAGAAGAGGAGATCTAAAGATAAGCGATGAGTTTTACACTTCATATACAAGGTGGTCTACAGACCGCTTCTTTTACTTCTTTAGGACAGGTAAGACAAAGAAGAGACAGGTCAGACAGGTGAAAAATACAGGTGACACTTCTTCGGCTGAGAAGAAGAGATCTAGAGATAAGCTACCAATTCTTACAACCCTCTGGTCATTGACGATCACTTCTTGTACTTCTTGTACACCCCCAAGGTCAAAGAAGGCTTGTATCGTCCTCAGCATCAGAGACCCTGATGGACAGGTTACCAAAGTGGGTTTGTACCCCGTCTGCTATACTACTATCGTCCATGTATACTTTGACGAATTCGTCCACGTAGCCGGCGAAGACGGTGGTCACCAGCTTTTGGAACGCAGCAGGTCCATTCTTTAACCCAAATGGCATCACCGTGAATTCATATTGCGACCCATCAGGAAGGCTGAAGGCGGTGATCTCCCTGGACTCCTCGGCCAGCGGAATCTGCCAGAAACCGCTCTTCAGGTCGAGGGTGGTGAAGACCTTGGCAAGGCCTAGTTCCTTGATGCTATCGTGTATGGGTGGTAGATTGGATACTTCATCCACGGTGATTGCGTTGATTTTTCGGTAGTCAACGCAGAATCTGGGTGTTCCATCTTTCTTGGATACTATTACAACAGGGCTGTTGTATGGACTTCTGCTAGGACGAATAACGCCCGCCGAGAGCATGTCCTGGACTTCGGTGTACATGACCTGCTTCTTCGGTGTTGAATATTTGTACGGCCTAATGTTGATAGGCCTGGAGTCTGTCAGCTTGATGACCATCTTGGTGGCTCGTGTTGTTGGCTGGCGGACTCTGTCGTCGAAAACGTCTTGGTACGTTTCCAGCAGCTGTTTCACTACATCCTTCGCAAAGTCTGGAGCTTGTTCTTCCCTCAGGAGGTGGGTGTTGTTGGTGGTGGTGTTGACTCTCGTAGATGGCTCCCAGAACAGAGTGTGGCGGCTGACGGTTCCAACGTGGAGGCACTTCCTGGTAATATCTATCAGGACCTCCTCTGCCTTCAGCCATGGCATGCCTAGCACTAAGTCGTGGTGGAGATTTTCTACTAGACGACATCGGACCTTGCTTGTCAGCTGATCATTGAAGGTGATGTCGACATCTACTACTCCTAGACTCTCGAAGGAATGGCCTTGTTTAGCCAGCTGCACCTCGGCGGGGTCGTTCTTTACCATTTCCTGCTCAACCAGGCCTACACTGATGAAGTTTGATGTGGCACCAGTGTCTATCATGGCCATGATTCTTACTGAGTTGACCTCCGCGGAGATCCTTGGTGATGGTGAGGAATCGACTTTGACATGAAGTGTATTCAGCTGGGGCACCATTCTGGTAGGTTCTAGTTCTCGACGGTGCCCCCGTCGGAGTTTCCCTGACGTGGTGGTGGGCCTCGTGGTGAAGGTGTTGGAGCGGGACGGGCTCCCTGACTATTGTTTTGACTTCGATTGAAGTTCTGGTTGTTGTTACCGTGTTGATTACGGTTGTTGTTGTGTTGGTTGCCGTTGTGACTACGGCCGTTGAAGTTGTTTCTGTTGTTGTTGTTGTTGCCTCGGTTACGCCATTCCTGCAGGGTTTCGGACTGGCGAGGACGGTCGTTGCGTTGTGGGGCTTGGTTTGGATTTTGCTGGGGTTGAGGACGACTTCCAGCTGGATTTGACGTCTTCTCGTGCTGCTTGGGAGCGGCACTGGCAGGTGTAGATGCTTTAATGTCCATTTCTAACTCATCTACGGTGCGACGGAGGTCCTCTTCAGTCCGTGGTGGATTAACCCTCAGGAATTTTCGTAGGTCTGGGCGTAACTGATCCGTGATGATCGTGCATCGGTCTTCATCTCGGGTGGCGGGTGCTACTCTATTGAATAATGCCATTTTGGATGTTATGAATTCCGCTGCAGACTCGGAACGTTGCCTGTGGCCGTATAATTTGGCCAGAAGCTTGGAGAAGCGGCTGGAATGGCTGAAGTGGTCTATCAGCCTTCCGAAAAAGACTCTGTGGTCGAGGTTGGGGGCTGCATGACTTGTAGCCCATGTGGCGGCTTCTCCATCCAAACCATGCTCTAATAAGTATGCGGTCCATTGTCTTTCTTCGATTCCCATGCTGGTGAGGTGTTCTGTCGCTGTTGTTGCAAATTCTTCCGGACTTTCGTGATCTGCTCCGGAAAATTTCTTCAGTGTTGGCCTCCATCGTGGTGCTGGGGTTGGTACGGGTGCTGGTGATGGAACTTCCGCCTTCGTGGTGGTGTGTAGGGTAAGGGCCGTCACTGCTTGCGTCAGAACTGCTAGGGAGTTGTAGAGGTCTTGGATCGCTGCTTGGCCTGACGTCGCAGGCTGTTGCTGGGCTGCTAAGTCGGGAGCTGCTTGGCCTGACGTCGCAGGCGGTGTGGAGACTGTATCTTCAGGGTGTGATCCAGTTCGTAATAAGGGTTGGGCGCCATGTCGGTAATTAGGTTGTGATTCCGACTGGCTTGTAGCATGAGACTCTGGTAACTCAGGACGTGGTGAAGTCCGTGAAGGGGGTTGGGCGCCATGTCGGTAATTAGGTTGTCCTTGGTTTCCCTCGGGAGAGGGGACCTCTGGAGAAGCCGAATTATCCGCTCTATCCATGTTCCTATATGACCTTAGGGAGTAAATACGGTCAGTGGCCATAGACCACTATTATAAGGAAGCAAGGATTAAAGTATATTAAATAAAGTTTTATTGTTATTATTAATATAATATCGATCAAGTAAATAATAATAATATCTTAAGACTAAGAATCTGAAAGGGAAAAGTGCGTAATTGCCTTTAGGTCACTGCTCTAGAGGACAATTACGCATTAGTCTAATACTAAGAATCTGTAAGAGACTTTGGTTAATAAATATTTATAAGTCACAATAGTTTATGCAAAATGTGAAATTAGTAAACATAGAAAATTTATCAACAATTACAAGAATAAAGGAATATTTCGAAGTGTCGTAGAGACCTAATTCCTTCGGGAACCTGTAAGGAATGATTTAATTCGGAATAAACAGCAATAAAATTATAACAAAACTACGCTGTAAAAATAGTTATGAAATAAACAAGTATTATTTTATGGAAAAATTTCCTAAGTCGAAAATAGAAATAAAATGGTTAAATTAGCACATAAGTTATTTCCTGTAAATAAATAAATAATAATACAATTGTTTATAAGGCAAATAAGGCAATAATAAAATAACAGTGTAGTTTTAAATATTTCAAATATTACGAATTAAAATCCCTGAAAGAGAACAAACAAGGTTCACCGTCCTGTAAGAGGTAGAAAATCGATATTATACAAGTACAACTAGCAAAACAAGTTTGACAAGGTCAAGTGCTGAAAGAGAAGAAAATCAATAATGTTATATTTAAGATTTCTTCACAAATACCTGTAAGACATATATATAAACAATAAAACAATGAAAATACATACAATATCAAATTAGCATGAAATATATAACAGTGTATAATCGCATGTAAATTTACCATAAAGAAAACCAAAATTTCTTACCTACTTATTGCAGTGTACTCGCTGAAAGAGAAATACAAAAATAAGGGTAAAGAAATAAAACACAAGGGTTTTCTTTATTATGCGGTCTCCCTTAGAGGATATCCGCGAAATAAGCGTCTAAGCCCTTTGAACAAAGGACTTAGCGGAATTCTCTTACACGACTTGTAAGTTTCCCGCGTTAATCTTAGATCTTGATAAAGACAAAGGAAAACGCGGCTGCAGTTACGTATTTTTATCAGAATTCGCCTAAGGCGAAAACACAGATTAAATACGCCTTCAGATAGCGACGTTCTGGACGCTTTATTAGCAAATTTAGACTAAGTCTAAATTGCACAAATAAATGTCCAAAAAATGGCCGCCTGGTTCCCGCTCGGAAACCGACAAGGGTTCTGGTAAGAACTTTGCCAAGAAGGTACGTTCGAAATAAAATGCAGAAGTTGGGTTGAGAGGCTCAAGGAACTTAATCGACCTGAGATCTCGGCTTGCCTAAAGGAAGGCTGGACTGGCGGACATATCCTGACCCAGTCTGATTTCCTGGCCGTGGTGCGTTTCCTTTATAGAGGAAAAAGTAGGTCAAAGTGTAACGGATTTTTCAACCGCCACTTTGCCTACAACGCACGACGACCAATGCCCAATTTTCTGCATTATCATTGGTTGCAACTCTGGTGCATTTTTGGCCAATGATAATAGCGAAAATGAGCAACAGCGTCCAGAATTATGATTGGCTGCACCTAGGTTGCATATTGACCAATCCCAATTCAGGAGGCTGGGCGACAAGCAGTGTCGTCTCCGGGCGATTATTAGTAAACGTAGGAAATTGAAATGCATCTCGGTGCCATAACCATGTTTACTAATATCATCTAACTATTGCGCAATATTGTGAAATATTGCGTAGTTAGCCGGTACGCTCTAATTTGGTCATTATCTTGTAAAAGACAATGCTACAGGTGTTGTGGGTACTTTAGAAATAAAAGACACAATTTCTAAGTAGAAAAAAACTCAGCGTCAGAGTCTTTAGAACTTTTCAGAGCCCTTCAAAGTGAAGAGCCCTGGGGCTACCCTCTAAGGGTAAAACCAGACTGACTCCAAATCCGAAAAATGTCCCATATTTAAAGTAAAATTAACTTTTATATGAAACCTTTTCGATTTTTAACCAATTAAAATTTGAATAAAACTCCAGAAGGAAGGGCGATGAACATCGAGGTGCGTGATTGGTGGCACCTGATGACATCCCCCCTGCTTTGGAGACTCTGAGGCTGATAAAAAAAGCTGATTTTTATTAACAACCTAAGAAAAACAATTTTTTTACAATTCATAACTATAGAAAAGAAAAAATGCATTAAATATATACAAAAAAAAAAAAAAAAAAATGGATATGTCCATATTGTCAGATGTACTTACAGTTCTCTAAGCACTTACACTCGCGTAACACTCGCGAAACGCGCACTAGCACTGCACAAAACACTCACAGGCGGTGGTCGGTGTTGTGGCCAGCATCTGCAGGTCCCTCCTCGGCGATGTGGTCGGTTGTCGGCTGCTACATCCCGTTCTAGCCCTGTCGGTACCTTCTGCATGTCGCCGGTGGATCGTAGGCGAGTTTTACCTGAGCCTCCGTGGTGACTCTGGACCACATAATGGTAGGGCAGGCAGGGACTGGCTACTCCGGGGACATCCATCGTGCATCAGGTACGGCGTCGAAGTCGGGTGGCTCGAAAAATCTAACACATCGACGGTTTCAGGCTGCAGAAGGTGGATATCGGCATGTTAGCGTGTAACTTACTAACATCCGATGCCTCTCCCCGCTGTTTTCTTGAGTGGTTTTGATGCAGGCCTCGTGTCGGAACTGTTGTGATGTTGGATCACTTGGAGCACGAGACTCTCTGATTCTGAGTCGTGGTGCGTTCGATTTCGTTGGGCGCCATGTCGTCTCCGGGCGATTATTAGTAAACGTAGGAAATTGAAATGCATCTCGGTGCCATAACCATGTTTACTAATATCATCTAACTATTGCGCAATATTGTGAAATATTGCGTAGTTAGCCGGTACGCTCTAATTTGGTCATTATCTTGTAAAAGACAATGCTACAGGTGTTGTGGGTACTTTAGAAATAAAAGACACAATTTCTAAGTAGAAAAAAACTCAGCGTCAGAGTCTTTAGAACTTTTCAGAGCCCTTCAAAGTGAAGAGCCCTGGGGCTACCCTCTAAGGGTAAAACCAGACTGACTCCAAATCCGAAAAATGTCCCATATTTAAAGTAAAATTAACTTTTATATGAAACCTTTTCGATTTTTAACCAATTAAAATTTGAATAAAACTCCAGAAGGAAGGGCGATGAACATCGAGGTGCGTGATTGGTGGCACCTGATGACAGCAGGGTATAAGGTAGACTTCTAGCTGGACGGAAAACTGAACGATAATTCCAAAGGCCCCAAAAAGGTTTAGATTTGTGTAAAAATATGTAAGAATCAATCTAAAAGAGTAAATTTGTTTACATTTATCAATTTGGTTACACCTTTGAAAGTGGATGACAGTGCTACATAAAACTAAACATATGGAAGTAGTGGGAGAAGTGTTGTATTATTAAAAAAATTATACCTCACTTGATCGTTTATTGTAGCGACCACAATGCCTAAAACGTGTGATTGAAGAACGGCGATTGAAGAACGGCGTGAGGTTGTCAGGATGTACTGCAGAAGTTAAAAACATGTGTGAAGTATGCAATATAGTTAGGGTATATGAGGTTAAAAGCGCCTTTAAAAGATTGAAAAGATATTAAATACTATGGATTCAAAACCTGTTGTTATAAATGTCATCAAAAATTATGAGCCGAGAAAAGAGGTCATTTATAACATGCTGCTACAAGCTTTGAAAAAGGTTTAAAGTACGCGGTAAACTTTTCTAAATTATGTAATTTTAAATAATTCGTTAACTGTTTATAATACAAATGCTAAAAAGTAACCTTTTGTAAAATATATGTAAGCATCAACAAATAACCCCACACTAACAACATTAGGTCAAAATTAGGGTAAATGGATACCGTTTACCACTTAATCCAGGTCTATTATGAAGCATTGAAGAAATAACAGTATTAGTACGAAAGAAATTCGGGCCAGTGTAAAATGTATGGTAAAATTACGAAACGGACTTGTATTTATAAACAATTTAAAAAAAATTAGGAGAATGCTCATGTGAGCAGGAAAAGAGCTTTCCCAAAAAGTTTATATATAGCGATTGTCAGAATTAATTCGGAAGTTTTATTTGATATCTTTTCTACTTAGATTTTATTTGTTAGGGACAATTGTTTACACAAGTAACACATCTCGAGAGTATCTATAAATAGACACTTTGGATAACCCTTTTAAAAAAAATTTACTTACACAAGAATTTTCACATTTATGGTTTTGCGGTTAGTAGTGTATATTTCAACAGACAGATAAGGAACAAAAAACTTGTATTAACATGTATAACAAAGTTGTAAAAAGCACAGTTACGAAGTTGTCAAACTTTTCGAAATAAAAGAAAAATTAATAAAAGTATTGTATTCCTTGAAGATATTGAAAAAGATTCTTAGCTTACTTAAAAAATGTTAAGACTTTGACTAATATTTTTCTTTTTTTAAATTTGTTTATCCATACATATCAATAAAACAAACTGTATATAGGACTTCGAATCGAGACTCATTAGTAACGTGTCGATAAATTTCAGCTCCGAATAAAACGTGTTTTTTGTTGGTTTATACCAAAACTTTAAATACAAGTTTGTACTAAGAGTGAAATTAAAGTGTCTTCTAATTACAGAAAAGAAAAATTGTAAGTACAATTTTTATTTGATCCAGATAAAACCATTTAAAGAATTTTATTGAAAACTAAACAGAAGATCTATTTTTATTTCAAATAAAAACGCCGATAAGCCGGCTTAATTACCTTAAGTCAGTAGCGGCTCTAGTATAATTATACTAAATGAAGAAATTAAAAATTAAAAATGGATAACAATTTAAAAACAGACACAGTAATCACCAAACCATTATTATCATCTTCAACACCAACCTCTTCTTCAACATTAACCTACTCTAATGCCGTAAGCAGCTTTAACTTTCCATCCAAAGAACAAGCAATTGTTTTGTCATCAGTACCAGATATAAAAATACACGAATACATAACAGCAATAGGAACTTTAGTACAACCAAAAAATATCATCTTTGCGTCCAGAATTTCAAATAACAGAGTATGCATATATCTCAGTAACACTACAATCCTAGAAAAATTACTACATAATCACAAATCCGTTTCAATACAAGGAAACGACATAGAAATTAGAAGATTAATTACTCCTGCGAGCCGACTAGTGATATCAAATGTCTGCCCCAGTATTCCAAACACTATTATCGAAGAAGAGCTCAAAAAATTGGAGCTTATTGCAGTGTCTAAAATAATATTTTTAAAAGTTGGCATGCCTGAATCTGAATACAATCATATATTAAGTTTTAGACGTCAAGTATTTGTTGCTCCAACAACTAATAATCATATCCCCAATTCACTTCTAATATCTCATGACAATACCCCCTACAGAATTTATCTTTCCTTAGATGGCCTAAATTGCTCTAAATGTAATACCACAGGACACAAAGATGAAAACTGCACTATCGAACCAATTAATTTACAAAATATTGACCAGCTATCTCAATCTATAATTGTTAATATTTCTGAAACAGAAAATTATCCAATAAATAAAACATCCCTTACATCAGAAACCGCAACTGCTCATCAATCTAGTACTCCTGCTGCTACTTCCTCAAACAGATCACTACCAAATACCTCCTCCAACTCACAAAACCTACCTGAATCACTATCTAATAATACCAACATAATATCACACACTTCTATAAAAAGACAAATGTCAACATCTCCTGAAATAATAGAGTCAGAAAATCAAGAAATAATAATTCCTGCTCCAAAGAAATCTGCACCTAAAAGGATTAAAAAAGCTTTGAACATCGAAACCTCAATGAAACCTATAGAAGCCATTTTATCCTCAGCTACTATTCCTTACACACTAAGATACACAGAACTATGCGACTATATTACAAATGCTATAGGTTCAAAGTTTCCTGAAAACGTAGCAAAGGATTATACAAATGACCTACAAGGACTTAGCGCTGAATTGCAAATGGTACACACAAACACAAACGATCGACGTCTTAAAAACAACATTTCAAGAATTTTAAAAAAGATACATGGAACAGACAACTCTTCTATTACTGAGGAAGAAAGCGACAGCAACTCTATCCAATAACCAAATTCATAGTTCAATGGAATTTGAATGGCTTTTACAGCCATATCGAAAACTTAAAAATATTAATCAATGAATTCTCACCTCTAGTAATATGTTTACAAGAAACACGACTTTCTAATAATAATGTAAAATTGAAAAACTATACACCATACATCAGAAATAGACCAGTGCAGCAAATAGCTAGTGGTGGTGTTGGCATCTTTGTGAAATCTACGGTCGAATCCACAGAAATTCCGTTATATACAAATCTGGAGGCTGTTGCAGTATCAATAATTCATCATTTCAAAATTAACATTTGCAGTGTATATTTACCACATCCGGAAGAATCCATACTCCTGGAACTACAAAAAGTGATAGAACAAATTCCATCTCCTAAACTAATTCTTGCTGACACAAATTGTCATAACGAATCTTGGGGATCTTTGAAAACTTACAAAAATGGCAAAACTGTATTAGAAATAATTAACAACCTTAAAATGGTGCTATTAAACATAGGAATGCCTACCCGTTTCAACTCTTACAATGGCACGTTTTCAACCATCCATTTATCCCTCAGCAATTCAACTTTAGCACCACTACTTGAGTGGAATACACTTTCACACTTATTTGACAGCGACCATCTACTAATTTTGATTACTCATATTAAAGACACAAAGATTAATACAAAACCATATGAAACATGGAAGTTAAAATCGGCGGATTGGGAAAAGTATACTAGTTTAATAACTGAACGGATGAAAGACTTCAAAATATTAGAAGATATAAACATCACAATATCAAATTTTAATGATATCCTAATAGATTCAGCCAGAGAAGCGATTGGAAAAACTAAAGCTACCACAAAAACACCTCTGCCCTGGTGGAATATCGAAATAGAAACTTCCTTGAAACAAACAAAACACTCCTTTAATATATTGAAAAAACACAATTCCGAAACTAACTTAGCTAGATTTAGAGCGTTAAGAGCCAGGTCCAGATTTCTAATCAAAAAATCTAAAAAAGAAAGCTGGGCCAATTATGTCTCACCAATAAATTCATCTACACCAATAAGTGATATTTGGCAGAAAATAAGGAAAATAAAAGGCTCAACCAAAATTAATCATATTGACACCATTGCTACTGATAACTTAATTACGTAAGATAAACTAGAAATTGTAGAAATCTTAGCTGATCACTATCAACTATATTCGAGCAATTATCAATACAACTCTACATTTTTAAAACACAAAGAAAAAACCGAATTATCACAAATCAAAATAGAAGATATTTTATGCCCTCTCAATATACCGATTACAATAGAGGAGTTAAACGAAAGCTTAGGCAATGCTAAAAAAACTTCTTCAGGACCTGATGATATTCCAACAATATTTATTGAGAAACTACCTGAAACAGTAAAGAAAATTTTAGTTGACATCTTTAACAATATTTACACAAATAAAACGTTTCCTTCAATATGGCGTCAAGCAATTATCATTCCTTCTTTAAAAATGAATATGCCAAAAACCTTACCATCCTCCTATCGTCCAATATCTCTCACCAGTAACATTTGCAAAGCAATGGAGAGAATATTGAGTAAAAGACTAAAATGGCACTTGGAAAAGGAAAAACTTTTTACTCCAATACAAAGCGGATACCGTTCAGACAGATCGACAGCTGATAACATTGTTGCACTAGAATCCGAAATACATAAAGCATTTACAAATCAACAAAAAGTAATTGCAATATTTTTCGACATTAAAAAAGCTTTCGACACAACATGGAAGCATTATATCCTCAAAATTATGAAAAACTGGAAAATAGATGGTAACTTTCTCGCTTTCACCAAAAATTTTCTTCAAAACAGGTCCATACAAGTAAAAACGAATGGATTCATGTCAACATCGAAATCACTTCATAATGGAATTCCTCAAGGATCGGCCTTAAGTCCACTTTTATTCTTAATCGCAATAAATAATATAACAAACCACATAAAGCTTCCCGTAAAAGCTAATCTTTTTGCTGATGATCTAGTAATATATGTTAAAAGTAAAAATATAGAATTAGCTACGCAAATTTTACAGAGAACATTAAACAGCTTAGAAATGTGGTCTTTAGAGACTGGTTTAACTTTTTCAACTGAGAAGACTAAAGTAATAATGTTTGACAAACAAAGAGTAGAATACAACTTAAACTTGTATCTAAATGGCCATCCTCTAAAACAAGTCCACGAAATTAAATTTTTGGGTGTAATATTTGACTCACAACTCACATGGAATTCACATATCAACAATTTGATCAAATCCTGTCAACAAGGAATAAACTTACTAAGAGTTTTATCCAATCATAAATGGGGATCAGATACTAAAATTCTTCTTAACTTATATCAGACATTAATAAGAAGCAAACTCGACTACGGATGCATCTGTTATGAAACAGCAAATAAAAATCAACTAAAAAAATTGGATGTTGTTCAAACCACATCTCTAAGACTAATCTTTGGGGCCTTTAGAACTACTCCAATAAGAATCCTTCAAGTGCTAGCAGGAGAAATGCCACTATACCTCAGAAGACAATATCTATCACTATGCTACGCTTCAAGAATTCTAAGCGCAAAGGATCATACCTTTCTCGCAAGTTTAGTATCGGAAGAATCACTAGAACAATACACAAATTACACCACCAAGACAGTACCATTTTACGAACGAGTTAAAAGATTACCGTATTATATCAATCAAAATACCTTGGCACCCATAAAAATATACCAAACACCTCCCTGGACAGTTTCTTTACCAATAGTAGACCTCTCCTTACTTAATCATGATAAGCATTTACACAATTCTGCAGAGATCAGGCTTCAGTATCATACAAATTTACTCAAATATTCCACTCACAAATTGTTTTTCACTGATGCCTCCAAAACTTGCAACGGAGTAGCAGCTGCTACTGTATCAGAAAACTTAATTTCTACCACTAGATTAACTCACGGCTGTAGTATTTATACTGCAGAGCTACAAGCAGTACTTGACGCACTAAATCATTGTAAAACCATAAATGAAAAACAAATACTAATATTATCAGATTGATTAAGCTGTTTACAGGCCATTAAACATGTTTATCCCACACACATCAATCTATTCCTAATTAAGGACGCGTTGCAACAGCTCCAATTTTCTGGGAAATTTATATCATTTATGTGGGTCCCATCCCATGTCGGAATATCTGGTAATGAGCTAGCAGACAAAACTGCGTTTGAAGCAATAAACAATGTGAACATTCTGACTACAACAGATATACCAATATCAGATACTAAGACTTTATTAAAGACTCATGTGTATAAAATATGGCAAGAAATATGGGATCAAACAAATCTTAAAAATATCAAACCTCAGACGTATCCTCAAAAAATCTTAATATACCACCAAAACGAAAAGACCAGGTAATTATCAGCAGACTCCGACTTGGGCATACACGACTTACACACGGCTACATAATCTTCAAAGAACCACTACCAATGTGCCAAAGATGCCAAACACCTTTCACAGTCAACCATACATTAATAGAATGTCCAGAGTACACATCAGCCAAGGCGATATTCAAGATACCCAACAGCCTGAAAGAAGCACTGGATATAAAATTCAATGAAGTTCTCTCTTTTTTAAAACACTGTAAACTCTATAGTAAATTGTGATTTAATTTTTGTTACATTTACATACATGTACATAATACCATATTGTTGTAAGTCATGACTTTTTAAATGTATCTTATTTTCTATATTTGTATCATAAACCTACCGCTAATAACCCTAGTGGTTGATGCGGATAAATAAAAATAAAAAAAAAAAAAACTGTATATATTTAAACACTATACCGATTTACCTTAATGGACTCCCTAACAAATGCTAGGTAACCACATATACAAATATATTTTTAAAACCTAGAAAACAAACAAATTTTCGTGTATGATATCATACAGCTACATTAAAATACATTTTACAGATTTTACAAAAAATTAATCAACAGATTTGAATTTTTTTAAATTAATACCTATTGTATGTTACCTGCTTTCATCAATTTGACACATTTTGTAAGGAAATCACTATAAAGAAAAGAATAAAGGAATAAATAAATCAAATATATGCACTTTGTAGTACCTGTGGCAAGATTTTCTCATCTGTGAGGTAAAGTAATTAAGTAGCATAAACACCTAATTCAATTAAGAATATTTATATAAATAACGTTTTTCTTTAATACAGCTCAACTAAATTTATTTACCTGTCTCTGAGCAACTTATTATCTTGTGACATGCTAAACCCTAAAAACCTTATTATTCGCTTTCGAAGACAACTTGCTGCAGAAAAAAGAAATTCAGACAGTTTTTTTCTTTGATCGTATTTATTGATTTTCTCAATTGAACGGTAAGGTAAAAAAAACTATAAAAATATATCCCTTTCTTTCTAACCATCTGTATATGTACAATTACTTAAAATATTCTTCAATAATAAAAAAAAAACATCTTACTCAAGAAAATTAAAGCATTATTTTATAATTCTGTTTTAACAAAACGAAAAATTTTTAATAATAAAAAAGTTTCGTTTATTTTAATTCATTCGGTAGTACCAAATATAGAATACCGAGTAACGAATAAACTATAATATCTAAATATAATAATTTCAAGACAAGTTCCAATTAATTCCTATATAATTTTATAATATTCATTTCCAAGATCCATTTATACCGGGGTTAAAACAAATTAAAAATGTAGATACAATTTAATATTATCTTGCATTTAATGGTTAGTTAGGTATTAGGAATAAGAATACCTATGGGCGATAAATGAGAGATTTATTAATAAATTTAAACTTTTGGGCACCGCACTACGTATGACCTATTTAGAATATATATATATATATATATATATATATATATATATATATATATATATAATATATATATATATATATATATATATATATATATATATGTGTGTGTGTGTGTGTGGGTGTGTGTGTGTGTGTGTATCTTAACCTATTTTTTTCAAAAATTGCCGAGTGAAAATTTGGCCAAATTACCGGAATAAAAGAAAAATGTTAAAAGTGTATAATTTCATGAAGATATACTGAAAAGATTCAAATCTTACTTAAAAGTGTAAGATGATATTTTTCTTTGTTTTATAGTTTATTAATATTTATTAACCTTTACATACCAATAAAACAAACTGCATATTCAAAAAACTATAACAAAGATTTACCTTAACGCACTCACTAACAATTATTACCAAGCAGCCACAAATAGAATAAAGATATTTTAGGTAAACAAAATATAAGAACTGTTATCACCGTCAACCCGTTAATTATTTCTACAAAACCAATTATTATTCGAAATAAAATATCATTTCGCTTACCTTTAATAAAAATCCACTAAATCACAAGTTTACCACTTTACCACCAAACACTAATTAGAACTCATACCTAAATTGTCGACTATTGTTTTATATATAGGTTAAGAATACAACTTGTTATGACAAGAAAACTGGGGTGAATGTATCGCATCTGCTCCTCAAAATGCGAAATGCATACGTTTGTCCATGCCCTTGACCTCCTCCTCATTTTGTCCATACACACTACTTTTGCATCTCGCATTTTGAGAAGCAGATGCGATACATTCACCCCAGTTTTCTTGTCATGACAAGTTGTATTCTTAACCTGTATATAAAACAATAGTCGACAATTTAGGTATGAGTTCTAATTAGTGTTTGGTGGTAAAGTGGTAAACTTGTGATTTAGTGGATTTTTATTAAAGGTAAGCGAAATGATATTTTATTTCGAATAATAATTGGTTTTGTAGAAATAATTAACGCGTTGACGGTGATAACAGTTCTTATATTTTGTTTACCTAAAATATCTCTATTCTATTTGTGGCTGCTTGGTAATAATTGTTAGTGAGTGCGTTAAGGTAAATCTTTGTCATAGTTTTTTGAATATGCAGTTTGTTTTATTGGTATGTAAAGGTTAATAAATATTAATAAACTATAAAACAAAGAAAAATATCATCTAACACTTTTAAGTAAGATTTGAATCTTTTCCGTATATCTTCATGAAATTATATACTTTCAACATTTTTCTTTTATTCCGGTAATTTGGCCAAATTTTACCTCGGCAATTTTTGAAAAAAATAGGTTAAGAAACACACACACACACACACACACACATATATATATATATATATATATATATATATATATATATATATATATATATATATATATACCAATGACCATAAACATAGGTGTAATTTCTTTTGTAACCAAACTTCTAAATAGGTCATACGTAGTGCGGTGCCCAAAAGTTTAAATTTAATAATAAATCTCTCATTTATCGCCCATAGGTATTCGTATTCCTAATACCTAACTAACCATTAAATGCAAGACAATATTAAATTGTATCTACATTTTTAATTTGTTTTAACCCCGCTATAAATGGATCTTGGAAATGAATATTATAAAATTATATAGGAATTAATTGGAACTTGTCTTGAAATTATTATATTTAGATATTATAGTTTATTCGTTACTCGGTATTCTATATTTGGTACTACCGAATGAATTAAAATAAACGAAACTTTTTTATTATTAAAAATTTTTCGTTTTGTTAAAACAGAATTATAAAATAATGCTTTAATTTTCTTGAGTAAGATGTTTTTTTTTATTATTGAAGAATATTTTAAGTAATTGTACATATACAGATATTTAGAAAGAAAGGGATATATTTTTATAGTTTTTTTACCTTACCGTTCAATTGAGAAAATCAATAAATACGATCAAAGAAAAAAACTGTCTGAATTTCTTTTTTCTGCAGCAAGTTGTCTTCGAAACGTTATTTATATAAATATTCTTAATTGAATTAGGTGTTTATGCTACTTAATTACTTTACCTCACAGATGAGAAAATCTTGCCACAGGTACTACAAAGTGCATATATTTGATTAATAGGCCATTTATTCTTTTCTTTATAGTGATTTCCTTACAAAATGTGTCAAATTGATGAAACCAGGTAACATACAATAGGTATTAATTTAAAAAAATTCAAATCTGTTGATTAATTTCTTGTAAAATCTGTAAAATGTATTTTAATGTAGCTGTATGATATCAAACACGAAAATTTGTTTGTTTTCTAGGTTTTAAAAATATATTTGTATATGTGGTTACCTAGCATTTGTTAGGGAGTCCATTAAGGTAAATCGGTATAGTGTTTAAATATATACAGTTTGTTTTATTGATATGTATGGATAAACAAATTTAAAAAAAGAAAAATATTAGTCAAAATCTTAACATTTTTTAAGTAAGCTAAGAATCTTTTTTAATATCTTCAAGGAATACAATACTTTTATTAATTTTTCTTTTATTTCGAAAAGTTTGACAACTTCGTAACTGTGCTTTTTACAACTTTGTTATACATGTTAATACAAGTTTTTTGTTCCTTATCTGTCTGTTGAAATATACACTACTAACCGCAAAACCATAAATGTGAAAATTCTTGTGTAAGTAAATTTTTTTTAAAAGGGTTATCCAAAGTGTCTATTTATAGATACCCTCGAGATGTGTTACTTGTGTAAACAATTGTCCCTAACAAATAAAATCTAAGTAGAAAAGATATCAAATAAAACTTCCGAATTAATTCTGACAATCGCTATATATAAACTTTTTGGGAAAGCTCTTTTCCTGCTCACATGAGCATTCTCCTAATTTTTTTTAAATTGTTTATAAATACAAGTCCGTTTCGTAATTTTACCATACATTTTACACTGGCCCGAATTTCTTTCGTACTGATACTGTTATTTCTTCAATGCTTCATAATAGACCTGGATTAAGTGGTAAACGGTATCCATTTACCCTAATTTTGACCTAATGTTGTTAGTGCGGGGTTATTTGTTGATGCTTACATATATTTTACAAAAGGTTACTTTTTAGCATTTGTATTATAAACAGTTAACGAATTATTTAAAATTACATAATTCAGAAAAGTTTACCGCGTACTTTGAACCTTTTTCAAAGCTTGTAGCAGCATGTTATGACCTCTTTTCTCGGCTCATAATTTTTGGTGATATTTATAACAACAGGTTTTAAATCCACAGTATTTAATATCTTTTCAATCTTTTAAAGGCGCTTTTAACCTCATATACCTTAACTATATTGCATACTTCACACATGTTTTTAACTTCTGCAGTACATCCTGACAACCTCACGCCGTTCTTCAATCGCCGTTCTTCAATCACACGTTTTAGGCATTGTGGTCGCTACAATAAACGATCAAGTGAGGTATAATTTTTTTAATAATACAACACTTCTCCCACTACTTCCATATGTTTAGTTTTATGTAGCACTGTCATCCACTTTCAAAGGTGTAACCAAATTGATAAATGTAAACAAATTTACTCTTTTAGATTGATTCTTACATATTTTTACACAAATCTAAACCTTTTTGGGGCCTTTGGAATTATCGTTCAGTTTTCCGTCCAGCTAGAAGTCTACCTTATACCCTGCTGTCGTCTCTGGAATTAATAAGCCATGGAAAAACGTAAAAGCAACTATGTGCATTTCCTATGGTTATTAATATCGCCTTGATCTAACATTGCGCAATATTGCACAATATTGCGATGTTAGTTCAGGACGCTCTTTTGGGGCATTGTCTTGAAAAAGACAATGCCTGTATGTTTTATTAAGGTTGTGGAAATAAAACAAACATCTCTGAAGGAAAAAAAAGTCAACATCAGAGTCTTATTGGTGGTGTTGAAAATTTGCCGAGTCCTTCAAGTGAGGAGCTCGACGGCTACTCTCTGAGAGTAAAACCGGTACTGACTAGAGATCCGAAAATGTCCCGTATTTAAAGTTATTTTAACTTTTATACGAAACTTTTTCATTTCTCAACCAATTGAAATTATTAAAAGTTAAAAAAAAGGAAGGACTAGGCAAAGTCGAGACGCTTGATTGGTGCGTCTGGACGTCACCCCCCACCCCGCTTTGAAGGCTCTGAGGTTGATAAAAAAAACTTTTGATTTTTATTAACACTCAAAGAAAAATAAAAATTTTTACAAGTCAAAAAATGGTAAAAAATGCTTAAAAATGAATAAACTTAATGTCTTTTAAAAGTTTCTACTTACAGTTCTCTAACACATACACTGCACTCGCGTCGCGTAGCACTACACTTGCACAAACACTCACTGGCGGTGCCCGGTGTGGTGGACAGCATCTTCTGCAGGTTCCTCCTCGGCGATGTGGTCGATCGTCGGCCGCTACGTCCCGTTCTAGCCCTGTCGGTACCTTCTGCATGTCGCCGGTGGGTCGTAGGCGAGTTTACCTGAGCCTCCGTGGTGCTCTGGACCACATAATGGTAGGGCAGGCAGGGACTGGCTACTTCGGGGACATCCATCGTGCATCAGGTACGGCGTTGAAGTCGGGTGGCTCGAAAATATCACACATCGACGGTTTCAGAGCTGCAGATAGTGGATATCGGCATATTAGCGTTTACTTACTAATATCCGATGTTTGTCGCCGGTGTTTGGTGCAGGCATCGTGTTGGAACTTTTTTGCGGATTTTCGTTGGAGCATGAGGACTCTGGACTCCCAGGGCCGTAGTGTGTTCGATTTAGTTGGGCGCCATGTCGTCTCTGGAATTAATAAGCCATGGAAAAACGTAAAAGCAACTATGTGCATTTCCTATGGTTATTAATATCGCCTTGATCTAACATTGCGCAATATTGCACAATATTGCGATGTTAGTCCAGGACGCTCTTTTGGGGCATTGTCTTGAAAAAGACAATGCCTGTATGTTTTATTAAGGTTGTGGAAATAAAACAAACATCTCTGAAGGAAAAAAAAGTCAACATCAGAGTCTTATTGGTGGTGTTGAAAATTTGCCGAGTCCTTCAAGTGAGGAGCTCGACGGCTACTCTCTGAGAGTAAAACCGGTACTGACTAGAGATCCGAAAATTTCCCGTATTTAAAGTTATTTTAACTTTTATACGAAACTTTTTCATTTCTCAACCAATTGAAATTATTAAAAGTTAAAAAAAGGAAGGACTAGGCAAAGTCGAGACGCTTGATTGGTGCGTCTGGACGTCACTGCTATCGATTACCAAGGGCCTCCTGAAGGGAAGAAGGCTGGTCCATCGCTCTGTCCGTTGCTGTAGATGACCTTAGGGTATAAGGTTCCCGGTCAGTGGCCATAGATATTGTCTATGGTCACTCAGCTAAGGGTAAAAGGGGGTTGTATCACGTACTAGTGATGTTAGTAGAAAATAAAACTCACCGATAAGGTTTATTAAATGATAATAAAGTAATAAGCAAATATCAGAGGTGAGGTAGGGTTAAAACTCCGAAATAACGTTTATTTGTAATAATAATAAGCAGTTATCAAAGGTAAAGGGAGTTTTAAAACACACACAATAAAGTTTATTAGCAATAGAAGATAATAAGCAATTATTAAATGTTAAATAGTAATAATAAGATTCTAAGCCTAAGAATCTGTAAGAAAAAGGGTATAATTGGCTTTAGATACAATCTATAAGACAATTATGCCAATTAGGCTTAAACTAAGAATCTGAAATAAAATATACGATTAATCTACACACCTAAAGTCATAAAAGATCACAAGTGCAAATTAGTAAATATGGAGAAGTCTCCAGGAGGTCAAAAATTTAAGAGTATGAAGGAGTAGAGATACAACCCTAAAAATAAGTGGGATTTGTCAGGCGTAGTGCCATTCGGACAAATCAACAATAAAAAGGATCAAAAGTCAACAAACAAAATAGTTATTAACAATTTTATGAAAAGTCGCTGAAACCAAAAAAAAAGGTAAAATAATCACAAGTTATTTTATACCAAAAATTTTTTAAAGTCCCTAGATAAAAGAAAGAAAATAAAATATTACAAGTTATTTGTATAATAAAAATATTTCAAAGTCCCTAGATAAAAGGATTAAATAAATCGTAAAATAGTACAAGTTATTTCATAGCGAAAATATTTCAAAGTTCCTAGATAAAAGTAGGAAATAAATAAATCGTAAAAAAATATTACAAGTTATTTTTATAACGAAAATATTTTAAAGTACCTAGATAAAAGGAGGAATTAAATAAATCGCAAAAATATTTTTTTTTTTTTTTTTATTTAATTTAACGTGTTTGTGACAGCTTCGGCCATTAGCACGAGGCACTGTTTACAATTATATATAAGGTACAATTACATATTATAGTATACTATAGTTATATATTTTTTTTTTTTTTATTTAAATTAACGTGCATGTGACATCTATGGTCATTAGCACGAGTTACGATTTACATGGTAATATAATATAAATTACAAAATAAAATGTAGTTAACATCTAACATACAGAGAAAATAATAAAAACTTGTAATATAACATTTATATTTTGTTGAGCAGTTGACTATTCTCGAGGAATTTGATGACCTTGTTGATTTCGTCTGTGTTGTTTAGGACCTCTTTGAAGTTAGTACTGATATTGAGCTGTTGGCGTATTTTGGCATATAAAGGGCATTCGATAAGTATATGCCTGATTCGGAGAGTCGTATTGCAGTGTTGACATTTTGGTTGTGGAGATGATGTCATCAGGTAGCCATGAGTTAGACGGGTATGTCCAATACGCAGTCTCCGTATGATTGCCATATTTTTTCGAGATAAACTGGGATAGGTAAGACGGTTCACTGTAGGTTTGATTTCATGCAGCGCTGAGGTAACATTATTCCAGTGAATCTGCCACGTAGATAAATTAAGCTTCTTTAGTCTGGCTTTCAGATCATTACAAATTTGTATGTTTATAATGGTGTTCGTGAATGATGCGGCTTTTTTGGCAAGGCAATCAGCTTTTTCGTTACCACTAATACCAACATGGGATGGTACCCATATCAGAGTGATAGTTATATTTTGTTTTATAAGAAGCTGATATATGTCATGAATATCTTGGACGATAGGATGTTTGGTGGATATAGCATTAATGGAGTGTATAGATGAAAGCGAATCGGAGCATATGGCTATGTGTGTATTTGTATATCGTTGGGCATATTTAAAAGCTTGTAAGATAGCTAGTAGTTCACCAGTGTGGATACTACACCAAGGAGAGATTTTAGAGAGTTCGATAGGCTGTTGTACAGTGGTTACAGAATATCCAACCCCACCTTCAGTCTTCGACGCGTCAGTGTAAAGAACCATGTTATATTTATTTTTGTTTATAAGTTCTAGGAAGAGAATTCTTAATGTACTAATACTGATATCTTCCTTGTTAAACTTGGCGAGTGAAATATCATGATATGGGAGTATGTTGGTCCAATAGGGATTATTGGAGAATGGTAGAGTTCTGGTTTCACACAAATTTATATCTTTTAGTAACGGTTGTAGAAGACTAGGAATAGGATGTATAATTAAGTTACATGGAGGGCTGTTTTGGGTATGATGTGATGATGTAAATAGATGATATACGGGATTGGACGGATTGGAAGAAATTGCAGCAGCATAGGAGAGAAGAAGGTTTTCTCGTCTAAGCCATAGAGGAGGTTCATTAGCTTCACAGTACAGACTTTCTGCCGGACTAGAACGGAATGCTCCAAGACATAAACGAATAGCTGTATTGTGAACTGTGTTCAGTGAATTTAATATTGATTTAGTACCAGACATATAGACGAAACATCCATAGTCTAGCTTAGAGCGGATAAGTGATCTGTAGACTTTCAGTAAAGTAGTTTCTTCCGCGCCCCAATGATAATGTGAGAGTGTTTTGAGTATATTTAACCTTTTTAGGCAAACTCCTTTAAGTTCCTGTATGTGTTGTTTCCAGGTTAATCTTGAATCAAATATCAGCCCTAATATTTTGCAATTATCAACAACCGGTAACTTGAAGTTGTTGATAGTGATTTCCGGATCAAAAGAACTCATTCTTCTGCTAAATTTAATAACTTTGGATTTAGAGTGGGAGAGGGTAAGTCCTAGAGAAGCTACTTTGTTTTGTAGGTCATTTACTCCTACTTGTAGAATTTTACTAGTAGTTGCGTTGGATTTACCATGACAGTACATTATTAGGTCATCGGCATATAATACGCATTTGATTGGTGGAGCTATATTTTCACTTAACTTGCTAATCGAAAGAATGAATAAGGATGTGCTTAAAACTGAACCTTGCGGAACTCCATCATATTGGATGTGTGGAGAAGAAAGGAAGTTATTGACAGAAACCCTGAACGATCTAGATGTTAGGAAGTTTTTGATAAATGCGTATATGTTGCCAGTAAGGTTACATTCAAAAAGTTGGTCAAGGATTGCATTTCTAGAGATGGTGTCAAATGCGCCTTCTATATCAAAGATAGTTGCTATCAAATCTTGCTTGCAATTTATTGCGTTGGAGATGTGGGTTTGGAGTATTACTAGATTATCTCTTGTGGAGCGCTGTCTTTGGTAGCCAGATTGTTCCTTTGGAATAATCTTATGTTTTTCAAAATACCACAAAAGACGTTTGTTAATCATTTTTTCCATTAGCTTACACATAGTGCATGTGAGAGAGATGGGCCTGTAAGATTGTGGAAACATAGTTGGCTGGTTTGGCTTGAGTATTGGTATAACTATAGATTTGCTCCATTGAGATGGAAATTTATGGGAACTCCAGATTATATTGTATAAATTAAGGAGTTTTTTAAGACTATAATTAGACAAGTGCTTTAGGAATGCATAAGGAATATCATCGGGTCCAGCTGCAGTGTTTCTACTATTAGCTAAGGCAGATATTAGCTCATGCATAGTGAAAGGAGAATTAAGGGATCTACTATGTTCAGATGATATCAGATGATTTCTGTGTGAATATAAGTCATGATGAGACAAAGCAATATTATTGGTTTTATTTCTGCACTTGTCTTCGGAATGTTTGGCAAAGGCGTTAGGAATAAGTTCGTATAAAGCGATCTCTATACCATTTGTAATTAAACGAGTAATTTTATTATTAGTTTTGTGACCTTGAATTTGTCGTATTTTTTTCCAAATTTGGCTAGGATTGGAGTTTTCGTTGATAGATGATACGTAATCTTGCCAGGATGATTTTTTACTTTTTTTGACTACGTGTTTGGCCTTGGCTTTGAATTTTTTGTAATTTATTAGATTTTCAAGGCTTCTGTTTTTTTGGTACTTATTTAAAGCTTTTTTGGATAGACGAATCGCCTCTTCACAAGAAGAGTTCCACCAAGGAACTACTTTATGATTTGGAGAGAATGATGTTTTGCCAATATGAGTCTTAGCAGCTGAAAGAATAGTGTCTGTTATTGACGTTAACAAATAGTCTACATCGTTTATTATTAGATGATCATGCGCGAGCAAGAGAGTGTCAACGGCTTTTGAATACTCTGGCCAGTTAGCTTTTTTTAGGCGCCAATAGCTTTTGGCAGAGGCAGTCCCATTAGAATTGTTGGAAATTATTATAGGATAATGATTGCTATCAAAGAGATCGTCAGCTGTTTGCCAGGTTAAAAAAGGTGCAGATTTAGGGTCACTAATACTAAGATCTATAGCAGAGAAAGATCCAGATGAAATATTAAAATGAGTGTTAGATCCTGTGTTAAGAAGACATGAGTTTGTGCAGTTAATAATATTTTCAACTACTTTTCCCCGTCCAAATGTGGATTGAGAACCCCACATAACGTTATGTGCATTGAAGTCTCCTGTGAGAATAAACGGCTGTGGAAGTTGGAATATAAGGTCTAGGAGCTCTTCTTCTTTTAGAGAATGGTTTGGGGGAATATATATGGAGCAGATGGTTAGTTTATTAGGGCAATATGTAGTTATGGCAATTGCCTCAAGATTCGTTATTAATGGTAGCATTGTTGAGAAGATTTCGCTGGACGCAAATATAGATGCACCTCCACTGGCTCTTAAGCAGTTCGTTCTAATGAAGTGGTATCCTTCAAAGGATTTAAGATGAGGAATATTCGTTGTATTAAAATTAGTCTCTTGGAGACAAAGAAAATCTGGATGGTAAATTGATATAAGATATTGAATGTGTTCAAGGCGCGGATAGTATCCGTCGCAGTTCCATTGTAAAATAGTGAATTTGATAAACTTATTTGGTTAGTAGAAAGAATTTACCTTGTACTAATTAAGTAATTTTAGAAAGGATCGATATCATTGCAGTTAGAGTCACATGAATTATTGGACGTAAGGCTGGTAAGTTCGTCAGCGTCTATAGAATTTAATGTGCGTTTTAGCTTTTTCGTTATTCTTGTAATGCGATTTTTAAGTGATCTATCGGATACAGTTTGGTATATTTGAGTAAGATCTTCGAGGAGAGAATGAATGTTCGTGGTGAAATTATGAGCTTCTTTGAGGGGATCACTACTTCCAAAGGAATTTTCTAGGAAGGCAATTATTTGTAATGCTGATAACGAAAATTTTTCTGGATTCGCACAAATTAATTTTTCAATACTTGAATGGGCACATAGACTAATTTTACAAATTTCTTTGTCATCAGTTTTTGTTTTCTTTTTAGGAGCTGATTTAGGAGTTGCGAAGGTTGTTGTGTTTGGTGTGTTATTAGAGTTTAAGTTTAGGGGGCTAGCGGTAACCAGTAGAGAAGGTGATTCAAGACTTGTGTCAGTGGAATGAGTTCTTTTTATGCCAGAGTTAGAAGGGACAGATAATGGTGTTATAGACTGTTCATTTGGGGTTGTTATGTCAGTAGGTGGGTTATTTGAATAGATTTCTTTTTTTGTGGAGGGTGAAAGAGGAGATATACTAGAATGAGGATCGACTGGATTTTGGCTAGAAGTTGTATTTGGAGAGGGATTGCTAGATATTTCTTGAGGGTTAGGGCAGGAGTCTGCAGTGTGTCCAGATTGCTTACATAAAAAGCATTCAAGTTTGTCCGAAGTAATAAAGATCCTATAATTTGTATTTTCATATGAGATTACAATTGAAGTATTTAACTCAAAGTATTCTTTATTTGGTATCACAAAGACCGAGCGTCGAAAACTGAAGATGTGAGCATATTCGTCTTCCGGAGAACTACAACGGATATGCGAGATAGGGGAAGCAAGTTGTAATCCAAGTTCATTTTTAAGTGCTTGCTCTATGAGTGCATTCGGAATCGAAGGACACACGTTAGAAAGTAGTAGCCTCTTTGCAGGAGTGATAAGTCTACGAATAGATATTGTTTGATTTCTAATCGAAATAGTAGGATTATTTTTTAGAAGATTATCTACTACGGTTACGGAAGAAAGATAGATGCATATACGTTGATTAGAAATACGTGAAGCAAAGGTTATTTCTTTAGGGGTAACAATTTCGCCGATTGCCTTTATGTAATCAAATAGTACTACGTCTGGGATAGCGTTCATAACAATGGCTTGAGTTCTACTAGGACATGATGTTGCTGTTGTAGATTTTTTCTGTGTTATTTTGGTTACTGCAGCGAAGCTAGGTTGAGCTGTTTGTGAAGATGATGCCATATTTGATTTTAATATTTTGGATGCCAAAATATTAAGTATGGCCAAAAACGACTGGCCTAATTTTATTTGTCGAAAGTATTAATTTAACTGATATCGACTTACCAATATTTGCTTGATAAACAATCACATTAAACTAAACAAGTTTTTATTCAAAATACTATTAGTAGGAAGCCCGATGTTTACTCGTTGGCTTCTGAAATAGGAATGAAAGTTATATATTATTTAGTAAGTTTTCTAGCTTTAGGAACTGGATAGCCGTGATGGCTTGGCTCTGGTTCGATAATATATCTGTGATGTCGTCCTTCATGCCCAGTTCTTGGCGTCGTTTATTGTAATGAGGGCAGTCCACAAGGATGTGTAGAACGCTTAGTGGAGATTGGCAATAGTGACAGATTGGCTCAGGTGTAGAATTCATTAGGTGACCATGTGTAAATCTGGTGTGACCGATACGCAATCTTCTGGCAACTACCATCTCATTTCTAGTTATACCGGGGATAACGAACCGCTCAATCGTTTGATCTATTTGGTGTAAAAATGTTGTGGATTGGTTCCAATGATTCTGCCAGTAATTTCGAACGAGTTTCTTTATACTAGTTTTTAGGTCACTGGCGATTTGTATATTACGTACTATACAATTGGATACAGCAGCTTCTTTGGCAAAGCGATCGGCGTTGTCGTTACCCGTAATCCCGATGTGGGAGGGAATCCATATGATAGTGATATAGATGTCGTGGATGATAAGATTTTGGTAAGTGTCATGGATTTTTTCTACAAGGGGGTGATTAGTAAATAGATTATTGATGGACTGAATAGAGGCAAGGGAGTCTGTACAGATGGCAATATGTTGATTGGGTGTTGTGCAGAGTTTAAAGGCTTGGTAAATAGCATACAGTTCACCAGTATGAACGCTGCATGTCACCGGTATTTGACATGAACTAACGACTGTTTCCGTAGTAGCAACCGCACAACCAACCCCCGTTTCGCTCTTTGATGCGTCAGTGTAGAGGACCCGATCGAATTTCTTAAAATTAAGAATTTCTAGTAAGGATTTCCTAATCAAATCCTGGTTGGTTTCTGCTTTACTAAACTTTGTAAGTGACACATTAAATTTCGGTAAAGCTTTAGTCCAAGGAGAATTCTGCGGGATCAGGAGAGGGTTGGTTAGGGATAAATTAATATGTGGTATTAAAGTTGGAAGTAGGAGGGCGATAGTGTGTATGCGGGGAGCAGGAGAGTGAGTACTAGTATAGTTCGGTAATGTCAGCAGTGTGCGTACTGGATTAGAAAGGTTAGCTGAAGTAGAGGCAGCATAAGAAAGGAGGAGATATTGGCGCCTAAGCCAAAGAGGAGGTTCGTTGGCTTCACGGTAGAGGCTCTCAGCTGGACTGCTACGAAAAGCTCCTAAACAGAGGCGGATGGCAGTATTGTGTACTGAATTAAGGGTTTGTAAGGATGTTTTGGATGCTGACATATATATAAAGCTGCCGTAATCGAGTTTAGAACGAATAAGAGACCTATATACTTTTAATAGTGTACATTCGCTAGCGCCCCATTGGTAGTGGGAAAGTGTTTTGATAATATTTAAACGTTTCAGGCACTCTGCTCTAGTTTCCTGAATATGTTGTTTCCAAGAAAGCCGGGAGTCGAATATTAATCCTAGAATTTTGCGGTGATCGACGACTGGGAGAGCGTGGTTATTCACTAAGATTTTAGGGGCAGTGGAGAGTATTTTTCTGGTGAATTTAATAAGTTGTGATTTAGTGGATGAGAGGGACAGGCCGATGGCAGTCAATCTATTTTGTAGTAAGTCCACTGATGTTTGGAGAAGTTTGCAAGTAGTAGTGGTCGCAATACCATGGCAATAAATTACAAGGTCATCAGCATATGTAGTAAATTTGACTGGGGAGGGAAGACTGTGGCATATATGGTTAATCGATAAAATAAACAATGTGGGGCTTAATACAGAGCCCTGAGGGACTCCGTCTTGTTGGATGTGGGTTGATGATAGGCAACCATTTACAGAGACTCTAAAAGATCTAGAGCTAAGAAAGTGCTGGATGAATTTAAAAATATTTCCGTTGAGGCCGTATAATAATAGTTTATCGAGAATAATCTGTCTAGGTATTTTATCGAAAGCAGCTTCAATATCAAAAATGCAGGCAATCACTTCTTGACTGTTGTTAATAGCTTCGGCGATGTGGGTATGAAGGAGGACGAGGTTATCGCTTGTGGAACGATGTCGGCGAAAACCAGATTGTTCTTTAGGTAAAATTTGGTGTTTTTCAATAAACCATAAAAGACGCCTGTTTATCATCTTCTCCATTAATTTGCACATGGTGCAAGTGAGAGAAATCGGTCTATAGGACTGAGGAAAACTTGGTGTTTGGCCATGTTTTAGGACAGGTATAATTACGGATGTGTTCCACTGAGTAGGAAATATTTGAGAAGACCAGATAGAATTATATATGTCTAACAGAAAAGTGAGGCAGCGGTTGGGTAGGTTTTTAAGAAAAATATAAGGGATATCATCAGGGCCGGCGGAAGTATTTTTGCATGAAGATAAAGCAGATGTAAGTTCAGAAAGTGAGAAAGGAGAATTAATATTGTCGATATCTTGTAAGTGCTGTGAAGTGAGGTTGTAGGAGAGCGGTTCTTGTGTAGAGGATGAAATAACGGATTTGAGTTTGTTGTGAAATTGTTCCTCAAATGTATTAGCTAGGGTATTGCAAATAATTTGGCTGTTGCTAAAAGAAATGCTGTTAGAGATTAAATGGTTAATTTTTGTGTTAGTTTTTTGTCCCTGAACTTGTCGAATTTTTTTCCACATTTGGGAGGGATTTGTGTTATCATTCAAAGACGAAACATAGTTATGCCAGGATGTTTTCTTGCTCTGCTTGACAACGTATTTAGCGTTGGCTTTCAGCTTTTTATACTTAATTAGATTTTCAGGACTTTTATGTTTGCGGTATTGATTGAGAGCAGTCTTTGATTGTCGAATTGCGAGTTCACATTGGGAGTTCCACCAAGGTATAACTTTATGTCGGGAACTAATTGTGGTTTTGCCAATATGAGTTAATGCTGCTTTAATTATGGCATCTGAGAATAGTTTTATGGAATCATCAATATTATTAGAGTAAGGCAATTCGCATATAAGGGATTCAGATTTTTTGGAGAATTCTGGCCAATTAGCCTTGTTGAAGCGCCAATAACTTCTCACTGAAACTTGGTCATAGGTGTTGTCACGTATAATTATAGGGAAGTGGTTGCTGTCGTGAAGGTCGTCTGCTGTTTGCCAGGATAAGTTTGGGGCCGATTTGGGATCACATATGCTTAGATCGATGGCAGAAAAAGTACCTGAAGAAATATTAAAGTGGGTGTATGATCCCGTATTGAGGACACATGAGCTAGTGCAATCAAGAATATTTTCAACAACTTTACCACGTCCAAATGTACGCGAGGATCCCCACATAGTGTTGTGGGCGTTAAAGTCTCCTACAATTATATAGGGTTGGGGGAGTTGGTATACCAAATCAAGGAGTTCTTCTTCCTTTAGAATGTAGTCAGGAGGGATGTATATAGAACATACGGTAAGTTTGTTAGGGCAGTAAGTAGTGATGGCGACAGCTTCGAGATTGGTAGTCAGAGGAAGAAGAGTGGAGTAATGGTCTTTAGAAGCAAATATAGATGCACCTCCACTAGCTCTGGTGCAGACAGATCTGATGTAATGATACCCTTCAAAATCTTTAAGTGTATGGAAATTAGTTGACGTGAAGTTAGTTTCCTGTAAGCAAATGTAGGTGGGGTGGTGGAGAGATATCAGTAGCTGCAGACGTTCTAAGCGCGGATAATATCCGTCGCAATTCCATTGAATTATAGTGAATATGAAAGATAAATTAGGCAGGTCGGTTTTGTCTAAGGAGGGGTCACTGTCGTTAGAGCTAACAGATGCAAGACTAACAGTATCAATAACATCATTTAGATTCATCGTAGCCTTAATTTTTTTTTGTATTCGAGTTATACGATTTTTAAGTGATCTATCTGAGATATTATGGTAGATTTGTTTGAGGTCATCAAGAAGGGCGTTAATGTTCGTAGTAAATTGGTATGCTTCAGCTAAGGGGTCATGGCAGCCGAAAGAATTTTCCAAGAAAGCAATTAGTTGTAGCGAGTTAATTGAAAAGGATGATGGGTTTGCTCCTATAAGATTTTCTATGATTGAGCGAGCAGACGGGCTGATGGTGGCTGATGGTTCTGTATCTTTGGTTTTCGATTTTTTTTTTAGGGGCTGATTTGGGGGTACGAAAGGAGTTGTCATGGATGGAATGTGGATCGATTGGACTGTGAGTAGTGGGATCTGAACTGACAATTACAGGGGGAGAATCGAGGCTTGAGTCAGTTGAATGGGCTCTTTTGAGCAGGGCGATAGTAGGAGGTGTAGGTTGAGGTTGATTTAAAGGTAGGGGTGTGATGTTAGATAAATTGTCAGAGGGAGAATTCAGGTCAGAAGTGTGAAAGGTGCCAGAAGGTGCGGTGGGGCTATTGTTGGTGGATTCATTAGTTACGTGGGCGAAACGGGGGTCGGTAGTGTTATCCGGTGGGTTTTGGCAGGTTTCAGCCGTATGTCCGGCTTTTTGACAAAGAAAACATTCTAGTTTGTCTGATGTAACGAAGATTCGGAAGGAAGTGTTTTCAAATTGTATTAATATGGAGGTTTGTATTTCGAAATTTTCTTTATCTGGTATTACGTAGATAGACCGTCGAAAACTTAATATATGGGAATAATCTTCTTCGGGTGAGCCAGTACGAATCTGAGATACAGGTGAGGCTAGTTGCAGACCAAGTTCGTTTTTTAATGCCTGCTCGATAAGTTGATTTGGAATCGATGGACATACATTAGATATTAACAATCTTTTAGTTGGGGAAATGAGTCTGCGGATGTGGACGATTTCATTTTTAACGGAAACGGAGGGATTGTTTTTGAGAAGAATATCGACGTCAGAAATAGAAGCAAGAAAGATGCAAATGCGTTGGTTGGATATGCGGGAAGCGTGGGTAATACGTTTTGGTGTCACGATTTCACCGATCGCCTTAATGTAATCGAAGAGAGCTGTATCCGGAAGAGCATTTAAAACTATCGCTTGCTTTCTGCTAGGATATGATGTAGCCGGTGTAGGTTTTGTTGTATTTGATGTGGTAACAGCTGCGTAGCTAGGAGCGGTGGGTTGAAGAAGCATTTTTAAATATTCTGGATGCCAAAATATTTAATGAAAATTAGGCGCAATGCCTGGCCTATTAGTGTGTTTGTATCAAATATAATGTTCTTTACAAAAGTACATACCAAGTTGTTTCACAAAAAACTATTCACTTTTATTAATTACTTGATAACAAATCACATTAACTGACAAGTTTTTTATTATAAATACTATTAGAATAAGCCGAGGTGTTGACTCGTTGGCTTTTCGAATAGGAATGACAAAAATATTATAAGTTATTTTTATACGAAAATATTTCAAAGTCCCTTACATAAATAAAATCTCGAAAAATATTACAAGTTATTTTTCGAACAAAATTTCTTCAGAGTCCTAGAAGGAAGAAATAAAAATACCAAAAATTTTACAAGTTATTTTTATGCAGAAATTTCGGCAAAGTCCCTAAAGGAATAAAATCTCGAAAAAATATTACAAGTTATTTTTCGAACGAAATTTCTTCAAAGTCCAAAAAGGAAAATAAATTGCCAAAAGGTTTACAAGTTAATTTTATATAGAAAATTTGGCAGAGTCCCTAAATATGCATTAAAATAAAAGGCAAAATATTTCAAAGTCGATAAGGATTAAATATGAAATATAAAAAGTAAAGTAAAAACTTACAAGTGTTTATCGTAGGCACCAGCTCATCAAACGACTAATGTCCAGTTGCACCAACAAATAAACGATTGATTTTTTGATTTGGATTCCCCGTTTATTTTGGAATTGGTTGCACCAACCATTACTTGATGGGAACCGACTGTTTTTGATCTGTCAAAAGTAACCAACCGATTTTCTACGGTTATTTAAAAAATCGACTGTTTTTAACCTCACTTTTACACTGTTTATATTATTAAAGTATATTTAGCAAAGATTTTTTATTTAAAGTATTATAGATTATAATTTAAAAAAATGGATTTATCATCATCGTCGTCATCGAGTTCATCTTCTGACAATTTGGAAGATATAATGCATATGTTACCAAATATAAGATATGTAAGAGATCGCAATGATTTGTATAATTAATATATTGAAGTTGAATTTAAAGCAAGGTACATATATCATTATTTATCTGAATGACTAGAAATGCATTTTAATTATTTTTAGATATCGAGTAAGCAAGAAAACAGTGTTAGTCCTTTTAGAACGTTTTCATAAACATTTAAGTTATAGGACAGGATGGAATAATCCGGTCTAAAATAAGAAATAAAATGAATAGAGAAGTGGCTTCCTTTATTTTTCATCTTAAATACACACTACACACACAAAATTGCAAAAAAACAATGTTATTATAATAGTTCAATGTTCAATTGGATTGGCATAACCTTACAAAACTTTCTCTGTTGACAATCTTTTTTACAGATCACACTCTGATTCGAATGAAATAATCGAAATAATCTGTACTCGTGCAATGTTGCCACGTATAAATTGTCGGTTTGTAAACCAATAGTTTTTTAGAATGGTGCAACTCGTTTGAAAAATAACCATTGATCGTTGATTTAAATCGTCGAATTGACGGTTAGCAAATCAGTTGATTTACAGACTGTTGGTGCAACTGGGCATAAGTCTCGCGTAGGGACTTAGCGTGCTGAAAGAGAAAAATTCCTTACATGAACACGTTACCCTTTTAACAAGGGAGAAATCTCCTGATTTCTTCTAAGTTTTTAAGATGAAATATTCCGAAAATCCGACTAAGTCGAAATTCCCAAATAAATCAAAATAAAATGGCCGCGGTTTGATACAAACCGACAAAGTTTCGCCTTGGAACTTTGTCAAAAAGCTGAAAGAAAAGCACTAGGTAAAAATAAAACAACTATTGAGTCTCCAGGAACTTAATCAACCAGAGGGTCTCGTATATGCCTGAAAGGCTGGTTCTGAGGACCTGTCCTTACCAGAACGAACTTCTGGGCATCGTACACCTATATTTATATGAAAAAATTGAGGTCAACTGTAACCGTCAACGGACTTTTTAGCTAAATTCTGATTGGTTCGTACGATACCAGAATACAGATTTTTCTAATTATGATTGGTTGCAATTATTTTGCAAATTGACCAATCACAATTTTGGAAAAATCTGCCGAAGGCGACACTGCGTTAAAGTATTTTATTTAGTCTGTTCCAGATATTTCTAGTGTTCAGACGTACTTTGGTGAGTATAATAATTTTTTTTTTTGAAAAAATTTTGACTTTTTTTTATTTTACAATAATTTCAAGTTTGTTATACGTACCATGGAAAGGTTTTTAATTGTCAAAGATCAGACCAAGAAAATCCGTAAATTTAGTGTCCAGGGACGAACTCTGGAATTTAAAATTAGGGATGTACCGCCTGGTGAGGAACCTGTAAGTTGGGTTAAAGAGGCCATCGAGGGTATTGTTCGAAAGGGTACTGTAAATATTTTGCCACATGATCAGGTCGGCTTCACTTTTTGCTCCAAGGATTTCGTTAGAGGTCAGGGATGGATGAGGTTTAAACCAGCCTCAGAGGTGACAGTTGACGATATATGGAACAATATAAGTTCCATATATCAAAGCAACAGCACCGGTTTAAACACCGAAACGTTTTGTCTTGGTATTACTACCGCAAAAATTCCTGCTGGAAAAGGTAGAGGTCGTAAGTACAATTCATTTAAAGAGGAGTGTTCTAAACGGCGAGGAATTGTTGTTATTAAAAACAACGATAACCTATGCCTTGCATACGCTTTGGTTGTAGCCAAAGCTTACGCTGACAAAGACCCTGAACTTAGAAAAATACGTCGCGATAAAAGGAAAATGCAACGGGTAAAAGCATTGCAGTTAATAGATAGGTCTGGTGTTGTTATTCCTAGTGAGGGAGCTGGAATTCCTGAGTTGCAACAGTTTCAGGCATATCTAACAGACTATAAGATTGTGGTCTATAGATATGGAACTAAGGGACGTGATGTCATTTATGAGGGGCACACTGACGGACCAAAATTAAACCTCCTGTTTCATAAAGGTCATTTTAATGTAATTAGGTCGCTAACCAGTGCGTTTATCAGTACGTATTTCTGTGATGAATGTCATCAACCCTACGACCATAAAGACGGACACTGCTATGTTGGTACGTGTTTTGCATGTCGTCGTTCACCAGCTTGTTCCAAAGAAGCTGTTAAGGTTCCCTGCGATAAATGCGGCCGTGACTTTTATGGTGAGGTATGTTTCAACGTTCACATTAACGAAATATGTGACAAAATTAAAAGGTGTAAGCAATGTTACAAAATCTACACTAAAACTGATATTTGTGGGGAGATCTTCTGTAAAACTTGTGGTAAAAATTACCCTTCAGATCATCTTTGTTACATGCAGCCTGATTCTGGTAAACCTCCCTCAAAAGATTTTTTTGTCATTTTTTATGATCTTGAGACTCGTCAGGAAAAAATATTGCTAGATGGTTCACTTCTTCAAGAACCAAATCTTTGTGTATTTAGTCAGCGATGTTACAATTGTCTTCAGGAAGAAAAATTACATTTTTGTCAAACATGCGGTTTTCGTCTAAATGTTTTAAACGAAAATGTTATTTCTATTATCATTGAATATGTTTTTCAAATTAGGAAAAAATTTAAGAATGTTGTCGTTTTGGCACATAACGGAGGGGGTTTCGATAATCAGTTCGTGTTAAATTACATCCTCACAAAGACCGATTTAACCCCTGATCTTATCATGCGGGGTACGAAGTTAGTTTCGATGAGTGTTGGGAATGTTCCTTTTCTCGACAGTCTCAATTATATTCCTATGGCCTTGTCAGCTCTACCAAAAGCTTTTGGTTTAACAGAGTTAAAAAAGGGATATTTCCCACATTTGTTTAATAAAGAGGAAAATCAATCTTATCTCGGACCTATGCCTTCTCTAAAATTCTATGATTTCGATAATTTGAAGGAGGATGCGCGTGATAAGTTGATAAATTGGCATACTGATAAAGTTGCTAAGGGTTATGTTTTTGATTTTCAGAAAGAGATCGTTGACTATTGTATTTCCGATGTCATGATATTAACAGAGGCTTGTCTTACATTTAGAAAACAATTATTGAATACGTCAAATGTCTGTCCTTTTATAGAAGCTACGACGGTAGCCTCGACTTGTGGTAAAGTATTTAGGCGAAATTACCTACAATCTGACACAATAGGTCTTATTCCTAAAGGTGGTTATCGTTTTAAAGATAATCTGTCAAAAATAGCTCTGCAGTGACTACTTTGGGAAGAGAAACAGCGTAATATTAAAATACAGCATGCTGCACGAGGATTTGAGGCTGTTATTAATACTTGTAAAGTAGATGGTCTTTACGAAAATATCGTGTTTGAATTTCAGGGTTGTTACTATCATGGTTGTCCCCAATGTTATCCCGAAAACAGATTGGCTCCTCTTCATGACGATCCTTCACACTGCATGGAAAATCGTTATGACAGAACTGCTGCCAAAAATTAGTATCTAAAATCTTTGGGATATGAAGTCGTTGAAATGTGGGAGTGTGCCTTTAGAAGAACTATGACGCCTGAAATAAAATCATTTACTGAGGATCACCCCTTAATGACAACTCTACCTATAAATTCTAGGGATGCTTAGTATGGTGGTCGTACTGGTAACACCGTGGAGTATTATAAGGCACAAGAAAATGAAAAGATTAAATACGTTGATGTTTGTTCCCTATACCCTTGGGTATGTAAGCGAGGAAAATTTCCTCTAGGTCATCCTACAATTTTTGTAGGAGATGAATGTCGGCAAATAGACTTATCACGAATATCTGGTTTAATAAAGTGTAAAGTGCTTCCTCCAACAAACCTTTATCATCCTGTTCTACCGACAAAAATGAACAATAAATGCATGTTTGTTCTTTGTCGTAAATGCGGCGAGGACTTTATGCAAGGAGAATGTCAGCATTCCGACGAACAGAAGTCACTTACAGAGACATGGGTAATTGAAGAAGTTGTAAAAGCTTTGGAAAAGGGTTACAAAATAGTTGAGACCTACGACATCTGGTCGTACGAAACCCGTGAATTGTCAAAAACATCAAAATGGCCTCTTTTCCGACATGATGAATAAATTCATCAAAATCAAGCAGCAAGCTTCAGGATGGCCCCTTGGTTGTGTAACAGACGAAGAAAAAAACTTTGCACAGCGAGAAAATCTTCCCAAAACTTCTATTGTAAACAATCCTAAGGAATTCTTTGCTATGATGATTAATCCCTGGATCTATGTAAATACTGTGGTTCCTTTTAACGAGGAAACACTGGTTGTTACGTGGGAGTATGTGGAAGAAGCATTTTCAATGTCTTCCACTGTAAACGTCGTTCTGGCCTCATACGTTACGGCTCTAGCCCGCCTCAAACTGTATTCCTATTTAGACATGGTGGGCGAGCGTACTTTATATTATGATACCGATTCAATTGTGTACATTTCCAGAGAAGGTCTGCCTGATCTTCCTACCGGTGACTGTATTGGTGATTTAACTGATGAGCTAGGTGGTGGTCATATTTCAGCGTTCGTTTCTGGAGGCCCCAAAAATTATGCTTATAAATACATACTTCCTGATGGTGACGAAAAATTTTGTTGCAAAGTTAAGGGAATTTCCCTTAATTATTTAAACTCGCAATTAATTAATTTTGATACTATTAAAAAGATGGTACTTGTAAAGTCGGAAGGTATTAAAATCATAAGTAAACAAGTTAGACGAACAACAGAACATCAAGTCATAACACAGGAAGTCCATAAAAATTATCGACCACATTCTACTAAAAGAAAATTTTTAGAAGATTTTAGTTCCGTTCCTTTTGGTTATAAGAAAATGAAAATTTAAAAATATGTATAAATTTATTTATAGTGTTAGTATTATTGATTATTGTAGTTTTAATACACGGCTTTTTATTATTTAGTTATATGTATATATTTTATATTAATATTAAATTTGTCTTTTAAGAATTTTTCATAAATTAGTATTCCGTTCCCTATTATTCCATACTATTCCAGCGTCTATTTAGTTGTCTGTTTTTCTATCACATATTGTAGTTGACTTTTAAAATTTTTATAGTAAAACAACGTTACCAGGTATCTGTTATGAGTTACTGAATAATTTAAAGATCTTAAAAACGATGTATAGCATATTAGGCTATCATAAAATTTGTTCAATAAGTTTTAGAAGACGTTAAGACTACCAAAAGATATCCGTTAGCGACTACTGGTGAATTATGAACTGATCTTATTAAATTAAGATCAAGTTTGTGTTGCCACCATTTTTCTAATAAAAATGTAACAAAAATTGTCTAGCATCAGATCGTAAAGACGTCTACTGAAACATATTATTCACAGTGATATCTGATATGGAGCATTGGCGTATTATGAATCGATTTTATTAAATTAGGATGTAGTGTTCGTGTTCCTACCTTTTTTCAATTAAAATGTAACAAAAAGTTTTCTAGCATCAGATCGTAAAGCCGTCTACTGAAACATTAATCACAAAGATATCTGATATAGACCACTGGCGAATTATGAACCGATCGTATTAAATTAGGATCTATACCTTATTCCATTAAGCGATGCAGGGCATATAAACAACGATAAATTTAACAGATAAAATTGTTAAAGGTGTTCCAAATGAGTCTACTCGTTCCGATAAGTAACAGTATAATTATGACACTTTATTATTTTTTTTCTTTTCTCAAATATTCGTGTTTATTGCATAGTAAATAAATTAATGTTTTCACTGAATACATAGTAAGTGAAAAAATAATCCGATTTATAAAATTAATGAATATTTTATGCATAAATGCAAGTAACAGTTCTTCAAAAATATTTAAAAACTAACCGAAATGTCCATCTTTATTTCGTCTGGCGACGTTATCGGCGGGTCATACCGGTTCGGACACGATTTAATGTTTACATTTTCCTGCATCGCTTATTGAATTTTACTATAGTGTTCGTGTTGCCGCATTTTTCTGATAAAAATGTAACAAGCAGTTGTCTAGCATGAGATCGTATAAGATGTCGACTGAAACATATTATTCACAAAGATATCTGATATGGATTACTGGTAAATTATGAACCGATCTTATTAAATTAGGATCTAGTGTTCGTGTTGCCACTTTTTTTTTAATAAAATATAACAAAAAGTTGTCTAGCCTTAAATTGTAAAAAGACGTCTACTAAAACATATTATTCACATAGATATCTGATATGGACCACTGGCGAATTATGAACCGATCTTATTAAATTAGGATCTAGTGTTCACATAAACATATTATTCACAAATATATCTGATATGGAGCACTGGCGAATTCTGAACCAATCCTATTAAAATAGGAACTGGTGTTCGTGTTGTCACTTTTTTTTAATAAAATGTAACAAAAACTTGTCTAGCCTCAGATTCTAAAAAGACGTCTACTAAAACATATTATTCACAAAGATATCTGATATGGAGCACTGGCGAATTCTGAACCAATCTTATTAAAATAGGAACTGGTGTTCGTGTTGTCACTTTTTTTTAATAAAATGTAACAAAAACTTGTCTAGCCTCAGATTCTAAAAAGACGTCTACTAAAACATATTATTCACAAAGATATCTGATATGGAGCACTGGCGAATTCTGAACCAATCTTATTAAAATAGGAACTGGTGTTCGTGTTGTCACTTTTTTTAATAAAATGTAACAAAAACTTGTCTAGCCTCAGATTGTAAAAAAAACGTCTACTAAAACATGTTATTCACAAAGACGTCTGATATGGACCACTGGCGAAATATGAAGCAGTCTTATTAAATTAGGATTTAGTGTTCGTGTTGACATCTTTTTAATAAAATGTAACAAAGTTGTCTAGCATCAGATCGTAAGAAACATCTACTGAAACTTATTATTCACAAAGATATCTGATATGGAGCATTGGCTAATTATAAACCGATCTTATTACATTAGGATCTAGTGTTCGTGTTGCCACCTAAAATAATAAGATAATCGATAGACAAATCTTAATGGTCTTCTTTCCGGAGTTAATTTTTAAGTATATTTTTAATAGCCAGTTACCCAATAGGAGTTTAGTTTTCAGTTTAAGTATCTTATAATAGAGTTAATAAAAATGTTTATTCATAGTGTGTGATGGAGAAAAGACAATCATTTCGCTTTCATACTGACTGTTTGTCCCATACTAACAAAACCTCTCCCGGCGGTTGTGTAACCGTACCGACTAGCGGTGGATGCTGTTAAGAACAAAATTTGTTCGAACCGAATTGGTTACGTTTGTTGTTAATATATGTTTTTTTCATAATATATTTACTCAATTTCTTCCTTGGCTTGCCTACCATTTTAATATTATTTTCTCTGTCAGCAGCACCTTTTCCGTACTGACTGCTGATAAGACTGCATTTTGTTCAAACTGTCCTTTTAAGTTTATTCTGTATATTATATACTCTGGATTTTTTTAAATAATTAACTTATGATCGCAGATAAAATATAGTATGCAACTCGTAAGAGTTTGGTCACTATTCTTTAATAATTGATCATATCGCTACATTATATCACATTTCAACGTTGAATATTTGGTGGCCCCTTTATAGTATAAACGGTGGTCCACTTTTGCCGAACAGAAACACTCCAGGTACCACATTGTGGGAGTATTACTGTAAACTTAGGGTGTCTGTCAGACTCGCTTACAAACCGGGCTGTCACTTATTGAGTTGAGTACGTAAAGTGTTCTCTGTATGTTTTAATATGCATCGGGGTATTGTTGCCTGATGGTTATCGAAGAACCGTCTGTGCCACTCATAATATCTGCTTCACGTAATTCGTCGATAATGGCAGGATACATAACAGCATGCTGCAGAAAATGTGCTAACCGAAATTGACTACCGATAGTTTCTGTATGGATATTTGTTTTAAACACTGTTGTATGTTAATTATTACAATGCCATTTTTTCTTTAAAATGAAATTTTTACTTCTGGGTTACCTTTTCCTATTTCGTTGTAAACTAAAAATAAAATCAAAATGCGAAAAATGTTTACAATTTTTATATGCTTGTTTATTTCTAAAAATCTTGCATATTGCAATTATATTGAAACAGTAAGTCTACTATTATAGAAATACATAACAGAATTCATTTTTATTTTATTCGAAATTTTTTATTTGGGGCCTGAGATGCCTCATCCGCACGTTTGTGTAATTTTTTGGCTCATCTGCTAGAGGGTTAAATATCTCATTATTTAAATTATATTTAAAGAGTCGGCGGGAAAAACGATGAATGTCGCAAATTTCATAATTTGCTCTAGAGCATTTTTTATACTTTATTAAACTTAAACCTACTAATTAGAAAACGTTCAAAAAGTATAAAAATGAAATAGTAACAAGCCAGATACAAAAAGAACACATCTATTAATTTTGATATTAAAATCACTATTAGTTTTTTAATAAAAAATAAAATTTCAATGAAACGTTAGCTTTTATGGGGGAAAAACGATGAAGCTCCACAGATTCAGTAGAAAGAAGTCTTAGACGTTATTTTTTTTTACTTTTTATAAAATTTAAGACTTTTATATTATTAGTTGTATTAAACATTTTAATAACATTAATAATATATACATTTTAACAATAATTTGATAATTTTATGTGTTTGTTTTCTTCTCTGCCTGCTTCGTTTTTTTTTTTGACTGACTTTGGCGTCCCTTTGATTACTTTTATTTTATTTTGAAGTCTTTTAACTGTTTTCTTACTTTCTATTTTTTGATGCTTTGGTCTGATGTATTTTTGTATAGTAAATTCAACAAAAAATCTTGAGCATTTTCCCCACAAAACTTAGCTAACTTTGTCAAATCCCGATATTTCTCAATGGATAGTGGTATCAAACCTAAAAACAAAACATTAATTAATAGAACATTTATTTAACTAACAAAGTAATACATGTATACAATGGTAGAAAACATGGTACTTTTGGTAGAAAATTGTTTTCCTCTTATATCGACGGAATCCCATGCGCCATTGTAAGTAACCCTATAATATACCAGCCTTGGATGCTGCACTGATATTTTCAGTTCTCTTATTGGTCTAGATGGAAACAGACACTTTTGTTTATATAGCGGATTTAAATGTTTATCCCAAGATCGAAAATATTTCTGAGGCACTTCTTCAACGTCAAAGGGTTGAGGTTTTACACGAGATGCTCTTATGGCTTCAAACCAATCACTTGGGTGTTCTGTTCTTGTTTTTTGGTTAACCATACCAAAATCCTCATCGCACTCTAAGTACGAATGTCCCCGAATCGGAAATGTTATAAGAACATCTTCAAGCCGTTTTTCATAGTGAATCACATGATGCAGAAAGCGGAACATAGTATAATTTTTATTTTGCCCTCCACATGAATCTGCAAATAGTTTTAAAGTTTTCACATTAGCGGTTAAATAGTTATAGAGAAAATGATGAAGCAGTGAGCATACGTTATTACTTCCTTTTTGGCCCACGGTTTCTGGATAGCCATAAAATACACTCTGTTGTGATGATAACACGTGTACGTTAAATCGGTATAATGAGAGTTGTCTGCTATAATAAATGTCGTTGGTGGATATATTAGGGATTGGCAAATTCTTGGCAAAGTCCATACAGATAGCTTCAACTTCGACATCTACTCTTGCAGATAATTTGGCCTGTCTTTTTCTCTGGTAAAATGTCTCAGCTTTAGTTAAATGAAGTTGTCTATCAAATTCAAGCCTCGGAAATTGTACATTTAAACTATTTAGTTCGTTGTCTTCTGTAGATATTTTTATTTTGGACTGTAGCGTCTGTAACTGACTATTCACTTCGTCATATTGCGAACAAATATCGGAGCGTGGATATTCGAAACTTATGTTGTATGTATATATATATATATATATATATATATATATATATATATATATATATTACAGGATCCAATTTGTAAATAGAATACATCTTGGAGACGGCTATCGCCGTATTCCCGTCCTCCTCCGCCAATCCTCTCGGTCCAAGGCATGCTCTTCTTCCAAATCTCTCGATTCCATTGCTCTTCTAATACCTTCATTCCATGAACGTCGAGGTCTACCTCTTTTTCTTCTACCAGGGGGCTTCCATCTGTGAAGTTTTTGGGACCAACGTTCGTCAGGCATTCTTAACAGGTGTCCAAACCATTTTAAACTTCTTCTTTCTATTCTGTCTATGACCGTATCTGTAGCATTCATCTGATTTCTTATAGATTCGTTGGTTTTCCTTTCCAGCCTTGATGTTCTAGCACTTCTTCTCAAATAATCCATTTCAACTGCCAACAATCTTCTTTTCAGGTCTGCATTAATTGTTCATACTTCAGAACCATAACAAAGAACTGATTCAACCATCGTTTGCCCTATTCTTTTTTTGTTCCTTTTGGAAATGTTGCGATCCCACCATAAGGAGTTCAAACATCCTACAATTTTACGTCCCTGATTAATTCGGTGTTTAATTTCGGTTTCACCCAAGCCGTTCTTATCAATGAATGCACCTAAATATTTAAATTTTTCCACTTGTGTGATTTCCACGTCCTCGTCTATCAACACTTCAAACCTTGCATCTGAATTGATAACTAGATATTCCGTTTTCTTCATGCTGACTTTTAACCCTTATTTTACATATTGTCTGTATAGACGCTTTATCATAAATTCTAGATCATAAGAATCTTGAGCTAAAACGACTTGGTCATCCGCAAAGTTCAGGGAGAACAGTACGTCATTTCCTATTGGGATTCCCATTCCCTGGCAGTGGTTTTTCCAATCATGAAGGGCTGCCTCAATATATAAATTAAACAGCAAAGGTGACATACTGCATCCTTGTCTCAGTCCTTTAGCTACTTTTATCGGCTCTGATAGTCTATTTCCGATTTTTAGGTAAGTGGTGTTATCCCTGTATACTTCTGTGATTATTCCTAAAAGGTGTGGACTAATGCCGAGTTGTTGTAAAGCTTGCCACAATTTAGGCCTTGGTACTGTATCATACGCTTTTTCTAGATCGACGAAGGCTAGATGTACTTCGTTACCAACCGCTATTCTTTTTCTATTAATTGTTGGAGTATAAACAAGTTATCAGTGCAAGATCTACCAGGCGTAAATCCGCTTTGCTCTTCGCTAATTAGATGTCCTACATCATCTTGTATTTTTCTATTTATTATCTTTCCAAACAATCTGCCGAAAGTAGGTAGGACACTCAATCCTCTGTAGCAGTTAGGATCTTTTCGATTACCCTTTTTAAAGATGGACACTTGGTGAGCAGTTTTCCATTCAGATGGTATTTTAATTTGTTGGCAGCATTGATTCATTAGAAAAGTTATTCGTTCAATTAGGAGTGGACCTCCTGCTTTAAGTAGCTCTACAGCTATATTGCCAGGTCCTGAAGATCGCCCGTTTTTCATTTTAATTAGCGCAGTACGGACCTCGTACTGTGCTAATGAAAAGTACAACTTATGTTGTACTTTTCATTAAATACTTTTTTGTACGAATCGTAGGATATATTTGTATGTGGAAACTTTTTCTTAAACATAGAGTACATTTTGGTGATGTTTAGTTCTTCAGGTAGATATGTTTTAGAAGTTTTTGAATTGCTATAATGGCTTGATCTGCTTTTAAAAGAGGATATGTGTTTACACACGTCATCAATTATAGAGTGTGGAAGTTTGTGTGGCCTATTTTTATGTAAACCTCTTTTATCTTGTGCTGAGCTACCAGAACACTTAAGTGACCTTTGAATAGATTGTACCCGCCGACCAAAAATTCCATGCAATGCGAGAAAACCTTTTGTAGCAGACCTGGATGTCTAACCGTGTTTGGTCGTTACTTGCATTAGTACACCTTACTTTGAATGAATATGAGGCGTCATTGAATTTTTTTACGCCAGACTCTGGATTTTTTGCATGACGTCTCTTTACGGGTACAACAGTAATCAAGCCAGCAAGATACGTGTTTTGTTCGTCATATGTAGAATAATTATCGTTAAAATCTCTTAATATTCGCAACTTATTTTCATACGAGACATTTACGAAACAATTTAAACGCTTACATTTGCAGTCAGGGCCTAGTTCATGGCTACATAACCTTAGTTTCTTAGCAGCGTCAGTCATTCTTCCGTACGATTTTCGTTTTTTGGGGTTTTCTTCCATTTCACCGTGGTACCGAACCTAAATAATTATTCCCTATAATTTTCACACAAAACTTAATGGTCTAGTCTAACTTTTTGTCACAATCACTTGTACCGTTCAGATAAGTTTTTCTGCGAATCTAATAACAAACCACACTTCATAAACATCAAAAGTTGACTGACGCGATGACTAATGTACTGTCGGCAATTACCGGGAATATTGGGACCTTATCATTTTTCGCGATTACGCTAGGAACCTTATCGTTATTTCCCCACAGAGGGTTTCTTTTTCAGTAGATATCTTGTGAGTCCAAGCATTTTTTCCACTGCAAAGTATACCAATGAGTCCGGCTCACAAAAACCTATATTTCTGTTGCGAAAACTCATTTTCGTCCAAAAATGGAGTTTCATCGTTTTTCCCGCCGACTCTTCATTTCTAAATAAAATCCTTATATTATTTTTAATCCAACTTCCCTCCATCTTCTAACCCTTAGAATCCGTAGGTCTTCTTCCACATCATCAATCCATCTCATTCGTGGTCGTCCTCTGCTTCTTGCGCCCTTTGGTTTTGAAAATGTTAATCTTTTCGTGTATTCGTGATCTGACATCTTAGTAATGTGTCCAGTCCATCTAAGTCTCTGCATTTTAAGGAATTTCACAATATCTGGACCGGTGTATAACTGATATAGTTCAAAGTTGTATCTTCGACGCCATAGGCCATTTTTATTTACGGCCCCAAAAATCTTTCTAAGAATTTTTCTCTCTAAACATACCAAGAAGTATTTTATAAGGTTCACGTTTCAGCCACATATATCAAAACCGGTGTTATTAAGATCTTGTATACATGGGCGCCCATATATCAAAATCCAGGGGGGGGGGGAAGTCAACTCAAATTTTTATTTTGATCCATACAACTTAATAAAAACTATAATAGCCGATTGCAAAAATGCAAAAATATAAACATGATTTACAAACAGTAAAGAAATACCAGAAAATAAAAGTAATCTTAAACAAAAAATTATTAAGACTTATCCTCGAAAATTGTAACGGTAAAGTTCAGAGAGATATCTATTTCAAAAATATCTTTCTTTACGAAAATAAAATCCATTCACGAAGAATATTCTAAACGTCATCTTGTACTAGAGGTTAGCTTTATACCTACCTTATACAACCCCCTATTGTGTAAAGTCTTGGGTCTATACAATAAACGAGCGGGCGACCTTCTATTCAGTGCGGTTTTGAAATAATGTTGAATAAAAACATTCATGAAATTAAAATGAAAGGATTTACGTCTATTAGTAGAAGTGCGATTTATAAAATTAGTACTTGAAGCACAAATCGCGGGAGGAATATGTGCATCAGTTTTCAAATATTTATTATTTACTATATAATTTCTAAATTAAACCACTTTCACTTCTTTAGGTAACAATGTATCTATAACCCGGGCCCAGTTAAATGGTCAAGCTTATTTCAGTGGAAGCAATAAGGAGGATTATTTTTAGTTTTGGCACAGCTCAAGCTCAATGAAAGACAGTAGACTCCTAAAACAAGTACCTGTATGAACACCTACCGGAATCCAAAAGAGATGATTACCTTAGAAAACACGGATGGAAAGAACAAGAAACTTAGTGAGCTCAAAAGAACTTAAAGAACAATAGAACAACCGAATTGAATGAAAAATGGACGTCGGAAGACATTTTATAGAGATTATATCATATTATAGGTACACTTTTTGGACTAAAAATAAATTTGAAGAAAACCAAGTTCATGGTATTTACAAAAGCACAAAGCATCAACGTTAAGCTAGTACTAGATAATACAGAAATTGAACAAATATCTTTGTACAAATACCTTGGAGCATGGATCACAGAAGATACTGATTAGACAAAAGAAATAAGATGCCGCTTTGGAATTGCACGGTCAACTTTTAATAGAATGAGAAAACTTTTTTCTAATCGCGATATCAATATATCGCTCCGAATAATAATGCTTTGATGTTATATTTTCTTTACCTTTTTATATGGGATTGAAGCTTGTTCACTTAAAAAATCCAACATTAAAAACCTAGAATCATTCGAAATGTGGTGTTACCGACGTATTTTAAAAATATCATGGATGGATCGCAAAACAAACGAACAAGTTCTCGAACAACTGGGAAAACAATGCAAAGTTTTAAATTCCATAAAAATCAGGAAATTGGAATACTTGGGGCACATTACGCAATATCCGTGAATGGTTTGGATGCAGTTCAATTGAACTATTCAGGCGCATAACCAACAAAATTATAATTGCCAGAATGATTTCCAATCTCCGATAGGAGTGGAACTTGAAGAAGAAGAATGAGTACATTATTATTATATTATATTATAATATAATTATATATTTATATAATATATGATATACACGATATTAAAAGAGGTTACAACATAGACAATCAACAAAATCTACATCGACAACTACACAGTGAACACCCACAATAATAGAAGTGTCAAATGCCGTCCTAAAACTCGAAAGACAATAAAGCCACCGGAATCGATTAAATCTGTTGGGAAATATATATAAAAAGGTGATGATCAACTTTTTGCAGTAACCCATAAACTAACAGTACTTATATGGCAAAATGAATTGGTACCAGAAGAGTGGCTAAATGAAATAATATACGTTGCATAAAAAGGACGATTAACTGGATTGTAAGAACTATAGAGTTCTAAAAGGAGATACAAACGACTTGTTATGAACGTAAAGTTCCCCTGCATGTTTTGTTTGTGGATTTTAGACAAGCATATGATGAGTCGATAGAGTCAAAATGTATCAAGCAATGGAACATTTGGGTATAACAAAGAAACTAATTCGACTAATTAAAATGACACTTAATAACTCTACGTATGAAATTGCTTGACAGGGTCACATATCAGATCAATTTAGTCTACACCAGGTCCATCAGAGTAGTTAAGAATGTTATATATACATATTTAAGGTAAAGTTTTGTTTTAAATAATTGTAATTAGTTAATATTAGAATTATGTTGTAAAAAAATACCCTAGGCCTTAACGGCCTGTTGTGCGTAAAAATAAATAAATAAAGAATAGAGTGCAAAAATCGAAAGAATCGCGTTTTTTGCATTAAATTGTTAATCATTAAAAAACGGCTCTGAACTTTACGCAGGGAACAGGTAGGTTTTCTTCTTATAGGTCTACAATAACTAAAAAAGTTGTCAGCTACCTGGATTATTGAGTGTCACGAGAAAATCCTTATTACCCTGGACTAATATGGCTGGACAAGCAGGTGAAGAAACAAACTTCATATATTATGTAAACTTTACTAACAAAAACGTTCAAAATAAATATTCCTATAAATATAAATAATCAAATTCCATATTCAAATACAGCAAAATATTTGAGTATTGTCCAATAAATATAAATAATCAAATTCCGTATTCAAACACTGCAAAGAGCATTACTCTAAGTTTTTATGTAAAGAAGAAAAGAAAATAATAATTCTGATTGAAATACAAAAAAATGTACTGGCTCATTGACCAAAATTCTACGCTGTTTCTACGTAATAAATTATTATTATATAAGCAAATACTGAAACAATAGTATTATTATAAAAACAGTATAAACTTTAGAAGGAAAATGTCACAAATTAACACAAAATATTTCTATTCATATATAAATTTAACTAAATTATAGGTACTTAGTGCTTATTTATATAAAATTTCCTTAATCGGAACATAAACGTCTTCGTGAACTACCCATTTTAAAAAATTAACACACTGGTTTGTCAAAAGTCGAAATAAACATTCAACATTATTTATGACCCACCTTCGAGAGGGTATTATACTTCTTACCTAACCAACCTAACCGTCGGCGAGAATCCAGAAACTATCGACAAGGACAGCCTGTACTGGCTGAGAGAGAAAGTTACATTTAGCAAAATTTGAGATTTTTAAAAAAGTTTATACCAAATAGCTGCTTTGTGTTACACTTTATGTTAAAAATAAAAACAGATTCGGAAAGTGGGTCAAATTCTGTAGTGCCCTATTTCAAAAAAAAATTTTTTTACGATTATTTTAACCAAAAATATTTGAAAAAAAAATATTGTTTAAACAATTTATTAATTTACTACCAAATAGTGCACTAGAACTTTTTAAGACCTTCCATATAAAAAAAAAGAATCATCTCAATATCTGCCATGGTTTTTGCGTTATTTGATATAAACTTTTACATTGGAACTTAGCTATGCCTAAAAACGCAAGGAACGGCCTTAACAACATATTTTATGGTATGATTTTATACGTACAAATTTTATTATACAAAATTTTTTATGTAGGAATAAAACAATCAATTTTAAGCAAGGATGTTACAAAATAGTAATAAAAAAAGCAGGTACTCTGAGATACGAAATGCATCACAAGCAATAGTGTAGTTTAAATAATATGTAAGTAACATAATATCTGAATTGAAAAATTTCTTTTACTAGGAAAGTAAAACAAATATTCAAAACTGTACTACGTTGAAAGGGTTAGGGTAGGGTGTACACCCTTCTACTACCATGCTTAGCCGAAATTGCATAAATAGTCAAATGTGTGCAATCTTCAAATACTTCGCTGGATGCCAACTTATTTATATTTGACATTAAAAATTTGTACTATGTTGTAAACAATTGAAGAAATTTAATTAAAAATTTATTTGTTATAATTTATTATAAACAAATTAACATTTTTTTTTTCAGTTAGTATTGTATGTATTATAATTTATTGAAACGAGTAATTTCCCAATAGAATCTAAAATGGTTAAATGTTAAACCCAACAAAACGTAAAAAGTAAACTTGATATTGAAGGCTAGTGCTCTGTATCTTGTGAAAAGATAAACTGAAGGTTTCTGGGCTTTTGTCCAAACTCATCTATTACTTTTTTAATAAAATTATTTCGATTGTTTTCTATTTTATTTCTATGAACGCTCATCATACATAGTCCATCTAATCTTTGTTCACTTATAGTGGACCTAATCCAGGTTTTAACCCTTCGAAGAGTTGAAAATGATCTTTCAATCGTGCATGTAGTGGGAGGAAGGCACAGAGACATTTCTATAGCTTGGGCTATAGCTGGGTAAAATAAACAATGGTCTAGTAGCTCTATCATTGAAATATCTTCTACATCTAAATTGGTTTGATTTTTCCAATAATAGAGCCACAATGATGCCTGTTCTTTTAGATTAGTAATTTTGTATAAATTATTTATGATTTCTATTATTTTGGCGATGTCTTCTTCAGTTAATTTTATTATGTTTTTGGGATGGATGTTATACAATAACATACCAGGATTATTGTCTTCTGAAAATTTGACACCAAGAGAACTAATTAAAGAATCTAAGTACGGAATAAATAATGACACTCTAAAAAAGTCTTCAGTGGAATTAACCGCATGGTTTGACCGTTGTGTTTGCTTTCTATGAGCGATTCGTGGTTTTTCAAGGGTAATACTTAGAGATTTGGCATCATTTGTACTCTTTTCAAAAATTGTTTTAAAAGTTGTTTTCGCTTCTTGTCTGTGCTTTGTTATCATATCAAGAAATAACTGTATATGATTTTTAACTGCCAGCATATCTATTGATTTAGTTTGTAAAATGTTTACTATGGGTTCTAAAAAGAAGAATATTTGGAAATCAAATTTAGGGAAATTATAAAAGTGGAATCAGATGTGGCACATGAAAGCTGCTGTGCTCTTGATCTTGTTGAGCAATTAAATTTGTTATCTGCTATTATTGTTTCTAAAACATTTTTGATTTCAATAAAATTTTCTGAAAATATTCGAATAGATTTGTATTTTGATGACCAGCGAGTTTCGGATAACAAAGGCATGTTTGGTGCTAATCGCCGTCTCAAAGTACTATCACGAAAAAATTTGATGACATCTTTAATAATTCCCACACAATTCTGAATTTCTCTAACAGTATTTAAATCGTTAACAACCAGATTTAATTTGTGTGAGGCATAATGAAAAAATAATGCTTTGGGATGTTTTTCTCTAATTATTTTTTGAACACCATCCTCGTGACCAGTCATAGTCGCGCATCCATCAAATCCCAACCCCACCAATTTTTTCACATTTAAATCAATTTTTGAAAGAAATGTTAAAATTTCAAGTGCTATTGATTTAGCATTTAATTCATTTAATGGTAACTGTTTGTTTTTCAACATATCTCACCCCAATAGATAGTTGTTCAACTCCAGATATATCTGCAGTCTCATCGGCAAGCAAGGAAAATGCGATTATGTTTGGATGGTTTATTTTTTCGATAATTTGCCGTCGACCAACTAAGCCACATATATTTATTAGCTCATTTTGAACTCTATGTGAAGTATATTTTTCTTTGCCACTTGTACTTTTTAAATGATCTATTAGACGAATGTCACCAGATTCGGCCCTGAAATTAAGAAGTTTTACAAAATTCCCATCGTTAGATTCTTTTCCACGCAATGCTAAATCGCTCGTTCCACAAAGAACGATTGTTGAAAGAATAGAAAACAATTTAGATCGATTTTCTTCAATTTTTAAATTAACTGCTTTATTTAATTGCAAATCTATACTGAGACTTTTTTGCGATATTACATTAATAAAACTTTTAGATTTTATAAGACTCTCTTTACGCCATTCGGAATTTTCATGAGATTTTGCATATTCGTGAAATTATTTGTATTTATTATAAGCTTTACAAATCTTTGGCTTACAAAGGCTTTGATATCCCCTTTTTACAGGCAATCTAAATAACACACAATGTATGCAGAATGCTCCTTGTAATTTTTTTGAATAAATTATCCACGGAAATTGATTAAACCATTCGTATCTAAAGTACCTGCCTTTTTGGGCATTATTGCAATTTAACTTAAAGTTAAAATTTCGATCTGGATTAGGTATATTTGTAATTAAATTGTATTTTTGTGAGTCCGTTAGATTACTAGCCATAGTTATATCAATAAAATCACCGATATCGAACTCAAAGTTTTCAATATGTACCGAACCGGAAATTTCACTTGACGTTCCTGCTGCGATATTAGGAGTTATATTTTTTGATTTAGCAGCATTCGGATTTTTAACTTCCCTAACTTGGTTTCCTTTTTCGAAGCAGGCTCATCAGCCAAGGATCCAGAGGTATTTGGTAAAGGCCTTTTAACACTGCGTTGTTACTGCAACTTAAAATAAGTATGAACACATTTTTTAGAAATCTATTTTAGGCCAGTACTACCAGGACAGCAGTACAAGAGGTCGCGTTGATTACTAATTTTATTTAATAACAGTTTGCCACTAATAGTTTACGAATTTATACGTCAGCTGTTCAAGTATTGGTAAAACTGTACAATTAAACAGCACATGAAAGTTGGTATCTTTTATAATAGTACAGTCACTCACAGTTTTTGCTAAGAATTTTAAAGTTCCGCTTGGATTGACATGAAATTTTGCATACACATAGTTAACATGTCAAGATTCTTTTTTTTAACCTTTATTCGTTATCATCTTCAGCTCCGCTACGGAACAAGCAACTGATGCTCGTTATGCTGATTAATAAATTAAATTAATTTATTCAGTATAAAATTCCCAGAAATAGTGAAACGCAACGCAATCTCTTCCGTACTATAAGTATTTTTTAATAATTTTAATATGGGATCTATAAAAACACTTACCTACCACGATGGATGTTTTTTATCAGTTCAGCAGACGTTAAATCCACAAGTCAACACTCTCTGAGATACGTAAAGCTCTTCTAACTACCACACTGGCCAACAGCAAACTGGCTGTTTCCATGGACGTTTCCATGGTATGATAACCCTAGTAAATAAGAATCACTGCGCATCGTCAAGTTATGAATCATATTCCCAAACTTAAGTTTGCCCGAGTCTATCTTTCTACCTATTTTCTGAGACAATACAGATAAGTTGAATTTTGAACAGATCATTATCAAGCCATTACGGGAAGTGGACGATTAGAGATTTTAGAAAATAATTAAGAAATAATATTCAAATTACATTGAAAAATTCAAAGAACGAAAATTAACACAAGGAACTTAATTACTATTTATAACTGGGAATAAGCCACATTAAAGATAAAAATACATTTATTGACGTTTCAATTTCCACTTCGGAAATCGTTCTCAAAATACAAATAGTATTTTGTATTTTGAGAACGATTTCCGAAGTGGAAATTGAAACGTCAATAAATGTATTTTTATCTTTAATGTGGCTTATTCCAGTTATAAATAGTAATTAATTTACAATGCCACAAGAAAATAGCTTCAGAACAATAACAAGGAACTTATTGACAAATTTTAAGAAGATAATGATTTCTATAAAACGGGCTTAGAAAACAAAAACCTTTTCTGATTACAGGGAAAAATTTACAGATATTAATAAGAGGATTTAAATTTTCAATTGAAATACAGGTACACTTTCTACCAATTAAGGCTTGATACCTACGACATCACAAAATCCCTCTTTGCATTACATTCGAGGCATTGTTAAGAAAGTACCTACCGCATATCTCGGTATTTCGCTAGATTAGTTTCCGGTTGTTTGCTGTTTTGAGGTATTGTTGCAAGTTTCTCGCCACAATGTGCGTAAATAATGTATTTTTTTTAAATATACTTACATACATACTGATTTTTTAAATAATATTACTAATGATAGGAGGGGGGGGGCAACTGCCCCTCTTGCCCCCCCCCTATGGGCGCCCATGCTTGTATATATTAAGCTTTACTAAACGTTTTATATTTTTATTTTTTAAATGTTTCTGGAGACCGTGAACAGTTCTGTTTGCTATTAATATGCGTCTTTTAATTTCGTCGCTTGTCCTGTTTGTTGCGTTTACCAGCGATCCAAGATATGTAAATTCTTCGACTTGCTCAAAAGTATGGTGCTCAACACTCCAGTTGATCACCCTTTTTATGCAACGGACATATTATTCCCTTCAGCCACTCTTCTGGTACCCATTCCTTCTTCCACATAAGTACTATTAGTTTGTGGATTGCTGCAAAAAGTTGATCACCACCTTTTTTTATACATTTCCAAACATATTTCATCGATTCCTGGAGCTTTATTGTCTCTGAATTTAATCCACTTCGCCTGGGCTATCATACGGAACCATAAATACGTCGGACTTTTTCAGTCTTCACTTTAATTTTTCAGTGAATCGTTGCCAGTTAGATCTACTTCATAGCTCATGAAAACTTCAAAAAATATATAAATAAATAAAAAACTTTTAAATGTAAATAAAAAACAATTTTTGTTAAATTTTTATTCAGTCCGTTATTGACACATAAATCACAAAATGTTCTAAACTAATATGTTCTATATTCAATAATATAATATGCTACAATAGAGGTAAAATTGTAAAATTTTTGAAATTTAATTAACACAAATTAAAAAGTAATATAATTATAATACAATGAGCCTTAAGATGATGGCAATTACTGAGTTATAGTAATAACGTAACCATTTTTATATATTATCATGTAATATCTATCATAATAAATTACATTGATCTAATTTCTACGTTATTCTCTAAGTATAACTTTGAAATGCTTACAAAGTGATTCGTTAACATGGCATTTTCCAAAACATTACAATTAAATGTCCAACCTTAACATGCCTATTGACAATGTCGCAGATTTTAAAGATTTTAATGTATTCACAAAATTCGCTCAGATAGCTAAGAGCGCACTCACTTCACTGTTAGTGATCTAGAGTCTAGTGGATCGACGGCTTAAACTCTAGCCAGAAAACCAAAAGTTTATTATATTAGAATAAAATCCAAATGAATCTGTGACTTAAACTAGAATACGCTGGGTGTATTGGAACGACCTATGGATGAGCAGTACCTTGCAGCATGATGTTATTTACTCTATTAATCACCTCGAGATGCGGCAAGAAGTTGTAGGATCTCCGCACATATATTTATAAGAGAACGATGACGGAAGTTTAGACTTGACCTCAATAGTCTAACTTAAGTGTTTTAATATTGGATGCGTAGTTAAAAAAATCTTAAGAATTTTATGTAGTACTTTGTCTTCTTCTTACTTTGTTGGCATCTATTGTAGTCCCATTGCAGACGCCGTTAAATCGTTTTCACAGATTTTAAAACCAAGAAATTCTTGTACTACCTGGTCCTTTTTCGCACACACCTTGTCCTCGAGAAAGAGTTGAAACAAGTCAAATGCTCATTTTTCGTGATATACTTCGTATATTCTAATTTGCGCTCTTTGATTGTATGAATGCTCTTGAGGTCCTTTGCAAGGTTACACAAGGTAGATATTTTGTCAACGATTTTTATTAAAGAATTTAATCAAGCAGTAATTCTCGGAAAACTCATCTACCAAACCTAAACGCTCAAATAATGGACTCCCTCAGGATTCCTAATTAGCTTTATTTATTTCAAATATTTCCTCTACATCGTTAAAAAAATTCCATTGTGCAACCAACGTAGCTATTACTGCCTCTAAAAACTCTCACTTCTAGAATCTGTTCAATTAAAAGATATGAGCTATTGAATTGAACTCTATTGCTTTCATCATAACAATCAAGTGATAAAACTACATCTAAATTATTTTAAAAAGCTTCTGATTATTCTTAACTCACTATATTTAGATGTAGGTAAACTTATGGTAACTTAGATGTAGGTATAGGGTAGCATATATGTCATTACTAACTCCAAGGCTGGGGAAGAATGACTTCTTAATAGGCTTGGAATCAGATACTTATGGGTGACAATCAGATATTGGCTTAACCGGTTATAGTACTGCGGTGTGTAAGGCAAGGAGAAACCAACACACTAAATATTCTCAAGATATTATAACTATGGCAAGTTACGGAAAACAAAAGGCCCCTAGTCCGTGGCAGACCTTAGAGGGTCAAGAATCACTACGCAAAATGGTAGGAACCACCCGAAAGTGGAAAACAAACATTAAAAGTTAAAAATTAAAACCTGGAATGCAAAAGCTCTCTTTGTGCCAGGAAAATCTCATAACATCATGAGAGAAATGAAAATAATGGGAGTCAACATTCTCGGAGTCAGTGAAGTTAGATGGCCTAGATCTGGATAGACAAACATCGATAACAATGTAATATACTATGCTGGTAATGAAGATCCTTATCATTATAACGGAGTAGCATTTTATTGTTGACCAGAAAAACAGTAAATGTATAAAGAACTTTATACCTATATCTGATAGAGTAGCTATACTGCAAATTATTACCACTCCTCGTAATATTAACTTTATTCAAGTATATGCTCCTACAGCAGAAAAACCAGAAAGAGAAGTACGAGAATTCTACCAAGAGATTAAACAGCTAATGAAGATCACAAAGAAAAATGCTGTAAACAATATTATGCTAGATTTTAATGCCAAAGTAGGTGGAGGGCGGACCAAAGACGTAGTAGGAAACCTTGGTTTGGGCCAAAGAAATAATAGAACAGAAATACTGGTCCAATTTTGCCAAGAAGAAAATCTAATGATCGCAAACAAAAAAGAAGATTATATACATGGAAAGTACCTGGCGATAATCAAAACCGCATAATATGAAACTAGATTGATTATATATTAATTGACAAACGTTATATAAATGGAGTCAGGAGAGTTAAAACATATCCCGGGACGGACATCGGTTCCGACCACAATACTGATGTTAGTAAAATTTTAATTAAACTAAATCAAATACAACGAGAAGATAAAACCTAGCCTTGAAAACTTAAATATCTAATAGTACAGGGAGAAATAGAGAACACACTCAATGATACACTCAATGAAGCACCCACGAAAGAAGAAGAATCAGTAGAAAGTATTTGGCACACCTTCAAAACAAAAATCACAACTAGACAAAGAGAACAACTACAAGACAACATCAGAAAAACAAAGAATACATGGATGACAGAAAAAGTCCTAGAACTGATGGACATAAGGAGATCTTAAAAAAATCGCAATGAAGAAAAATATAAAAAAAAACCCAGAGAATCATCCGACACAAAATTAGGAAAGCCAAAGATAAATGGATGAGCAGCAACTGTGAGGAACTGGGAGATTTACTAAATAAGCATGACTACTTTAATACATACAAAAAGATTAAGGAAGTCACAAATATGAAGAAAAAAATCACTACAACAACTTCAGTAGATGATACAATAACAAAATAGTATCTAGTCCAGAAAATGTAGGAGATATGTGGGAAAAATACATCAAAGATTTGTTTGATGATAAGAGAACAGAACCACAAATGAATATAGTACAAGAAACAATACTTGATATATTACTGAATATATACTGAAGATAATTTTTCTTTTACACAATACACCTCTCTCATTTAATTTGCTCTGCTATAACTCTACTGTAAAAATCTCTATCTATCTCACTGGCTTCTCTCCATATCCAATGCTAGTTGTTTAAAAATATAGCTAGTAAAACCATTTTACTATTCAAAATTAACCATTTCATTTATGTTAATAGCTCCATTTTTAACTAACTGTTCTCGATATTCTTTTTGCAAGGCACCGTCTGTATTGTTAGAGTTTTTGTTCTAATTTCATGAATAATGGGAATATGTGCGGAATAAACCATGTTTTTTTTACTGATTCTTTAACCTAGAATACAATCAATAAGAATCGAAAGAAAACAAATAAATTTCATGAGAAATCCTGAAAGAGATAGAAAAATAAATATCAGTGTTCAAAAAACACTATGACAGTATTTTAAACTACCATAATTATTTTAAATAGTCATATCTATTACATCCTTGACATTTTTATAGTGCATGTCTGGTTTAATCAACATAACTGTGCAGAATCGCCGAATCTTAATGAATTACCCTGTACAATAAAATTGGAAAATTTCATGAAATTTGTAGAAAATAGTCAGCTTCTGATCCAGTCTCTTGGGTTCCTAATCTATCCTATAATTAACTCTTTATAAATTATATGATGTAAATATATTAATCTAAGCAATTAACTTATGAGCAAAACATAACTTGATATATTCTCAAGTTCTTTACATTCCTTTGAGATCATATGTAAAAAAATACTTTAGCAATAAATGAATTTAGTAAACTCTACAATTAAAAATATTAGCAAGCATATGAATAAAACTGAATTGCGCATGATATTTATATTAGTAACAGAATAAACATAAGAAACACGTAAAAACTGTTTCCGAGTTATCTTACATACCTTCTAAAGAAAAAAAAAACTCTAGTTTCTTCAAACAATGGTTTAAGTCATTATACCAACACAATGCTATCAAAGATAGACTTAACGGCAGAGAAAATGGCATATTAGAGATCTTTTAATAATAAAGTGGTAAATCAGGAAAAAAAATATTGACTTAGTAATTCATTACGATGAATCTCCTAACCTACTTATCCTAAAACTTTGCTAGAATTGGAAGTTTTACGAACAAAATAAACACTATAGTATTTATTTCTGATACTTATTTGATACTATTGAAACACCTCTACAGAGAGTCCTTAAGGCCATTTACATTTGGGTGGATGAAATAATAAAAAAGATACGGGATAACATTAGAGAAATTAAACTAACTATACGTTGCTATGGTGGTAGACGTAAGTGTTTGCAATTCTTTCAGGTTGATTGGTAGAGCTAGGAAGTTTTCCCTTCGTCAAGAACTCTTTTAATAGTCCATACCATGTGCACAGCTGGATGATGTCATCAGAGAATGAGTCTAACTCGCACTTAACCTGGCACTCCTTGAGCAGGTTACTATTTAAGCCAGTTAGTACTGAAATGAACTGAATGTGGCAGCTCTGAGATATATGTCACTTTCTTTACGACGTTGTCAAACTCTTCGTAGTTGCGTGAGTCAGTTTGTATCTAATTAACCTCTTTGTCCTAGTCTTTTGTAGAGGAGTTTGTTCGAAAATATGAGTAAATTGATAATATGAAAAAATAATAATAAACCAGTTCTGAAACAGAATGAATATACAGTAGAGCGTCAATAATCCGTTCAAGTGCTCTTCGCATAATATACTCCCCATATATGTTGAATAATTGCAGAGATAGTATACATCCTTGTCTGACACCCCGTTCTGGATGAAATTCGTTCGAAAGTGTGTCAAGTACTTTAACTGATCCAGTAGTGTGTTCATATAGTTCGGTTATAAGCGTAATTAGATTTTGTGGTTCGCCTACTTCTTTTAGTATTCGCCATAAGTGTGTCCACTTGACCCTGTCGAACGCTTTACGGTAATCTATAAAACAGATGTATAGTGGGATATTGAATTCCCTAGATTTCTCGATTATCTGTCTTATATTCAGCAGGTGTTCTCGAGTGCCTCTACCTTTGGTAAATCCAATTTGCTCTTGTGGAATTTCTCTTTGAAGGAATGTTTTCAGTCTCTCATTGATTATATGTAACATTATCTTGCTGGCATGGGATATAAGAGAGATAGTTCTATAATTGTCGCATTTATGGAAGCTGTCTTTTTTATGTATGGTCGTTATTGTAGATTTTGTCCAGTCTTTAGGCCATTGTTTGGAATGCCATATTTGGTTACAGAGTAGATGAAGTAACTTTACGCCGGTTTCTTCTGTGGATTTAAGCATTTCTGCTGTTATCATATCTGGACATGGTGCTTTGTTATATTTGAGCTTGTTGATAGCCTGTCTTACTTCATTTTCGAGTATATCAGGTTCTTCTTACACCTCGTCGGAGATTTGGCTAACAAGCTCTTGGCGTTGATCATCTTTATATAGGTCCCTGCAATACGATCTCCATGTCTCTGCTATGTCTTCTCTGTTTGTTCTCAGGGTTCCAGTGTTATCAACTGGAATGGTATCAACTATTTGTTTGTTTAACTAGCCGACATCGTTTGGTATTATACTGTGATCAAGAGTGTTGTTAATGTAGTCTCCAAATGCTGTTTCGTCTTGTGGGCGTGTCCAGTGAGAGTATTTTTTTTATTATATGACTTCTATCTGAGTGAGTAGATATCTTAATGGTAGCTCTAACCATCCTGTGGTCAGAGTTTGCCGAGAATCTATTAAGAATGGTCACATCATTAAATATGTATTTTTTAACTGTAATAAAGTAATCTATTTCGTTGCGGGTATTTCCGTCTGGGCTCCTTCATGTCCAACGTCTATGTAATTTCTTGTAGAAAAAACTATTCATTTGATAAAAATTATTGTCTAGTAGAAATGACATTATTCTTTCTTATGGCCCTGTGCTAATCTTCGTAAAATTGTTCTACCTCTTCCTCAGGATGGGTTGATCTTGGTGCGTAGACTTGGATGACGGTACATCTTTTATTTAATTGTATATATATATATATATATATATATATATATATATATATATATATATATACATATATATATATTACTCTCTCAGATATTGCTTTTACTTGTAAAAAATAATTGAAGTTGACTTTTATGGATTAGTTTATTAATGTGGTTGGGGTCGTATCTATTGTTAGAGTTTTGTGTAGTAGTTAGGTTGGGATAACGGGATTGTTTCTAGGTGGTAAATGTAACTATAAAAGGCTGCATATTTATGTGGCATTGGGTGGTTAGAATATAAAGGTATGATATGGTCGGTTCCTGTAGGTTTCCTATAGATACTGAAATAGAAATGGTCGTTTAATCTGGTAATGGCAAGGTCAAGAAAGTTAACAGATTGAGATGACTCTAGTTCCATAGTGAACTTTATGTTTGGATGGATTTTATTTATTTTAGAAAGTAATAGATCAACTGAATTTGAATTACCTGATATGAAGACTAATCAGTCATCAACATATCGAAACCAATGGAGAATTTCAGGATTTTCCATAATGTGTGTGGATTCTAAGTGATCCATAAATATATCAGCTAGGAGAGGGGAAAAGCAACTACCCATAGCTAAGCCATCAGGTTGTCTGTAAAATTTACCATTGAAAACAAAAAAGTGTTGAGCTAGACAAGTGTAATAAAAAAATAATTGAGTTAGTGGTAGACATAGTGATAGAATTTGCTCGTAGAAGAGAGTCGACTAGATTAATAGTTTCTTGTTTGGGGACTGAAGTAAAGAGATTGCTGACGTCGAATGAAAGCATTGTGATATTGGGATAAAGATTTATTTGTTGGAGATTGTTGACTAGATGAATGGTATTTTTGACTGAAAAGCGAGGGATGAAGTTCGTCATATTGTTAATGAGGTTCAATATGAATTTTGACAATATGGAAACTGGAGTGTTTATGAAACTAACAACGGGACGAATGGGAATGCCCTCTTTGTGTATCTTAGGTAAGCCATACAGTCTGGGTCTCAATGGGTTGCTAGGTATTTTGTAATATGGAGCATCGTGCTCTGAAAGAAATTCTGTGAAAACTTTACTGGTGGCTTTGATTTTGTTGAAATTTTTTGTTAGATCTTCGGGGAGTAGAGTGAAATTATTATCGGAAAGAAATGTAGTGACTTTGTTATTGTATAAACTTTGATCTAGAATGACTAGACAATTACCTTTGTCTGCTTTACTGATTATTAGATCGTAAGATTTAATTTTGTTTTGGCTATACTTGAGGATTTGGAGTTGGTCTTTTTGTTTTTTGTCAGAGAATTAAGGACAGGAAACATTGAATGAGTAATTTTGAGAAGTACAGTTTTTAGTCAGGCCGTGGAGTTTAGAGGTCTACATTGTAAAAATGACATGCACCCTATCCTCGATGCTATGGCATGCTGGACGAGCCATACAGTCTCTAGTCGACACCCCGAGGTATGAGCGGAAATACAAAATGTACCAATACTCATACGCTTATGAAACGTACCTGGCGGATCATAAGGGCCTTCACATTTTGCTCTTTTTCAACTTGTCTGGAGTGAAATGTCTTTAATCTTTCCTATCGGCCTCTCTTGGCAAACTCTTGTTTTTCTGACCCCGAGTGGCTATTAGGGTAATCCGAGGGCGGACGGGTCACTATAATTCTATCTACTACACTCTACTACTCTTCTCTCGACTAAGGGAGTAAACCCTAACAGAAAATCCTGGTCCTCCTGGTAGGGCGTTGGGACGTAGAGCCTGCTCCTCTACACCCGTGAGAAACTTACTGTAAAAAATTCTAAAATCCAGCCTCGGAATATGGACGGGAAAAAACGAAAACGATGTAGCAAACGAACAAGGACTTTGAATATAAATACATGGAATATCCAAGGGTGGAGAACCAAGTCAGACGAAGTCGTGGCAGAAGTAAAGAAAATAAAATCAGATATCACGGTTCTTACCGAAACAAAGAAAAAAGGCCAAGGTAGTGAAGACATAGGAGGTTTTATACATATTTATAGTGGAGTAGAGAAAGACAAAAGAGCACAAGCAGGGGTATGAATATTGATTAAAAAAGACTTAAAAGGAAACCTGAAAAGCTGGGAGCAGATCAATGAGAGAATTATTAGAGTATCTATTACGTGGAAAGGGCACGACCTCGAGATCATTGGAATATATGCTCCGTCAGAAAATGCATCAAAAGCAGCTAAACAAATATTCTACGAAACTTTATCGGAACTCATTGAAAATATAAATAGCCGCAAAGAAATTGTGCTGTTGGGAGATTTTAACGCTTGGACAGGAACAAAAATAAATGACAAAGTCGTAGGAAAATATGGTGACGCTAAAACAAATGAAAATGGGGAACACTTAATCGAATTCTGTGAACAGCACTCTCTAAAAATCCTAAACGGATTCTACCAACATAAAAACATACATAAGTACACCTGGGTTCAACTAACGAGAAACACAAAGTCAATTATAGATTATGTCATCACAAAACAAGAAACACACATACAAGTTGAAGACATAAGAGTACTTAGAGGACCGGAGTGCGAAACTGACCACTATATAGTAAGATCAAAATGTTACCTACAGTATCGACCTCGGCTACTACATCAAAATGACAACCAACTAGCTCAATCAAAACCCCTGGAATCGAATCTACCTAAATACAATATTGATGCACTGCAAAACGACTCGACATCATTCTTATATAAGCTGCTCAATTAGCCTAAAATTGGCAAACCTGATCTACTCCTCAGCCTAGAATACCTATAAAGAGATAATCAATAAAATCAATGAAGCAGCTTACGAAACGCTCGGCACAATCCAAAAGAACAAAAAGAATACTCCATTATGGTGGACAAATGACATCGCCAATGCAGTACACAACAAGAAACAAGCATATCAAAAGTGGCTGCAAACAAATGATCCAGATGATAGACGAACATATGCAAGATTAAACAGAGAAGTAAAAAACTTAGTAACTAAAGCAAAAAATATTTCCTGGGAAAGTAAATGCGAAGAACTCAACAAATATATAGGGTCAACAAGATCAAGAGAAGCATGGAAAACGGTAAAAAATCTGAGAACAAACAGAAAAGAAACGAGTAGAATAGATTTAATAGAAGAAAAATCTTGGATCGAACACTACTCACAACTTTTAACTGAAACAAGACCTCAATTTACGAACATCAGTACAACAACATATGAACTGGAATTCAGTGAAAACGATGAAATAACAGTACAGGAAGTCGAGAATGCAATACGAACTCTAAAAAATGGGAAGTCATGCGGACCACAAGGTATACCAAATGAATTATTAAAACATAGCCCAAAAGTATTACGGGAATTACTGGCGTATGTCTTCACCTTATTCTATAATGGACACGACTTACCACCGGAGTGGATAAAAGCACATATTAACAACATATACAAAAAAGGAGATAGAAAGAATTGTTCAAATTATAGGGGGCTAAGTGTCATAAATTCACTCTCAAGACTGTATGGAAAAATAACAAAAAAATAAAATTGAAAAAGAGATGACAAATGTAGAAGAACAGAATGGCTTTCGTGCAGGCAGATCCTGCATGGACAGTATATTATCTCTAAAGCAAGTTATCGAAAAAAGATTAGCCCACAACCTTTTAACTCATATAGTCTTTATAGATCTGACAAAGGCATACGATAGTGTACCACTTTCAATGCTTTGGATAGCAATGGTAAAACAAGGAATAAGCAAAAAGAATATACAAGCAGTACAACAGCTCTACAAAAATATGACGGCAAACATTAAAACTGGAAATAAATTAACTAGAGAAATTCCTATTAGTAAGGGCCTAAAGCAAGGCTGCTGCATAGCACCTACACTCTTCAAAATATATCTAAATGAGGCACTCTCACTGTGGAGAAGAAAGTGCTGCAATATGGGCATCCCAATCGGAGATGATAGATTGTACACGATACATTTCGCTGATGACCAATCCATTCTAGCTGAAGACTAAAGTGATATAAGCTACATGCTTAGAAAACTGGAAGATGAGTACACCAAATGGGGCCTCACAATTAATATACAAAAAACTGAGTACTTAGTTGTAGGAGAACAACCAGAAAGCCTACAAATAGAAATGGGAACTATAAAACCAACAGACAATTTTAAGTACTTGGGAGTCCAAATAACATTAAAAGCAGGAAGTAGCGAAGAAATACATTCCAGGATTGGCCAAGCAAGATCAGCCACCAGACAGCTACACGGACTATTATGGAATAAAAAAATAACAAAAGAAAATAAAAGAAGAATTTATAAAACAATAATAGAAAGTATTGGTCTGTATGGCGCCGAACTCTGGGAAATAAACCAAAGAAACAAATCAAAAATTAAGGCCATGGAAATGAACTACTGGAGACGATGTTGCCAGCTCACTAAACTTGATAGGGTGAGAAACGAAGATATTCGGAGAGAAATGGAAATCGATCTAGACATAAAAGACACAATTGAAGCCAAAAGACTTAACTGGTATGGACACCTTCAGAGAATGCCGGAAAATAGATGGCCAAAAAAAATAGAAGAATGGACTCCGCCAACTAGAAGAAAACGAGGTAGACCAAGACGATCCTGGAGAGACGATGTCGACGATGCAATGACCGCCAGGGATCTAACAACTGAAGATTGCTTCGACAGAAAACGCTGGAAATTAGGATGCGAGAAGCGGCGCCAGCTGTAGAAGACTCGCTTATTATATATATATATATATATATATATATATATATATATATATATATATATATATATATATATATATATATACAGTGTAGGTTGATGGATACTGAGTTATTGGATGTATTCGATGGAGTATTGGAAATGAAGTTATTGAACGAAGTAGAAGATGATGAAAAATTTTTGTTTTTATATTTATAGATAGTTTTGTAGCAAGAGTTTCTAATTGAAGTTTTTTTATTTAGAGGGACTGAGGCATGGTTATATGTTGCCTGAAGTTAAAGCTAATAAAATATTAAACATCATTCATTTTTAACAACAATATGCACATTTTTTGGTAACTTTAATTACTGTAAAGGGTTTTACCCTAATATTTTGGTGGCTCAGGCATGCTAACCTGTAAGTATAACCATTTTGCTTTTCTAACTTTAGTCAACATTTTAATCACGTTTGCTTTAATTAAATAGTTCATACATATTTTAGGCTTTTAACCTGATGATGGAATTATTATTCCGAAAACGTTTGTTATTTTGATGTAGACCTTCTAAAGGTTTTTTTTTAATATACCTACTTACAAAGATTTAAACCTCTTTTTGTGATGCATGGTATACAGCCAACTGCAGGAATTTATTTTCCTTGTGGATTTTTGAAGAAAAGATAATAAATAAAGGAAAACAAACCTTAAAAACTTTGAGTATTAAATTGGGAAACAAGCCAAGCACAAGCTACGCTTCAAGGAGTACACAAACATAGGATTTCGAAAGGCTAGCCAAAAATATCTTGTTTTAAAATTTAAAATATTCTTTTATAATACACTATACAAATACAATATAAAACCTTTAATTTCTACAAATTTTATGAAATACACTTGCGTTCCGTATATATAAATATTCACAGTCATCTTCTTTGGCAATATGTTTATAGAGCCCTACAAACAAAACCTTCCTTAATCTTTAATTAAGTAGTGCTAAAATAATAATTTTCTAACCTAAATACTTTTTATAAATAATCCAGTGGCACATCTGATTATAACTGATAACAACAAAAACAGGTAGAAAAGAATAACTGAATATTTTCATTGATACGAAAACTGGTTAAAGTTAAATTAACAGTTTATTTTATAAACAAATTAAAGAAATCTAGGACATTTTTCAGTACAGACACCTATCGAAACTTCTTCGCTATGCTAAATAAATGAACACCCAAATATTATAGACTATACCTATTTTTCGTTTAGATTGAATCTCTGAAACTCGTAAATACATGCATGGATGTTTGAAGCAAAAAGATAATTTAGTATACACTTGTCTAATACTTCACTTCTTCTTTTGGTGCCTATACTCTCTGGATGTTGTCAATCTCGTTGATCCATAAAACTTTGTTGACAGCTGCTCTAAATAGATGTATGGTAGTCATTCCTGCCCACTGTCTGATGTTCTTCAACCACAATGTCCTTCTGCGCCCTTGAGATCTTTCGCCTTTTATCCTGCCTTGTAAAATTAGTTGAAGTAGTTGATACTTCTCATTGCTCATCACATGCCCTAAGTATGTCATCTTTCTGATTTTCACGATACGCATAATTTCCAGATCTATATTCATACGTTGGATCACGGTGTTGTTTGTAACATGATAAATATAGGAAAGTTCGAGCATGCGGCGGTAGCAGCACACTTCGAAGGCTTCTAGTTGTTTGGATGTTGCTTCCGTCAAGGTCCAGGCTTCGAATCAATATAAATGTGTAGAACGACATCTTATTTCCTATGAGTGGTCACATTCCGTATTTAGGCTGCATCCAAGATAAGTACTTTTGTCGACTATTTTCAAGTGTTCATTATTAGCTGTGAATTGGTGTTGTATTAGGTCGTTTTTACCTACTACAAGAATTTTGGTCTTCTTACAGTTTAATTTCATGCCGTATTTGTCACAGGCTTCCACTATACGGTCTATTAATTTTTGCAGATCCTCCGCATTATCAGCAATAAAAACCGTATCGTCCGCTTATCTTAAATTGTTTATGATTTCACCATTGATTTTTATACCTTCTCTTAAACCATTAATACCTTCCGTGAACAGTATTTCCGAGTAAGTATTGAACAACGTCGGTGACAAAACGCAGCCCTGACGTACTCCCCGTTTTATCGTGAATTTTATTCTTGTGAGGTTTCATTGTCTACTCGTATAGTTGCCCTTTGGTGTAAGTATAAATTTTTAATTAGTCGTAAATATTTGTCTGTATTCTTTCAGTATCTGAAATAATTTTTGATGTTGTATCTTGTCAAATGCTTTTTCTATAAAGAATACGTAGACTTCGCAATTTACGTCTCGAGCTCTTTGTATCAATACTTGTATGAAAAATAGGGCCTCTCGCGTTCCAGTCCGCTTCCAAACCCAAATTGAACACTGCTAATGTGTTCTTCAAGTTTTCTATATATGCGAGAGTGAATAACAAAAAAAAAGGATTTTCAGTGCATGGCTCATTAAGCTTATAATTCTGTAATCAGAGCATCTGGTGACATTTGCCTTTTTGGGAAGAGGGATGAAGGTGGAAACTAGCCAATCTGTAGGAAATTCTACAGTGTCGTAGATTTTGTTCAGTAGACTCGTTAGGAGTTTGAATTGGTTGTTTTCAAATAGTTTCAATTTTTAGCTTGTATGTTATCAGGTCTAGGTGCTTTGTTGGTTTTTAGTCTTTTTATTATGTTATTTCACTAAGCGTTATTTCTGAGCCTAAACATCCAGAAACACTGACTTCTGTTTCTTGCACTTCCTTGAATAATTCCTTTATGTATTGCCTCTACCTCTCAAGTATTCTCTCATTTTCGTAAAGCAGATTGTTGGGCTCGTCTATTATTAAGTTATGACTTCCTGATCCGTTTCCTCCCATTAAGTTTTTGACCTTTTATGTAGGTTAAAAGTGTCATGCTTCTGTTCTAGGGATTCTATTTCTTTGCGTTGATCTTGTAGCCATGATACTTTTGATTCTTTAATCTTTTCTTACTGATTTTGATTATTTCTTTGTACATTTTCTCATTCTTATTTCTGTGTTTTGTTCGTTCTTATATTAGCTCTATTATTATTGCACATATCATTCACACTTATGTTTTCTTGATTGATATCTGAGATTACCATGCTATTTATTTTGTTTTTGATCTACTCTTTGACTTCGTCTGTTGTGGTTTTATCTTTTAACTTCTGGATGTTTGGACGTTTTTTGCTTTTTTATGGACTTTTTTCATGTGGAGATCGAAACGTCGTAGTAAAAGATTGGTGTCTGATGGAACATCCCGGGTATATTTTTGCGGATTTTACGGAATTCTAAAATTGTTTGTTGATGATGTTGTAGTCAATCTGGTTTTTAATTATTTTTTTTTTTTTGGAGATTTCCAGGTGTAGAGTCTTCGAGGTGGTAATTGGAAAAAGGTGTTCATTATTGCACTATCCGTTTCTTGGCACAGAACAAGGCGGTCTCCTCTATCATTTCGCGTTGCTAGTTCCAAGTGTCCCACAGTATTTCCAGCACCTCCTTTCCGAATACTTTACTTAGAAATAGAATTAATTTAATAAGCTCTAAAGCCCGACGAAACTTTAATAAAGTCTGGTCTTTAAAGCATAATATGCTCTCCTGTCAAGTCTTCTGAAACTCTCTTTTTAGAACACACACAAGTTTTTACTACAGAATTAAATGATGAAAATCTATCTCCAATTAAATATAATCGTGTCAACGCATTCTTAAGACAAATTGTATTCACAGTAAATCAAGTTAAACAGCACTTAATACATTTTTCAAAATCACTTTACTTAGTTGAGTTGGTTTAACACAAAGACTGTTGAAAATATATGCAGACATGCTGGCACGACTTTAACTTTAATTGTGCAGACATCTCTTACCAAAATTCCTTACACTCAAGTTAGAAGTTAGCATCTGTCGTACCGATGGTAACAAACTCGACTCCAATAATTATTTCTCGATAAGATTGCTGTCAGTAGTTAGTAAAGTCATGCAAAGCCTTATTTCGGAAAGGATGGCCAAATTTCAAATCCAGGAATATCTTATTATAACACAACATGGATTTGTCTTTGGTCAGTCTACTCTAAATAGTCTCATAATTATCTAAAGAAGTGGACATTATCATTTAATATTTCGCAGCCCATAGACGTTATATATTTAGACTTTCTTAAAGCCTTGGGCCATATTTCTAAGCATAGACTTTTACATATGCTACAACATTTCGGCTTTCGTGGTAATTTACTTTATTAGATCGATGATTGCCTAACACATAGACAAAGGTATATTTGGCAAATCTTTTTCACATGATATACTACCAATCGACGGAAGGGGGGGGGGAAGGACTTTTATAAAAGTCCTTCCCCCTTTTAAATTTAATGTTTGTTTCGTCCCTTCTAAGTGTTTTCTGTTTTAGTGCGTTTTAAATTGTCCTTAATTGTTTTAATTCTAATATTTTATTTACTTGACTTTGCAATAATCTACTATTTTGCCAATAGAACTTTATTAAAGAAATTTGATAACTACAAGTTGAAAAATAATTGCACACCCACACAATTTGTACATCTAAACTTATTCATTGTCATAAAACTGTCACCTTCATAAAACAATTACTCAGAAATAACACACATTTCATAAATATATCTCTCGAATAAGTATAAATAACTTTTAAATAATACAGTGGTATATAACATCACTTTCATTTAACAAACAATCACACACATATCTCTGCTTCATTGGATCAAATCTATTTTCTCAAGAACTTCCCGTTTACTGTCAGACAACTAGAATAGCAGAATTGAGTCCTCCATTCAACAATACATAGTAGTTTCAACCATGTTCTACCATCCATCAAATAATAGAGTACCGGCATCATTTATTTACCTTTTTATCGAGACCTGTAGATGCTTTGCATATTGTAGAAAGCGAAACCGGTCGTCTGATAGTTAAATTAAATTGATTGTGAGTAAGTCTTATTTATTATTTCTTTACCTAGAGAAACCTTTATTGACCCCAAACTATTATGTAGCATCATAAAAACGCTGTAAGATTTTAGCTACACTAGTGGCTGGAAAGAAGTCACATGACCAGTCAAACAAAGCCAAATCCATAGAAAAACAATACATACTCATAAAATGGATTAGGAAAATTTGTTTTTGAAAGTAATAGTAATTTTCAAACATCTTAGAGGTTGCTACGTAGCTAATGAAAACACGATGAGTGGTGTCTATTTTTTGCCATCTAGCATTACACAGCAATACCACATTGTTAAATTGAAAGTTTGCTTAAAGATATTTTCGAGACTGTCAACCGAGGCAGTCTGTTCTTATGAATTCGTAATAATGATGAAACATGTCATGTCGGCCTAACGGCACAGTTTTAGAGCGGAAAATAGGAATTCGTAGCTTCTGGTATAATACATTACCCTCTGGAAAAAATACATGTCTATGTTAGGCAAATTTCAAAATTTGAAAACACATTCGTGTGTGTCTAGATCTTATCGTTAAGCCATAATGAACCAGTTTTCTTATCAATAATAAATAGTAGGCTATAAAATATTGCACGTTCCATATTTATGATACATTATTGAGAAATATGATAGTTATATTCAATAATTTTAGTAAGTAACTATATTATAATATAAAAACATTTCATATGGGGAAGTACTAACTACGTCATATTTTATATGAATCATTAAAAAAATAATTAACATGTAGAAAAATTAACATAATAAATACTATTTTTATTCTAATATGGAAGCCAACGTTTTACTCTTACACAAAAACTATCAAAATATTTAAAAAAATATTTCATCCTGTAATAAAAATTATGTTCACTTAGGTGTAAACCAGTAATAAACTGTGTCATAAGTGTTATAATTTCTATATTATGAAAGTAGAGATATTTATAATTTTTCTACTTTGAACGGTCGTATTAAAAAAAAACAATCATTTTTATATTTTTAAAATAACCAATATCTAGAAAAATACACTTACAATGAATCTGTAATAGGTTTACAGCTTATTTGTACCACAAATTCTTACAAATCGAGACAACCTGGTAGATATATTTTTGATTGATTTGTACACCAATGATACAGATGACTTTTATAGGGTCTTTAATTAAGTGCTTCCTATCTTTAAATTTAAATAAAACAATGTGTTTTGAAACATCATCGAAATTTTTTATTAGTTTCAAAAGATATTTGACATCGATCAAATATCTACCTCGGATTCGCTAGGTGGCACGCATCCGAAATATCCAATTTTCCATAGCTCTGGCTCATCGGGCTGAATTTGACGGATGTCATTGGTTACGTTTAAGTTTAATGTCGCTATAGTTTGTGATTTATTTGCATATACCTGCGACTTAAGAAAACTCTACAGGATGGAGTCTAAGGTTAAACATAGACAGGGCGGCTTAACAGCGGCAGTAGTTTTGCCATTGTATTCGGTGATGTCAAATTTAGTCGAGTTTTGGACGTAGAATGGTATAATTATGTCTTTAGATTCATCTAGTGAAAGTGACGACGATTTGTTTTTCCTAGTAAGTGCAAGTTTACTTCATATTAAATCAAAGAAGAAGAAGAAACGCAGGTATTGGATACATTCTATAGTAAATGGATGAAAAAAGTAAAGAAACGTGTTACACGTTAGTTAATGAATTTAAAGATGGCCCAGAAAAGCATCATTCTAAATATAACTGTGGGTACCCTCTTCCCAAGTTTGTTTTTTTCTTTATTTTATTCGAATAATTATCTAAGCGCATATCCTAAATTGCTGGCCGTGTGTGAATTTCGGTAATTAATTTATCGGTGTCTACAGCTTCCATAATATATACAAAGTTTGGCAAACACTTACAGAAACCGCTGCAAAATAGTTACACGTCTGTGTTGAAGCACGAGATATCTACTACTGATGTGCCGCCCGAAGTCATAAAACTGCCGACGGCGCATAATACTCACCATAGGCCGCGCGGCTCGTCTGTGTTGCACAACATAAGTACCATAGACGAGAGACCACTTTCAACGCCGCCGTGGCTGCTAACGCGGCGCACGCCGCTCTGTCTGTGGTTAACTTAACGGGGTCAAATCGCATGATCTCGATGGCCAGTTCTTCTCACGTCCACGTGAGATAATCAGGCCCTTAAATCGCTTGTGCAGAATTTTCAATGGGACACGAGCTGTGTGGCACACCATTCTCATTTTAATAAAACAATTTAATAACTTGTTCGTCTTGTTGTACGCTATAACCATTCATGGTGATTCGAAAACACAGACTGAGTAAAAGACAGGCAATTTAACAGATGTAGCTTCAACAATATGGCATCTGCTAACTGTCAAAGTTCGGAAGTCTCTATTGGAAGACCAGTTAATATTAAAAAAAACTAATTAAAACTTAATTAATCTATAAAACACTAAAACATTAGCAAATCATTTTTATATAAATTATAAAGGGTGGTCAACGCTCTTATGATACCGAAATTAATTAGATATATACAACGTGTCTTAATTATTTCAAATGTACAAGTGTCTTAAAATCTTAGATAAAAGTAAACGTTTCTGGACTTGACGTATTTTTCATTTACTTTTGTTTATCGATAAATTAGTCTAATCAGCCACACTCTTAAAATTTTTCTCAGAAAACTTCACAACAGAATTAGACGCAAATGCGAAGAAGATTTTGAAGATTCCCACTTTGGTTTTAGAAATGATATGGGAACCAGGGAAGCACTTTTTGCGCTTAACATCCTATTATAAAAATGCCGTGACCAAAGAAAAGATGTACTTGCATGTTTCGTGGACTTCGAAATGGCATTCGATAAAGTACAGCATGTAAAATTAATGCAAATACTGAAAAATATCGGAATATATGACAAGGATATTCGTGTCATTAAAAATTTGTACCGGAATCAAACTGCTATCGTAAAAATTGGACATAACGACACCGATGAAATCTCCATACAACGAAGAGTCAGACAAAGTTGCATTTTGTCGCCAACATTGTTAAATGTTTACTCGGACCAGCTATTTAAAAAGGCACTTGAGAGACAACTATATGGAATAAAAATCAACGGGAACTACTTAATGTGATTAGATATGCAGATACAGTAATTCTATCAGATAATATTGAAGGTCATCAAATTCTGCTTGATCATATTCACGAGGTAGGAGAGGAAATGGGCATTAAAATAAACTCAAACAAAACCAAATTTTTAGTGTTTCTAGACTTGATAGATTTAAAAGAAAATGTACACCTCAATAAATATACAGACTTTACTGTGGAAGCAAAAGGACCCAGTAATAATCTTGAATTTATTTGAAATATTTTTGTGGATCTAATGTCTACTTCCAACTTATTAAATAATAGTATTAATGCAATAGAGATTCCATGATTCCAATAGAGATGCTTGATGCAAGCAATGATAACGATGATATAGCTTCGGACACAGTAAAATAATGACCGAGGCCTTTGATAAATTAAGATACTCAAACCAGAACCAGATGGTTGGAAAACCCAACAGAGACGAAAATGAGGAGATACTAATATCGGAAGTCAACTACCTCGAGGAACATGATGAGGAGTAAAAAAAAGGGGATGAGAAAACCCACCAGAGACGAAAATGAGGAGATACTAATATCGGAAGTTAAATACCTCCAGGAACATGATGAGGAGTAGGGTCAGTTCCAAATTTCTACTAGAGAATTAACGATATAGGGAATATCCGATAATAGCGAAGTCAATACTAATTTAGTTTCATATTTGGACACAGATTTAATTTTATCTTTAGATGAACCTAAAAGAAAAAGTAAAAACCAAAAAAACGTTTCCAAGTCAAGGAGGTAACATGGTTTAGTACGAAAAATCAAGAGAAAGTAGTAAACCTTAGTAGAGTGAAGGTGAAAAATGGTCTTATGATAATCCTAAAGAAGCACGGGTTATAAAACCAAGATGCAAAAGTACATCGAAAGAAAGAGATCTTATGGAATGTTCTTTGATCAGTGAACATGAAAGGCAAAGTATTTTCGAGTCATTTTGGTAAATGTCTTAAGGAGAAAAAAGGCTTATATTAATAATACGGTTAAATCTGTAACGACTAGAAGGGGACAAACTTTAGAATATTTTCTACCAGTTTTGAAAGAAAGTTTTAGTGTGTGCAGGACCATGTTTCTTAATACTGTCGTAATTGATCGCTGGACAATTCTGAGCTCGAAAAGTTGATAGCATCGTTTTCTAAAGCCTTCGATGAGAAGAACTTTCCACTTTTTCGCCCTAAAAAAGATGGATGTGAAAAGTGTGTTAGCTGTAGCGTTAAACAACTTTCGGAAGAAGAATTTAAAAGTTACATACAGGGGAAAGTAGAAGCAAGAGGAGAAAGATAAAAAGGAAAAACAAAATGTTTTCACAGCAGATTCGCAAGCAGTGTTGATGGCACTAAAATCAAAAATCTCCACAATATACTTCAAAACAAAGCTCCAAGTACACAATGCCCATTGTTTTTTATGGGGCGAATGTAAAGGAGGTTTTGGTTCTGAGGAATTTGTAAGTATTTGGATGTATTTTATAAAACAGAAAATGTTGCACAGTGTCCCTCAATCTTTAGAAGGGACTGTTGAAAGAAGCACCATTATAATATGTACGGATGGTTGTGGGTATCAAATTAGGAACGCTGTTATGGCGAATGTTCTGTTGAATCTCACAATCACTCATAATGTAATATTAGAGCAAAAATACCTTGAACCTGGCCATACGCAGATGTAAGTTGATTTTATTCATGCAACCATGAACAAAAACTTAAAGATAAAGTCACTAATCTACCAGCGGATTACGTACCTATCTGTCTAAAAGTAAGAAAAAAGCCCTATCTACAAAGAAAAATATTTAGCACATGTTATTTTTCAAAAATCTTGATTGAATTCAGTGCTATAAAACAATTTGGCCGGAAAGAGGTAAAGATGATTTAAAAGTTACAAATACTCATGCTGTAAGGTATACACCTGGAGGTGAAAACGAAGAAATGGTAATCAATGGAGAGGTTGTAAATAATATTCGATACGCAGACGATACTGTAGTAGTTCTAAGAACAGTAGAAGAATTACAACGATTACTTACAAATATAAATATTGCCTGCAGCAATTATGGCATAAATATTAATATAAAAAAAAAGTATATGGTCTTCAGTAAAAACATGACACAACCAGCACATAGTAGTACAAACGGCCTTCAAATTGAAAAAGTATCAAATTACAAATATTTGGGGACTTCAATAAACGAAACTGGAGACCAAAGCAATGAAATAAACAGACGTAACGAAATTGCCAAGGTCACCTTCATAAAGATGAGGAAATTCTTCTTCAACAGAGATATAAATATCCCTCTACGATAGGGAATGCTAAGGGGCTACGTATTTAACACACTATTATACGGTGTAGAGGCCTGGACTCTCAAACAGAACAACATAAAACATATTGAGAGTTTCGAGATGTGGTGCTACCATCGAATGCTGAAGATAAGTTGGGTTGAAAGAGTCACAAACTTTGAAGTAATGCGAAGGATAGGAAAAGACCTAGAAATTTTGGCAACGATCAAACGAAGAAAACTCGAATATTTGGATCACTTGATGAGAGGACATAAATACGCATTACTTCAAAATATAATGCAAGGAAAAATAGAAGGAAAACGGAATGCAGGCCATAGAAGAATGTCATGGTTGCGTAATTTGAGAGAGTGGTTTCGCTGTACCACTAATGAACTCTTTAGGTCAGCTGTAAACAAGGTCAGGATAGCCTTGATGATTTCCAATCCCGATAGGAGTGGCACAAGAAGAAGAAGAAGAAGAGTTTTTATGTATGTATATATCATAAATTTTAAGTTGATAGTTGCAATACATTGGTAGTTGTGATTCTGAATAACAAAGTTTTGATATCGTTCGTACTAATTTCACTAAGCTCATTTTACTAATTTTTAACTTTGTATATATCTTTCAACAGTTTCTTAAGATCAATTAACCACCAATTACCTACTTAAAATAAGTAAATAGCTAGAAACTATAATTAAAAAATTAATTAATTAAACATATATAAGTATTACGTATTATAACCAAATATTCTGTTTTTGTGTAAGAGGTTAATGTAATGGATTTAACATTTTTAAGGGATAAGCTATACGGAATTAACGATAAACAAAATACATATACTAAATATATTATTGAGAATAACAAAGAAAACAGTAATATCAAATTTGATCATTTTCTGAATGTTTCCAGGTATGGATTTATGATCTGGGTTAGCCAATTAGCGTACCCCAATATTCCATAAAATGCATTTAAAATTTTTAGGGGAAGTGTGGGCAAGTTGACATAGCCGGGCAAGACGACACATTGTCCCCACCAGAAAACTAGTCCATTATTCGTTCAGTCCATACGCTCGTTACAATCTATTCCTTCACAGTAATCATTTGATTGTCTTTGGGTGTGGATGCTCCGAACGTTTAAAAAAATATTTACGTTTTTGGGTCATTGATGCGTGTTGGTCCAATGTAAGTACCATATGTTTCGTTATATATTTATGCCATCGTAGCATTTCTTTTCATGATTTATTTTGTAGATAAAAAGGGTGTTCCTAAGCTTTACCTTAGGATATTGCAACTGTCTTAGGATATATTTTAAACGACCATGTTTTCATGTTATGATCACACGCGCTAGCGATCAAGTTGAGATATAGCTGTGTCATCTTGCCCTCTAAAGGACGGATCTATGAAATATTTCTGAGGAAGAGTAAAAAACTCTGGACAAATTTTTATCCAAAACTCCTTTAAAATAAAATTCTCAACTAATGTTTTGGGTATTTACTATTAATATAGAAGTAAAAACATGGGTATGTATATACTTTTTTAATATATTTTTAGCTCTTACCTATAGTATTTTTATCCAGTTGTTTCTATTCATTTAAATTATGGTGGAACCTGTCTTCGGGATTCCCATTGCTTTCCCCGTCCCCCCACAGATCCGCCCGTGGCCTTCATGACCTACAATTTGTAACTTCTCTTTTATTTACAGATGGTTTCTAATTATAAAAAAACCAATAGAGGGCATGGAATAAGAAGAACATGAAGCGGGCGTTGCAGGCTGTAGCGGAAAAGCTCATGGGTTGGTTAAAGGCTAGCAGGCATTACCAAGTGCCCCCAGGCAACACTTCACCGCCGTGCCATGAATCTACAAGAAAGCATCTTGGTAGACATGAAACAACCTTAAATCGAGAACTAGAAGAGGCTCTAGTGGAGCATATTCTAGCACTGGAAGCCAAATTTTTTGGCTTAAAGAACGTAGATGTCCGCATTTTGGCATATGAATTTGCAGTGAGAATGAAGTTACAACATCAATTTAATAACACGAAAAACATTGCAGACAAAAGTTGGTTACGATCTTTTCGACTAAGGCATCCGAATATATCTTTACCTCAGCCAGAGACAATATCAATGGCACGCGCTGAAAGTTTTAACAAACCAACAGTAAAGACCTTTTTTAAAAATCTACGTAACGTAATAAATAATGAAGAAATCGACAAAAGTATGATTTTTAACATGGACTAGTCAGGGTTGACAACTGTACAAAATACTTTCAAAATTTTTGCGCTAAAAGGAAAGAAACAAGTGGGTGCCATCACCAGCGGGAAAAGGGGATTACATTCAACCGAAGTAGCGTGCATGAGTTCAGGAAGAACTTATATTCCACCTGCTTTAATGTTTCCTCGGAAGAAATTCAATCCAACATTATACGACGGAGCGCCCCTTGGGACTTTATGTTTGTACAATGAATCAGGTTACATGACCGGGGAACTATTTTTAAAATGAATGAAACCTTTTATTAAACATGTTCGACCGAACACCAAACACCAATCCCTGCTAATTTTAGACAGGCATGTCAGCCATAAAAATTTAGAAGCATTGGAATTTGCAAAAAACAATTCAGTGGTGCTATTTTGCTTGCCTTTACATTGCACATTAAAATGGAGTTCTGTTTTTGTTTTTTACTTAATAAATATTAAAAAAGAATGTTCTGTTTGTATTATGGCGATTTTTAATTCATGATACCTTTTACCTTTTTCAAAATAAATCGATTTTACCTTCGAGTATGTCGACTTGCCCACACTTATATCTTTCACATGGCCGGTTCTGACAAGGCACGAGTAAACAGTATTTACGGTCGCACTTTTTTATTGGTTCCAGAGTTTTAACCTAATTTAGACTTAACGTCTCTTCAAGGAAGGGGTACTCCTTTTTTTCGTTACATTTACTAAAGTAATGGAGATGTAAATTTCATGGTATTTACAAAAGCACAAAACATCAAAATTAAGCTAGTACTAGATAATACAGAAATTGAACAAATATCTTCGTAGAAATACCTTGGAGCATGGATCACAGAAGATACTGATCAGACAAAAGAAATAAGATGCCGCATTGAAATTGCGCAGTCAACTTTTAATAGAATGAGAAAACTTTTTTGTAATCGCGATATCAATATATCGCTCCGGATAAGAATGCTTCGATGTTATATTTTCTCTACCCTTTTGTATGGAGTTGAAGCTTGGACACTTAAAAAATCCAACATTAAAAACCTAGAAGCATTCGAAATGTGGTGTTACCGACGTATTTTGAAAATATTATGGATGGATCGCAAAACAAACGAACAAGTTCTCGAACAACTAGGAAAACAATGTGAAGTTTTAAATTTCATAAAAATCAGGAAATTGGAATACTTGGGGCACATTATGAGAGGTGAAAAGTACGAACTACTAAGGAATATAATGCAGGGTAAAATCAAAGGTAGAAGAAGCGTAAGAAGACGTAAAATCTCGTGGCTACGCAATCTCCGTGAATGGTTTGGATGAAGTTCAATTGAACTATTCGGGCGAGTAACCAATAAAATTATAATTGCCAGAATGATTTCCAATCTCCAATAGGAGTGGAACTTGAAGAAGAAGAAGAAGGAGATGTAAAAAACGTGATGAATGATGTTTTGGTGTAGAAGTAGTAGTAGTAGAAGAAGCTGGGGTTCAGAAGATGGCGCGTCTGTGTGGACGATGTATAAGAAGAGCACAAGAGGAATTTGGGTGAACTTTGCCAAACATGTCAGACGAGTTACTTCAGTTGTTACCAGTCATACAATAGGAACGGCTCTTTATCAGCATTTTTGGCATGCAGTAGTTAACTGCGATATTTGATAGGGGTTGATTCTAAGTGGATAAATTTCAGTAAGAAATGTATCCAAGCGTTGCTACGCCACTGGCATTAAATAGCTAATAATTCTTAAAATCTACCTAGGTAAATTCTCCGACTAATTCCCTGTTAGAAAGCGAGAACCAGTTCCCCTCAAACCCCTCAGTGGTAGTTAGGCATGGCAATCGAGCAGTATCGTTGTAATATTCAAAGTGTCACGTTGTATATCAGCTAAGCTGGACGCTTTACTTACAAATTTAGTTTAAGACCCAATGGGTCGATTCTTTGTTAGTTTGAGTTCTGTATAACTCCGCTTAGTAATAATTGTAGCATATTACTTGGTTAGCACGGCAGAAATATCCTTGGTTCAAAATAATAAGTAGTATTAGTATAATTCAAATTGTATCAGTGTTCATGTAGTGTTTATCGGACTAGTGTGGCTTGAACAGTGACGGGCGGTTTACATAAAAGAACTTTACATGACAAACCCTTGGCTAGATATCAACTTAGTGTAGTAAAAAATCAATCATTAAATTAAGTATTGTTAACGATTGTGGTTTTATTTCCCATGTAAAGTGGGTGGTCCTTCAACGTTGGAAATCATTACGAATTAAGATGCTCTAAATGGTAAGAAGATCTACTTCCTAATTGGTTTCATTTTTATTGGTCGTCTGCGAGTGGATGAGGAACCATTTAAACCATAGTATCTGCTATTATCTTCTACCACTAAGATTTGTTGTGAAGAAGTTTAGCTGGAGGGAACGGAACTTTTCTTTTAGAAAGCCTGGTGAGTATTTGCTTTCGGCGATTGCAAGGAGTCTTTAGTATTCGTTTTGCTGGTTGTTCGAGCCTGCAATGGTTTTAATCATATACCTTCTGCTGAGAGATAGGATTCTGTCCGTAATTAGTGTTATGTTTGCCAGTGTATGTATGTGTCCTGATGTATACAGCGGATACAAAATCATGTAAGCACAAAACGGAAAGTTAAAGAACGTTTTTGATATTTTGAAGAGCTTATAGAGACCGAAAAACAATTTTTTTAGACTTTTATTATTTCGTAATGAAAGCTACAGAAAAAAAATTGTCAAATATTGAATCTTATCTTACAATACTTTATTCTGTCATTGAAGAATTTTATAGCGGTGTATTCTTAAAATGTACATGCCCCAACCGAAGACAAAGAAGAGGATGTCAAAGATCAATTCTATGAGAAAGTAGAGACCATCTACGATAGATGTCCCAGAAACGACATCAAGATCATAATTGGAGATCTTAATGCAAAAATAGGGAAAGAAAATATATATAGTCCATACATCGGAAAATGCAGCGCACATGACGTCACCAACGACAATGGAAATAGAATAATAGGATTTGCAGCATCCAAGGGCATGGTCGTTGGAAGTACCTACGTCCCCCATAAGAATATCCATAAAGTAACATGGACGTCGCCTGATGGTACAAGCAAAAATCAAATAGATCACATCCTAATAGAAACCAGGCATTTCTCTAATCTAATGGATGTACGTACTTATCGTGGAGCTAATATAGATTCAGACCACTTCTTAGTAGGCGCAAAAATAAGAGCAAGAATCTCAAACGCAAAAAAAGAAAAGGGTAAGAAAAGTACTCGCTACAATTTAAAACTCTTGAAAAAGCCCCGTGCACTAGAAACGTATCAAAATTACCTTGAACATGAAAGCACAACAGATGAGAATTTAACAGCTAGCGAGCAATGGGATATATCTAGAAGAACAATTAAGGAAGCGGCAAATAACGTCCTGGGACCAAAAGAATCCACTCCACGCAACAGTTGGTTCGACGATGAATGTGAAGATATCACTAAAAGAAAAAATTATGCATACAAACTTATGCAACAAAGAAGAACACGGGATAAGGAGCAAATGTACAAAGATCTTAGGAAGGAGGAAAAACGCATACATCGAAGAAAAAAGCGGACCTTCGAAAATCAGATTATGCAAGAGCTTCAATCGTTAAAGGGGCAAAATGAAACTAGAAAGTTCTATAATATCCTAAATAAGACAAGAAAAGAATTTAAACCACGGCTGACGATGTGTAGAGACAAAAATGGACATATAGTCAGTACCGCTGACGCAGTACAAAGCAGATGGGTTGAGAACTTCAAAGAACTACTTGGTACCGAAGTGGAAAATGATGCGTCACCCCAAAGACCAAGAAATAACACTCACGTAGAACCTCCTTCAATATTTGAAGTGAAAGACGCAAGCACACGACTCAAAAATAGCAAGTCCCCAGGAGTTAGTTGTATCCCCGCAGAGCTCATCAAACATGGAGGTAACAGAATTATGCACCAAATTCACAACATAATAGTCAAAGTCTGGGAAGAAGAACAAATGCCAGAGGAATGGTGCACTGGAATCATATGTTCACTACACAAAAAGGGAGATTTTTTGGAATGTAAAAATTATAGGGGTATAACTCTTCTGAATACAATGTACAAAATATTCTCCAACACCCTATACAGCCGTTTAAGTACGTACGTGGAAGAAATCCTTGGTGAGTATCAAAGCGGTTTTAGGCCAGGTAGGTCAACAATTGACCAGATTTTTGTGCTACGTCAAATCTTAGAAAAAACCAATGAATTTAATATTGACACGTTCCATCTCTTTGTGGACTTTAAGTCAGCGTATGATAGCGTCCTAAGAGGTAAATTATACGAAGCCATGAATGAACTTAACATTCCCCATAAATTAATAAGGCTCGTAAAAACAACTATGAGTAAAGTGATCTGCAGAGTGCAAATACAAGGCGATATGTCACAAGCGTTTGAAACATATGCAGGGTTACGGCAGGGAGACGCGCTGGCGTGCCTTCTCTTTAATATAGCGTTAGAAAAGACTATAAGAGATGCCAAGTTACACAATAGGGGAACAATCTTTAATAAATCAACGCAGATTATGGCTTACGCTGACGATCTGGATTTGATCGCACGTACTACAGGAGGACTTAAAGAAATGACTTCCACCTTCTTGACAGCCGCACAAAATATGGGCCTTAAAATAAATGAGGAAACAACCAAAATGTTAGCATCTATTCCAAATAACAGAGATAGAGCTAGAAACGCCGAACAAAACTTCAGTATAGACCAATATAATTTTGAGGTAGTAAATAAGTTTACATATTTGGGTTCTCTCATAACAAACGATAATGACACATCTGAAAAAGTTAAACGGAGGGTACTGCTAGCAAACAAATGTTATTTTGGACTAAGCAAGCAGCTAAAAAACAGAAATTTAAGCCAGAAAACCAAACTAATAATATATCGAACACTCATCCTACCAGTGCTGACATATGGGTCAGAAACATGGACCATCTCCAAAACAGACGCAAATCTTCTGCTCGTCTTCGAAAGGAAGATACTAAGAAGAATAATGGGCGCATTCTGTGAGAATGGTATTTGGAGAAGGCGATATAATTTCGAATTGTACGAGAAGTATAAAAAAATAGTAAATGGTAGAGATGTAATATCCTTCATAAAAATAGGTAGGCTTAGATGGGCTGGACATGTGTCAAGAGCAAATGAAAATTACCCACCCAGACGAACTCTATTATCGGTCCCAGTGGGAAATAGGAGTAGAGGCAGACCACGACTGAGATGGAGGGACGGTGTGGACGAGGACGCAGGGAAAATCGGCGCGGCAAATTGGCAATGGTTGGCGATGAACAGAAACGACTGGCGAAATAGACTGGGGAAGGTCAAGGCTCAACTAGAGCTGTAGCACCACTGATGATGATGTATTCTTAAAATACGACACAGATAATGTCTACAGCTTCATGTTCTTGTTTATGAAAAGTTTTTCTTATTATTGATCAATTTCTAAGTTATTCTTACATAGTGTCCAGGACAACGGAACATTAGTCGCCCCTTGCTTGTAGCATTTTCAATTTCATTGATTCTTTGAAGTATATTGAAGTCCCCTCGTATACGAAATATTAAAATCACCTTATATGTTTTTGATAGATCTAAAAATATTTCGTACGTATTTAAACCCAAATATCTTTTTATTTCTTTCTTAGGTCGGCCAAGTTGAAATAAACCATTTTAGAGTTGTTTATTTATTTTACTTCGGCAAATTCTTTTCAAGTTTATGCGTCGCAAAAGGATATGTACGTCGTTTCGTGGTGTCTTGTTATGTCAGCGTTTGTATGTCTGCGTTCAATTTTAATAGGATTTCTTCACTCTCGTTGTAGCAGCTTTCAACAGCGGTTCAGCGTTATGTCCGAATTCACGTCGAATTTGTAAAGTATCCTGTTTTCGTCTTTTGTTATGAAGAATATGTAGCAGTTTGTTATTGGTTTTGTGGCAGTAAATGCTTCAATTATTAATGTTTTGAGTGAGGATTGGAGGACATCCTCGTTTTGTTTTTTTTTGTTCCTGCTTTTATCCAAGGCTTTTGGCAGTTTGGAGATGGAGGTTTTCGTGATGCAGAGAGAGTGGAGCCCTCAGTTCCAGGTTCCAGTTATGGTTTCAGAAAGTTAAGTGTGTCATGTGAATTAAGGTAACATTTTGTTCAAATTTTAAACTAAAGACAGACATTTTTTTATAAAATAATAATTGCTTTCGTTGACATTTAAAATTGTAAATTTTAGGTTTTGAGTAAAGCTGTCAATTTGTGTTTAGTTTTTTTTGAAATTTAATGTTAATTCATGACAGCTCGTTTTAGTATTTTTGATGTTGATTTGTTTTGTTTGTTTTATTTTTAAAAAGGTTAACCTCCATGCAATTTTGTAAGTTCTGTAGCAATGGAGTTTGTTAATGGATGACACATGTAAGTTTTTGAATTTTGTATTTCTCCATGTAACTGTTTGTGGTGACACATAAATAAAGGTTAAATTTTGTTGTCTTAACATTTTTTTTTTTTTGAGCTAACCCTTTTTGAGTTTATTTGAAAAAGATATGTTTTTTATGTTTTGATTTTGTTTTCTAATTATTTCCCTAGTTACAACCAGTGGTTGCAATAGGCATAATTAGGCACCTCAAGTGGCGCCCTATATTAAATTCCTTGAGGTGTTTCTTGTTTATTTTTATTTTGTTTATCCCAAGAGCCCTTTATTTCATTTTTTTTGTAGTTGCCCCATTCCAATGCCCTTATCTTTTACTTATCCACGACCCCAGCTCTCCTACGAAACCCTGAGGGCCGTTCGCACAAGTAGCGATTATTTTGCTTGCCTTATCTCAACCTCTTTAGTTTCTTCCCCCAATTTTCTAACCCCTTGTATTAATGCCCCCTGTGGTAGGCAAAATATTGTCGTTACAAAAATGGCGCGACCATCGTGGGGCGTTTTTTAGATTTTGTCCCTCTTTCCAGAAGCCATATATCTTTTTCAATGTTTCCCTAGTTTTCTGCCATTTTTATCAAACCCTGTCTTTCGAGTAGTGCCCCGGTGTCCCACAAACAGTTTGTTTATGTATTTGTATCAACATATGTATTGTTGTTTTGTCTATGTATTGTTTTTGTATTAACATATGTATTATTGTATATCAACAGATGTTTTTGTTGTATATTGACATATTGTAATGTTGTTTCTTTTATTTTGTGTACTGTAGAAATTTTTCTATATGTATTTTATGTGTATTGGTAAATGAAAGCAAATATTTTGAGATTGAATATTGAAGTTTAAGTTAATTACAGTAACAAATTAAGTGTACCGTTATTGTGCCATTTATTTTTGATTGATTTGACATTTCTTACAGAAAAATCGGTTTTTGTAATTTTGTTTTGTCTGGTCATTTTGAGTAAATGTGTTTATTGTTTGAGTGACTTTTCTTTGAGCTGATGAGTACAGTTGTATTTTGTCCTTTGTCCCTTGTCCTAAGCCATTTCATTGTTTCCTCTAGGCCCTCTCTGACGGCGTTTGTGTTATGCCACCGGCTAGTAGGAGATTGTGAATGTGAGAAGTAGTCCCCTGTGTTCCCCTGTTGTTCCCTAATTAACCAGCTTTGACGGCGTATGTAATGCCACGGGTTAATAGGAGATTGTGTTCCCCTGAGTCCCCTTTTGTGTTTCCTGTCTTGTATCTGAATGATGACAAGTGTAATACTCGTGATCGGAGGTGCTGTTTAGTTTTGCCTAGGAGCAGTCTCATTTAGTTTTCAGAACAAGAGCAAGGTGTTTTATGTTGTGTTATTTTGTGTAGTTCACTCAAAAGTCAAGTTTTCAATATTATTAGTGTTGTTGTATCACTCTGTATGTGAAGTTTATCGAGTCTATTGTTTTGTATACCCCTGTATGTATTTGCTTTCACCCAAACATTGTTTCAGTATTTTTGTCCCACCCTGTATGTGAAGTTCGTTAAGTTCGCTTCGAACCGTTTTTTTTCTGTTATTTTGTGGATTTGTTTTATCCAGTTTTCCGTTAAATCAAGTCTATTCCTGTCCCAAGTTAACTGCTACGATTTCCATTTTCTGTTGTGTCCAGTTTTCGTAAAATTATGTAGAAATAATTTTCGTCTATTTCCTTGTGAATTAAAAAATACGTATTTGTAATGATGTCATTGCTTATTGTCGGCATTTTTAAATGTGAACGGATATTAGTTTGTTTATTCTTAGTTCGTCTAAAGTAAGTATCCCATATCTGAGAAAAGAATTTTGTTTACGTTAACGAAATAATTCATTTCGTATGTAGACGCTGTCCTTTTAAGGTTGATCTGCACCCCCCAAAAAATAAATTCCAAATTCAAAAAATTTGAAAAAATTTGAGGTGTATGAGATGACTAGAAATGTTTTGACAACTTTTAAGCAAACTTCATGTTTTCGTTTTTAAAAAAACTCAAAAAAACTACTTTTTTCCAAGTATAAAGCGGGAAAACCAGACATATAATTTTGTTAATTTTTTTACAGCATCAAGATATAATTATAAGAAATACTTAGGAATTTTTTTTTTAATTTTTGAATTTACAGTTTTGTCTCAGTAGGAAAAAATAGTATGTTTCTGCTTATAATAAAGCTTCCGGTGAGAAACCAAAAATTTTTTTAATAACAACATATATAAAACTGTAAAAGTGGAAAATATTTGCAATAAAACGTTTAATATTTTTTCCTAAACATATGAAAAATCTCGTTAAACAAGAATTATGTCTTGAACCGCCGCCTTCAAATGTGTAATATAGGGAGATGGCTCCATCTGAAACAGTGGTAGTATTTATCATCGATAGATAGCATTACGTTCGGCTTCGAAACGCTTCAAACGAAACGACATAGTAACAGGGTTGCCATATCAATTAGTTTGTACAACAATTTGGCAGAATATAACAAAACTTAGTAGGAATGTTATCGGTTTGAATTTTAAACTGGTCATGCTAAAACTTACAGACTTACAGAATAGTAGATACTGCAACTTTTATTTTGAAAGTATGATATCATAAAATTTACACTCTATAAGTATTATATCTATAAAAAACTTATTTAGTTTTAAAAACCTATTTAGGCGTTTTTAGTAAATTATTTTAGTATTTATAAACAATAGTGTTCCTTGCATAACGGCCATTAAAGGTCAAATTTGCAGATAATGATAGTCCATTATTTATGTTGCGCAATAATATGAGGTTGTTAGGAACCAAATTTTCTAGAATTCAATTGAAGGATGACTTAACTAAATATCAAATAAACTATTTGAATAAAGTGCGAGAGGAACTGGAAAAACGTAATCTACTTAACAAGGAACTAACAATAAAGTATATTAATAAAGTTCTAACTATTATTAGTACAAACCAACAAAATTCCGCAAAAAAAACAAATATAGTTGACAACAATAAATATTTTTTAGACTAATATTGCTTCTTTACATGCTAAGTTTTCTGACTTTTTGTCAAACAATAAGTTGGTCTACTCAAACACCAAAAGTAGTTAGTAAAGCGAACTCTGCTTTATTATTTATCACAAAAGCTTTTCATAGAATATCTGCAAACATGTTTTTGAAATTCTACAAAAGTTATGTCAGACCTGACCTAGAATTTGCAGTGTCAGTTTGGTCACCTCATTTGCAAAAAGTCATTAATTTATTAGAAGGAGTACAACTAAGAGGGACCTAGCTACCTTTTAATTATGGAAGATTAGACTATGAAACCCGACTAAGAAAGCTCAAGTTGTCTCCATTAACTATTAGACGAGAAAGATATGATGTCATATCTACTTATATAATTCTTAGTGGGGATTTTTGGAGGAGGTGGTAGACTAAGAGGTCATAACTATAAATTGAAAAAGAAGCATTTTAAAACCACTTTAAGGCAAACCTTTTTAGTTAACCGAGTTTTTGATAAATTAAACGGTTTAAGTGATGACATAGTAGAAGCTACTAGTTTAAATAGTTTCAAAAACAAGTTTGATGAAAACGAACAAAATATTGTACCTAGTCTTATGTTAATTATATTGGTTGTATTTTTTTTCTTTTGAAAACTTATGTACACTTGGTAATATTTATATTTTTGTAATTTGTTATTGCCAGAACTTTTTGTAAGTACTAATTCTTTTAAAAATTATTTTTATTTTTACTTTGTGAGAAAATTTGATTTATATTATATTATTTAGTTTAGTACATACAAATATTTTGTAATTTGGGCCACATAAGCTCTGCTTTGGCTCAATATCATTATATAATAATAATATTAATAATAATAATAATACTCATAGAACCTCAACAGAAAGGATGCGCTAAGGGCTCCATGGGTTGCAAAGAACAACTTATCGACTCAGTCATTTCTAACCAGGCATACACCAAAAAAAAAAAGGAATCTCTTCACTGCCTTTATTGACTATGAGAAAGACTTTGACTCAGTGCCGCATGAATGGCTGGTAGATATATTAAGAATATATAAAGTCGATGATAATATAGTAACCTTCTTAAGACATATAATGACAGACTGGAAGACTAAAATTCACCTCCAAGTACCTGGTGAAAAAAATATTGAACGGAAAATATCGCAATTAACCTCGGCCTATTCCAAGGAGACTCGCTGAGTCCCTTGTGGTTCTGTCTAGCGATGAACCCACTATCCCAGCTATTGAACTTCACTGACTCAGGTTTCAGCATTAAAAACAACAACACTGTAGTGACGAAGCTTAATCATCTGTTGTATATGGATGATTTGAAACTCATGGCTTCCACTCGAAATCATTTAGATCAAATGCTAAAAACTATAGAACATTTTTCAAATGATATCAGTATGCACTTTGGGTTAGACAAATGTCGTGTACTAAATATAGTCAAGGGAAAGGTTCAGCCCGGCGGATTCGATATGCAAAATGGCCAAAACATCGAGGCTGTGGGCGAAAATGACATGTATAAATATCTTGGAGTAAAACAGCTACTCCGCTCACATCTTAATAGTAAAAATTTGTTTAAGGCATTAAACACCTACGCATTTTCCGCGCTTAGCTATTCATTTGAGATTATTTAATGGACTAAAACGGATATAGAAACTCTTCAGAGAAAAGTACGAACACACCTCACAAAGGCACAAAAACACCATCCTCGAAGTGCAGTAGAAAGAACGACATGACCGCGATATTTAGGAGGACGAGGACTTATTGATATAAGCGAGCAATTAGATAAACAGATTACTAATTTAAGAACTTATTTTCAGGTGCAGGCGGAGACATCTACTGTTCATCGCGCGATTTGCGCAGTAGATGACACAACACCGATCAACCTGAGGGAACACGAAATGCGCATAAACCATCTTACTAAAAACGAAAAAATGCGCATCTGGATGGGTAAACCTCTGCACAGGCGACATCCGAATGAAGTCAGTCAAGACTATGTCGACAATATAGCGTCGAACTATTGGCTGACATCAGGAAAGATGTTTCCTGAAAGAGAAGGTTTATTACTCGCCATTCAGGATCAGGTTATACCAACCAAAAATTACCTGAAATATATCGTCAAAAACCCTCAGGTCCAAAACAACAAATACCGATATGGATGTCAAGCCCAAGAAACTAGCCAACATCTTAGCGGAGGCTGCCAGGCATTTGCTTCAACTGAATATAAGGAACGGCATGACTCAGTAGGGAAGATCCCCATCAAGAGATAGCTTTTAAACTGGGATTTCTACAAACAAACCATCTCCATATTATCAATACGTTCCTGAGAGTATGCTTGAGAATGACAACTACAAGCTATACTGGGATCGCACTGTGCTCACAGACCAAACTGTAGCACATAACAGACCAGATCTCGTGCTAGTTAATAAACTAACAAGACAAACAACTCTAATCGATGTGGCGATACCTAACAACAATAATCTGCATGTTAAGTACAATGAAAAGATCTCCAAGTACAGAGATCTGGAAATACAAATAAGAAGACAATGGAGAATGAAAAGTACCCAGACGATACCTATTATTCTTTCTACCACTGGAGTTATTCCGAAAAACCTCCTAGAAAACATAAAAAAGCTGGGTCTAAATGAACATCTGTATAAGTTCATGCAGAAAGCTGTGCTACTTTCCACGTCCAGATGCGTGCGAAAATTTTTAGGAGATACACCGACGTACCAAGTCACCTAGGACTCGATAACATGGAAAAAGTCACACCAGAGCTCAATCCTTTTGATACCGTAGGTATTTGGGATGAGTGAATTTTCCCCTTAGAGGCAGTATGAGCCGTATGGCTAAATCTGGATACTCATGTTACTCGTGTTATTCCCAAAAATCACCTAGCGAACATAAAACAGCTGGATCTAAATGAACATCTTTATAATGCCATACATAAAGCTGTACTACTCGCGACGTCCAGATGTCTACGAAAATTTTTGGGAGATACTCCAGCATACCAAGTCACCTAGGGCTCAATAATATAGAAAGAGTCACACCAGAGCTCAATCCTTTTGATACCGTAGGTATCTGGGATGAGTGAATTTTCCTTTTAGTGGGAGTGTGAGCCGTATGGCTAAATCTGGATAATACTCAAAAGCAACCTTAATTCCAAGCACATAGTAAAAGCAATAAACACATACGCAATAACACCTTTCACATAGTCCTCATTTGGCGTTATAAAATTGTCGAATACGGAAACTGAAGAACTAAATGGACCAAATAGAACCGAACGGGGTGTTTTGGAAATATCACCCACTACTTAAAAATAAAAAAAAAACAGCAAAAAGCAGATGATAACATAAGGAGCGGAAGTAATGTGTCTTACGAAAAAAGATGAAGAAAAAGTAAGAATTATTAAAAGAAAAAGAATAAACAGACAAATAAAGCCAGAACAATGAAGCATGAAATAAGAAATATAAATATAACCGAAGAAGAAGACATAGTAAAATTTATTAATCCATAAAGACATATAGTAATAGATATTAATAAACAGATTTAAATAACATTTTTGTCATTTTCCACTAAAATATTACTTAATTATAATACCAGATCATTTTTTAATTTTTAACTATCAACAAAAATGTAATATAATATGATATACGAATTTAATGGTATGTAATACTATACTCACAAACAAAGCCGCAACATACATAATTTCTTTGTCGGTAAAATTGTTTAGATAATGAATGAATTTGGTATATTATATTTCGACTGACAAAGCAGAACAGTAAAGTATTATACATAAAGATGTTGTTATAAGATATCGTTGCTTAGTTGGTCTACTAGTAACCATATAAGTTATAGCATATTTGATAAAATTACTGTCTACACAACTTGGCAACTCAGCCAATTGATATAATGACAGAAAACTGCAATTTATGTTAGGATTTAAAAATATTACAGAGTCGTCATGTAGAAATCTACAATTAAGTTAAAAAATTTACCACAGTAGCATGCCGCAGTAGAGCCATCTCTAGGATCAGAAACAAATTAATCGAGGGTGAAGATCAACCTTAAGTGTTTATAAGTTATCTATTTCGTCTTATTGAGTCTTTGAGCAATTTATTGCATTTCAGAAATCAGATGTTGTAATAGTTTAATAGTCCAGGCAATGTGTGAAATTTTTTTTAAGCCCCGAAAAAGAAAATGTTTTCTGTTACAGTCCACGTTTGTCCATTGTTTTTCCCTTGTTGTCTTTTGTTTTATAAGTAGGAGGGAATAATAATGCGATTTCGCTTGTCCATGGTTAAGGCCGATTTGTTAGCGACAAAGCAAAGTATTGTTATTTCCCTTATGTTTGTTATTTCCGTGTTTCCCCGAGTTTTCTTTGTTCCTATTCTGTGTTATAAGTAGGAGGAAGTGATGATACGATTCCGTTTGTCCTTGGCTAAGGCCGATTTGTTAGTGACAAAGCGGAGAATTATTATTTTTCTTTTGTCTGTTAGTCTTGTGTTTCTCCCTAGTTCTTTTTTTGTGTACAGTAAGAAAGAGTGATGATACGACTTCGTGTATTCCTGGCTAAGGCCGATTTGTTGAGAATACATAGCGAAAGTATTGTGATGATTTTTCTGTCTGTTTTTTTTTGTGTCTTTCCGTGTCTTTGTGTGGTCAGATGTTATGGTAGAGATATATTGATGGTCTGAAATGTATTAGTTTGTGATTTGAGTATTGTGTTGTTGAAATATCATGTAGGACGTACAGGCATGTGACCTGGATTTGTGTATCCTTGGATATTTCTGTTGTTGAGTAAGACTGCGTAGCAGCATCCCCTTTCCGTGAATTATTAGAAAGGATAAGCCTTTCTAAGTGTTGAAGTAAGACTATTGATTTGAGTCTCAATAGCATTCCTTCTTGTTGTAGAGTTTATGATGTAGTGTTTTTGATTTGGTAGAAGCGGAGGTACAAATACTTGCATTGTCCATTGTGACGTTTTGATTTGCTGAGGTGAAAGTACCTGGCCGCCGTTTATTGTGAAAATTTTGTTTATGTCGATTGTGAGACTATGTAAGAGAAACATCTGAAGTTTTTTTAGTACTACCATTGAATGACCCACTTAGAATTCGCCAGACTTATATTGTTGTGATCCTGTTCGAGTTTTGTTAAAGAATAGTGAACGTTTCTTTGTGATTTGTATGAAGATGTTGTATTCAATTATTATCCGTGAAATGATGAAGTTTATTTGTTGATGTTGCCCCTTTAGTCCCTTCCCAAACTGTGCCTTTGACCTTAGTAGTTGTCGCGAGAGGAACGGCTAGGTCGATGAGTTTTGGATTCGTCCGCCAGGTGACCTGTTGAGCTTTTAAGGAAGATAAGTCATTAGTTTTTGCCTTGTGTATATATATACTCTTCTTCTTTACCCTTCTTGCCCTGCTTTTGATATTTGTGTACCCAGTTGGAAGTTTTATTGTTGATGACGGACTGTAATGATTTTTTTATTCTTTTGGAAGATTATGGTGATTCTTATGTCCCCTTGGAGATTTGTAATGACGTTTTTGTTTCTTTTGGAGTGTTGTCGTAACTTTTTTGTTTTCTTTGGAAGACTGTTACGATTTTTTTTTGTTTCTTCAGGAAGTATTTAGTTTGAGACTGAACTGATTGTGTATTAGTTATGGCTTGTATGCCATGTGCCCCTGTTCTTTCTTCTTTTCCAAGATTGTGTTTTAACGTTTTGGATTTATTTTCTTCTTTTGTCCTTTTGGGAGTTTCCTGACTTGGAAATTTTTCGCTGTGTCGATCCCAGAGGATATTTCTATGGAACTATTGGCCATCCTGTTTTCTTATGTTTGTGTTAGTTTGATTTTCAACCAGTGGTTGGAAATTTATTGGTTGACTGTCGCAGTCAACTGTGTTGTTATTTTTTGATATTATTTTGGTTATCTATTATGTGGATAACCATAGCGAAGCTTGTCTAAGCTGTGTTGTTGGCCACCCGCCTTTGTTGAGCTGGAAACACCTTTCTTTTCGCTTCCAGAAACTTCAACACTGGTCTGTTCCACGTTTATGGTTAGGCAAGAGCCATTTTAGTAGAAATCTGCCATTGTGTCGTTGTGCTTAAGAGCCAACGAAATGTACCTGGCGCCGATTCGTCAAATCGAGCATCCAGTTTTATTTTGTATGTTATTGTGTTAGAACCATAAACAGTTATGATGAGTAGTTTTTGATTATGATTTTTGTGGTTGTTTTTTTGTTTTGTTTGAGTTATTGAAGTCATTATGTATTGTTGCAGTAGTTGGAAAATGCTACTGTTGTTCCAACCTGATTGTTGTTCGCCCTAAACGAAAACTTTTCCCGTTAGTCCAGTTTTCGCTCTTACGTGGGGGTATTGTAGCATTTTCAATTTCATTGATTCTTTGAAGTATATTGAAGTCCCCTCGTATACGAAATATTAAAATCACCTTATATGTTTTTGATAGATCTAAAAATATTTCGTACGTATTTAAACCCAAATATCTTTTTATTTCTTTCTTAGGTCGGCCAAGTTGAAATAAACCATTTTAGAGTTGTTTATTTATTTTACTTCGGCAAATTCTTTTCAAGTTTATGCGTCGCAAAAGGATATGTACGTCGTTTCGTGGTGTCTTGTTATGTCAGCGTTTGTATGTCTGCGTTCAATTTTAATAGGATTTCTTCACTCTCGTTGTAGCAGCTTTCAACAGCGGTTCAGCGTTATGTCCGAATTCACGTCGAATTTGTAAAGTATCCTGTTTTCGTCTTTTGTTATGAAGAATATGTAGCAGTTTGTTATTGGTTTTGTGGCAGTAAATGCTTCAATTATTAATGTTTTGAGTGAGGATTGGAGGACATCCTCGTTTTGTTTTTTTTTGTTCCTGCTTTTATCCAAGGCTTTTGGCAGTTTGGAGATGGAGGTTTTCGTGATGCAGAGAGAGTGGAGCCCTCAGTTCCAGGTTCCAGTTATGGTTTCAGAAAGTTAAGTGTGTCATGTGAATTAAGGTAACATTTTGTTCAAATTTTAAACTAAAGACAGACATTTTTTTATAAAATAATAATTGCTTTCGTTGACATTTAAAATTGTAAATTTTAGGTTTTGAGTAAAGCTGTCAATTTGTGTTTAGTTTTTTTTTGAAATTTAATGTTAATTTATGACAGCTCGTTTTAGTATTTTTGATGTTGATTTGTTTTGTTTGTTTTATTTTTAAAAAGGTTAACCTCCATGCAATTTTGTAAGTTCTGTAGCAATGGAGTTTGTTAATGGATGACACATGTAAGTTTTTGAATTTTGTATTTCTCCATGTAACTGTTTGTGGTGACACATAAATAAAGGTTAAATTTTGTTGTCTTAACATTTTTTTTTTTTTGAGCTAACCCTTTTTGAGTTTATTTGAAAAAGATATGTTTTTTATGTTTTGATTTTGTTTTCTAATTATTTCCCTAGTTACAACCAGTGGTTGCAATAGGCATAATTAGGCACCTCAAGTGGCGCCCTATATTAAATTCCTTGAGGTGTTTCTTATTTATTTTTATTTTGTTTATCCCAAGAGCCCTTTATTTCATTTTTTTTGTAGTTGCCCCATTCCAATGCCCTTATCTTTTACTTATCCACGACCCCAGCTCTCCTACGAAACCCTGAGTGCCGTTCGCACAAGTAGCGATTATTTTGCTTGCCTTATCTCAACCTCTTTAGTTTCTTCCCCTAATTTTCTAACCCCTTGTATTAATTCCCCCTGTGGTAGGCAAAATATTGTCGTTACATGCTTATTAGAAGTATTTAGTATTTTTGACCAATATCTACGTTGGTCTAACGGATCCAGGAAACGTTAATCTATAGGTGTAAGTTTTAAAAGTGTTTTTGTATTACTGCGTTAAATCTCCAAGCACCGTATCCGCATAATATAACTGTGCAGCAACAAGTCCAACGGTCAGATAGAACCTAATTTACCAACTCTAATTATGTATAAGATTTACACTTTAAATGAGTATGCCACTACCTGCTTTATGATCGATTTGCCATGTTTCATTAGGGTGGGAGTTTTTGTCTTTATAAATATTTTTTATTGTCTTCGTATATATGTCCTGTTTATAATTAATTTCAATGTTGCATTTACAGTTTCGTTACACAGTACCTTGGAAATGATAATAAACAGGAGAATGTCTAACGCTTCTAAATTTTACTAGAGTTTTCTTGTATACTCTTTAATTTTATTTCTGTTTTTGCCAACTCTTGCCAGATCGTAATTTAGTTTTGATATTAAGCTCGAATGAAATCAAAGGAATAAAACCAGCGAAGAAGAACTCTGCCTGCGTTACGTTGGGTCTATTCTTCCATTTACTCCTCTACATCAATGCTAATTTCAAAAGCTTCAGTTTCAAAAAGAAACAGTAAATGAGAGCTTTAATAGAGAAACCTACCATTATTTTGAAAATAATAATTTTAATATAATTCTAAAGCTATTTTCTTGTGGTATTTTATTATTATTTACTATCTTTAATGAGAATTAACTAGAATTTCAGCTGAAAATATTTTTATTTTGACATTTCGATTTTAAAAGTGAATAATCAACTCAATATAAACGTATTATCAATTTAAGTTGTAGTTTACTATTATTAAATATAGTAAATAACAATAACTTAAATGTTAAAATAGTTTAGCTTTTTGTTTTTAAACAAAATTTTCGAAAATAATACTAGCAGTTTGCGTTTACTCCGTACAGCTTATAACAGATTATATTTTGCAACCAGAAAACCTGAACCAGGATCATCCTTCGCTAATTCCTTATCACAAAAGTTGTGCAATTACTGGTTGTAACAAGCACATATGTTCTGCTCCTCGAATTGGTAGGCGATTTATTGAGAAGTGTTTAATCATTTCTGGTATGGATTTAAAGGGCTTGCTAAATTGTCCCAGTATAAAGCTGCCATCTTCCACGTTCTTTTGGATCCGCATATGCATAAATCCTCTTGCGCTTCTACAAATAATAATAATTTAGTGTTTCAAGAATTATATAAAGACTATACAGGGTGAGTCATATCTATTGGGACATAGACTACGGACAGGTTATTTGGACCAAAATATGGCTATTGGGCCAAATATGCCTTAATAAAATGTTGCTGAGAAAAAAGATACAGGGTGTTAAAGTGGAAATTTAAAATTTTATTTTTGGCCATAACTTTCATGTTTGTACACATTTATGTATAAAAATTTACAGCTGTGTACTACTGAATATCAGAAATTTTAATTTGATGCATAATTTAATATATCTAATAGAGGGCGCCACATATGTCACATACGTGGCATACATTTATACTTTACTTTTTTGTTCTTCAAGTTACCGGTATTCTTGATAAAAAATATTAAAGATACATTATTTTAACAAAAAAAAAGGTATAGTCGTTAATAACTTCAAAACTCAACAGTTTTCGAGATAATCGAATTTTACCAATGCACTGCATAATTCTGATTTAACGCAATTACTCCAGGCAAAGAAAGAAAAATAGATAAAAACATCAATACTCTTAAATTTTGTTATAAAATACCTTTAATACAGTCAATAGTTAATGAAATATTAAATAAAATAAATATATCAGCAGGATAATTAATAATAGGATTTGATAAAATAACAGAATAATTGGATTTTACATCAAACATTTTACGTTTTGTATTAAATTAAAGTCATAAGCAAAACATTTTATTTACAAACCAAATTAAAAAATAGTTAAACTAAATAATATTAATCTTTTTGTCAAAGTAAGTGTTCGATATGTCCACCATTTTCTTTAATTTATTTGTCAATACATTCCAAAAAATATCGTCTCATATTAAATAGCATTATTGGTTCTAAAGAAACTGCTGCAGTATTTATTATAGTTGTTTTAAGTGTAATAATAAGTAATTTTTTGAAATTTTCATGAATTAAATAATTATTATTATCTTACCACAAGAATATGACTACCACGAACAATCCAACGTTCAGGAACGTGTATTTAAATACTGTCTCACTCCGCTTTCTCTGTAATGTAATGGTGTACCATCTTGTAGAAACCACATATTTCGCCTTAAGTTTGATAACAATTCTTCCAATAAATCAATAAAATCATTTTATAAAAAATGTAAATAAATCTCGACATTGAAATTGCAAGGTAACTCGCATATCCGAGAAAAATAATTATCAGTGGTTCCAAACCATAGGACATGAATTTTAAATATGAATTTTGAATGATATTTTTCAGATATGCGAATTACCTTTCAATTTAAATGGTGAGATTTCTTTACATTTTTTATAACATGATTTTATTGATTTATTGGAAGAATTGTCATCAAACCTAATGCGAAATATGTGGTTTCTACAAGATGGTACACCATTACATTACAGAGAAAGCGGAGTGAGACAGTATTTAAACACACTTTCCTGAACGTTGGATTGTTCGTTGTAGTCATATTCTTGTCGTACGATAATAATAATTATTTAATTCATAAAAATTTCAAAAAAATACTTATTATACTTAAAACAACTATAATAAATTCTGCAGCAATTTCTTTAGAACCAATGATGCTATTTAATATGAGACGATATTTTATGGAATGTATTGACAAATGAATTAAAGCAAATGGTGGACATATCGAACACTTACTCTTACACTTACTTATTTAGTTTAAATATTTTTTAATTTGGTTTGTAAATAAAATGTTTTAATTATGACTTTAATTTAATACAAAACGTAAAATGTTTTATGTAAAATCCAATTATTCTGTTATTTTATTAAATCCTATTATTAATTATCCTGCTGATATATTTATTTTATTTAATAATTCGTTAGAACTATTAACTTTATTAAAGGTATTTAATAACAAAATTCAGAAGTATTGATGTTTTTATCTATTTTTCTTCCATAGCCTGGAGTAATTGCGTTAAATCAGAATTATGCAGTTGATTTGTAAAATGCGATTATCTCGAAAACTGTTGAGATTTGAAGTTATTAACAGGTATACCTTTTTTTTGTTAAAATAATTTATCTTTAATATTTTCTATCAAGAATACCGTTAACTTAAAGAACAAAAAAGTTAAGTGTAAATGTATGCCACCTATGTGGCATATGTGGCGCCCTCTATTAGATATATTAAAGTGTGCATCAAATTATAATTTCTGATATTCAGTAGTACCCAGCTTTAAATTTCTATACATAAATGTTTACAAACATGAAAGTTATAGCCAAAAATAAAATTTTAAATTTCCACTTTAACACCCTGTATCTTTTTTCTCATCAACATTTTATTAAGGCATATTTGGCCCAGTAGCAATATTTTGGTCCAAATAACCTGTCCTTAGTCTATGTCCCAATAGTTATGACTCACCCTGTATATAAAGTCGATAAAAGTACCATTTTTCAACAAATAATAACACACACTTCAATTAAAAGTAATCAGTGCAATGAATACTCGCAGTGTGAGAGAAAGAACATTATTTTGAGAAGTAGCTTAAAATATCTACTTCACTTTGCGTAATGTGGGCATTTGACAACACCCTTTACACTAATGGAACAAGAAATGTACACAAAAGTAGAAAATACGCATTTGGGTAGCAAAACCTCTACAAAAGCGGCATCTCAATGTGGTCAGAAAGAACTATGTCGACAATACACCCTCGAATTATGGGTTAACATTAAAAAAAATGTTTCTAGAAATAGAGGGCTCCTTACTTGCTATTTAGAATCACGTAATACCTACAAAAACCAGGTAGATGTATGGATAAAAAGGCATGAATCAGTAGGAAAGATGTTTTATTAATAACTAGTCAACTGGGACTTCTCAAAATCGACCATATCGCCTACAAATATGTCTCGGATACTTTACTTGATATACAGTGTGTAAATTTTAAAACTTACAATGGGCTGTATCTCACGAACAAGAGCTAATATCGAAAATGCTTGAAACCATTTTTAGGATACTAAGGGGGAACTAAAATGACAAGAAAGAGAACTCACCTTCATCAACTCCCTAGGCCCCAACCAACCACAACCAAAAAAGTTTAAATTGCTAACCGCTACTTGTGATACACCATTAAAAACACTATAAAATATGCTATCCAATGGTATAAATAAAAATTATGCAGGGTGAAGCAATAATTGTGGAACTTTAGCTTAAATGGAAAATTTAATGAGGTTCTTGTTGCTTTTGGTAATGACCCTGTATAACTATTGTTTAATAATTATACAGGGTGTTGATATCAGCCGGCTTACTATGACTTTTGTATTTGTAATTCTATGTACCGGACTATTATTTTTAATGATAAATGCACGTCGAATTTTTTTTGGTTGAAAGTTGAATTTCAATAATTTTTGGTTTATGTGAAAATTTTAAATGTCATTAGTTTTCATCATTTTTACGATTGCTACTGTCATTCAGCTGTAGTTGTCATGATTTTTTACAGTATACCTGAACGCGTGGAGGTCATATTCATATTTGCCTCCCAGAAGCAGTGTTATTTACGAACAGCTCAAATATTTCATGATCAGCATCCGGACAAAAATCCAACTGAAACGGGATCAGTGCAAAATAAAAAAAGGGATGCCTCAGATGCTCAGGGCCCCAAGATTACTGAATCCTACTACGCTACATCCCAAATTGAGGTCCTTGGAAATTTTGCAATAGTGCCTACTGCATCACCACGTCAAGTATCTGCAATGACAGGACTTTCACATGAGTTGGTTAGAAAGGTGTTGAAATTACATAAGTTTTCCCGTACAAAACACAAATTCTTTAAGAACTAGGCGATGACGATCCAGACCAATGAATTAAGTTTTATGAACTTATGACTGAAAGAATTCGCGTTGAACCGAGAATGTTCAAAAATATTTGTTTCACTTATGAATTTACTTTCATGCTGAATGGTAATGTAAATAAACAAAACTGTCGGTACTGGAGTGATGCGATCCCGCATCGATTCAGAAAAGGTCAATATCCAGAAAAACTTCATGTTTGGGCAGGAATATTAGGCCACGCTATAATTGGCAACTTGTTCATACCAGGCAATTGAGGTCGCGATATTTATCTTGATATGCTGGAAAACACCATCGAACTTTTAATTGTGTATGAATTAGAGAACCAAACGCACGATCAAGGCAACGTAGCTCTAGACGAAGATTTGTTGCAATTCCAACAAGATGGAACATTCCTCACTCTGCAACTCCAGTTAGGCACTGGTTGGATACTAATTATCCGAATAAATGAATTGGAAGGAGAGGTCCTATTGAGTGGACACCGAGGTCACCAGACTTACGGCCACCTGACTTTTTTCTATAGGGTTATCTCAAGTCAGTTGTCTATAAAACTCAACCTGCGTCACTTGGGGAATTGCGAGAAAGAATTAGGCAAGCATGTCGCGCTATTACTAGAACAACATTTACCAAAGTTCATGCAGAATTTGAAAATAGGCTGTATTATTGTTTACAAAACAACGGAACCTACTTAGAATATTTACTTAATTGGCATTTTTAACAAATTTGTAGTTCAACAAACACCTCATTAAATTTTCCATTTAAGCCAAAGTTTCACAATTAGTGCTTCACCCTGTATAATTATTATTTATACCATTGGATAGCATTTTTATAGTACTTTTAATGATGTATCACAAGAACCACATATAGCACAAGATTTGTATCTCCGTATCTCCCATCCTATATCCTCTCATTTTGCGCACTTTTTTATTGTCTCATCCATATTGAATGAGATGCGTAGATATGTATTTCTTAATTCTTTTGTGTTTATAAGGTTAAGTAAAAGTTTTAAAAAATGACAGTGACGAAATGTATGAATTAACGACTCTTACTTTTAGCTGTTTGAGTTTGGTGGACAAGGTAAACATAAAAAAACGACCTACGCCGGTATTGAATTTAAGACAAGTGTAACCTAGTTATAAAAATCAAACACTGTACATGTGCAAGTTTAACTCAAGTTTCTACAATAATGTTGTCTACAACAAGACGTAATGGTTGTAGATTGTTGTGAGGATGTTGAGAAAAAAATGTGTTATTTTGTTTTCTGTATTTGTTATTTGTAGGAGACGATAATTGGACAGAAGGTGTACGTGATTGTGCGGAAATGCGGTCTTGCCCTACGTGATCAATTTTTTTCTTTTACAATACCGTCCATTTACTGTGGTTCTCTTCCTGTCCACGTTTTCGGTGCTTTTGTAATATATTGTTGTTTCAAAACTCTATAAATATTTAGTTACTTGTCCAACTCCGACCAGAGTTGAACACTTTCAAAATTGACTCTAAACAGTACTGGTGGGCATAAATGTAAATCTTGGTTAAAAAATTAACAGTAATACATTTTATGTCGATTGCAAACTTTACTCCTTTTTAAGAAACATGCGTGCATTTCAATGATACATGCAGCAAAATTACTGCAACATTTAAGAGAAGAAAGTTTCATATAATTTTGAAATTATTCGTCACTGGTGTATGACATTACGTTGAGGATTAGTAGCTGTCTCATAAAAAACTGTGCTATCAAATATTTTCAAATAATTATATAGATATAATTCAATAATATGTATAATTAAAATAAAAAATACTTACTTGAGAGATAATGAGAAATCATTTTTAATAGATTCACTATTTCTCACCAAAAAACTGCCTTCTCTTAATATTCTTAACACATTTTCCGCTTCGACTCTACTTATTTGGCCATGGAACCATCTAAAATAAAAAATATATTAAAATGAAATATATAACCATATGCTTCTATCTGCGAAATTATATTAAAAACTTATGTAAGTACTTTGCGAAATTAAGAACTTTTGTGTTATTTGTGGATGTGGATGGATTTTCCTTGTGTGTGTTGTCTAGCACATTGCGTACATACCTGGTGGTAGTTTAGTTTTTATTTTATTTGAATATTTTTGTACATTCAAATGTGCAGTTTTTATTCTATATCTACACAATCCTATACTAAAAATGGATTTTAATCTTCAGTACCTATACCCATTTGTACCTACAGCAAGTACCTACTGACCAAAGATAGAGTGCGATTCAATGCACTTCACAATTGAAAGAAAACTCAGAAATCGTAAAATTTATACACCAGGCTGCTACGTAGATCTTTTTAAAAATGCAAGACTTACTCCTAAACCATATGAAGTACTATACCCCTTGATTATACATTCTGGAAAAATGTTTCCAATTTTAATGTTTATAGTTCAATAAGACTTGGAAATCAATGTGGAGTCCCAACTGTCCATGACCTCAGATGTATAAAGTACAATCCAGACCTACGTGTTGAATACAAATTAGACTACAAAATGCCCTGGATTTTACTTCCCAAACGTTGCAATAAAAGCAAGATTGATACTATTTCGTCTCCTTTATACAATGGCCCATTAAAAATAAATGTAACAAAAATATAACCACATAAAAGAATTGTAACAATAAAACACTGAAAACTTTGTTTTCAAACTTCCACAAAATTTATTTTAAATATTATCACTACAGCTGTTTCGGCTGATTGCCTTTCTCAAGTGATCTATTTTGGCTTGTGTTTACAAATTTATAGTCTCTAATGAAATATGTTGAGGAGGGGAGAACTGTTTGTCTCAAGTTGGTCATTCAGAATTATATCTGTGTTTTTTAATTTGTTGATTTCATAGATTCTAACAAAGATAGCTTAAGGTCTTTATTTTGAATGTGAAGAATTTTAAATTTGTCATTAAAAGAATGATTATGATCTAGAAGGTGAAGTGCGTATGTCGAATCTGTTTTTCTTGTTAACTTGTTAACTTTATTAGTTTCACTATTATTTTTTATTAGTTAATATATTTATTGTTAATATCTATTAGACAAATATTTCATATGAGAAATTTGATTTTTTGTGTAATACATTACACATATGTAATACATACATTTTTTAAATACACCGGTTACTACTTTCTTTGTATTACTATTTCATCTTAACCTCTTACTAACAACCTTCTGGTACGGCAGCCATTTTAAGGACACGAACTTATCAGGTGAATACTGGTTACTAGTTACATACATACACAAGATGCACATCACGCAAAAGACTCTTCAGCAAGTTGTTCCTCAGGCAAACTGCCTTTTAGTCGTACTACTTTTAAGGTAGGAAAGTCGCGAAATCTGATCATTGAGGTCACCTGTGACAAGCGTGGGCTCGATGGCCAGCTCTTTCGGGTGTTCAGCCGGCGAGGAGAACAAAATTTATTTTGCTATTTCGACGGCTGAGTAACCTAATACACACATTTCGGATAAAGAGACATTAACTTACGTGGGCAACGCTCTGTTCGGAACACCCTCTTTTTGGTGACATAAGTTCCAAAGTCATATAATACAGATTAATTCAGTCAATCATATTGAGAAAAGCTGTTCTAGCTATCCTTAAAATGAAGTGGCTTAACTACACAAAGTAACACAAGATGTTCCATTACCCAGGGCATCCAAAGTAACGTTCATTACATAAGCCCCCCCATTCGTTATACCTTGCAATTGGGGAGGGGTAGTAGCATAGCTTGAGAATCAAATAGGCACCACTGTCTAAAGGAGGGTGACCGATTTGATGCTGTGTGGGTTCCGCTGTTTCAATCAAACACACGTGTTCCTCTGGGACCGCTGGGCTGTATGCGTGTGTGTACGGGGTATATTTCTCTAGTAATAGTTGTATTGCGTTCACAATCAGGCTTATTTTCGGTAACGGATGGTGCTTTTTGGCACTTCTTGTGCTAGCTATGAGCTAAAGTATTTTGTATCTGATTCTCTTCTGGCAAGTTCATCAAGTTATGTCACTTCTGCCAATCTGTAGAGTTCATTTAAGTGTAGGTTTAGGAAGTTAGGACTTTTGAGAGCCCCATGGCCTACGACTAAAATACCCTATATCTGGGTAGAATATGGTTAAAAATCATAATCCAAATGATACTGTAAAAAAAAACAAAATCAATCTGTCATATACAAAAGTGAACAATTTTTTTTTAAATTCAATTTATCACAGAAAAATAGAGAAAATAATTCCCTAGTAGATTATTTTATAAAAGAAGCTTATATAGTGGTAAGAACTGCTAGATAATATTTAGGCATTGGGCAAGCCACATAAATTGCTTGTACTGGACAATAAAGTCAGAAGCGAAACAAAACCAAAATATTTAAGAGGATCATAAAAAAATCAAATAAGGGATGTTAATGTGTTAAAAAGAAGATGTATTCAAGAAAAAAATTAAATAAATAACTAGCTGAAACATAAAAGCAATGTCCTAATACAATATGACAAAATATGGTCACAATAATTAGAGATACTGAAATCAAAAAGGTTAAAAAATATATCAGAAAGGAAATTGAAGAATAAAGAGACCTTGTCGTAGTCAAACTCCAAGAAAAATTATAAAAATTATATAGAAAAATTATATAATAAACTTGCCAGCAGGGAAGTGGAAAGAAAGATATATAGAGTGACAGAATAGACTAATAAAGAGATAAATAATCAAGAAATACTGATGTAACTACGAAAAAGACATCAAAAGGCGATGGAACAATACTTTGTCATATTACTAAAAATTGTTAGAAAGTGTTAGAAAATTAGTTGAACTAAGTGAAACATTAACATTAATGGTCACCAAAATAGCAAACTAGGAAGTTTGTCAAGAACTATAAAAATTTAGAAAAGTAAATTATTTGAACCATATGATATGAAGAATTTAAATATAACGTTCGAAGAGGAAAATATGTCGGAATATTGTGCTCTATCATTAATATTTAACTCAAACAAATTTAATTAATAATTAACTCTACTTCAACCACATTCCAGTAGAGAAAGTAAAGCACTACAACTACCTCGTCATTATAATAAATAAATAATGAACCAACAACCAAAAGATAAGAGCGCGCATTCGAAAAGATAGATCCAGCGTTAATCGGAAAATGGCCTTCTTTAAAAGCCACAATTTTTCTCTTGTTATAAAAGTAAATGCTGCAATGCCACATCTTCTATTTTTTGTTTCACAGTGTGAATTATGGACTTTGAAAATAAAGATATATGTAACAGATTGAAACCGTTTGAGATATGACTGTATCAGTGAAGACTGAAGATCCCTTTCACCGAATTGAACTGAAAAGGTACTCAGAAGAATAAATAAGAACCCAGAAGTAATGAGCATCATCAAATTTCGAAAGCTACAGTACTTCGGACACATTATGCGAAATAAATCCAGATATGCCATCCTGCAAAGAAAAATATTGGGTAAGTGAGGTGCAGAAATAAGAAGAACATCCTGGTTAAGGAACCTCAAAACCGGGTTCAACATAATATCTGTGCAGCTTTTCCGTGCAGCCTAATAATTCTTAGGCATATCACGATGTTAAAGTGGCCCTGATTGGTAGTTCTGATGGTACTTTTAATTGATTTTGTGAGTTTATGTGGGATTTTCAATTTTTCCAGTACTACCATTAGTTCTTTTCTTTTAGTCGAATCAAACGTCTTTTAAAAGTCGATAAATAGCATTTTCAATTGTAATTTGTATTTGTTTGGTTTTTATATTAGTAATTATTAAGGAATGTCAAATGGCTATATTGGTAGCAATGTAATAAAAATACGCTTAACTTACCCTTGTTTTTCTAGGGGCAAATATATATCAATTGTGTCAGAACTTGTTGAAGGTTGATTTATACTTGAATTTAATGTTAATCCAAGTCCAGAAAGTGTAAGTCCCAAAGCATGCTTTGGGTGGTTTCCAATTTCACTCAAATTCAATGTTAGTTTTGGTCGACAGGAAGCTAAAAAACATCGTCGTTAATAAAGATTTTCCATGGCAACAATTAAAAAGAAAAGTAAATAATTTTAATTCACGAAATTCACTACTCTATAAAAAATAAGAATTTATATCTTATTTTTTATTTTGATTTAAATACCAGTTTATTTATGACCAGAGAACCAAATTACATTTTGAATTAATGTGTTATATACAAAAACCGATAAAAACTAAAATAAATTAATAATACATTTAAAGCACACTTTACTCTATAAGTTTAGATAATTTTATAGTCAGCCAGTTCTAACAACCAATATACAGGGTGTTTCGAAAAGGTATGTGATAAATTAAATCACGCAATCCGGGGACAAAAATAAATTTATTGAATCCAACTACCTTAGTACAAAAAAAAGTTACAGCCTTTTGAAGTTACAAAATAAAAATTGTTTTTTGCAATATCTCCTAAACTACTTGACATTTTGTAACAAAAATGAACAAATTACTTTCTTGTTCTGAAAGCATTTTTCATACAAAAGGAACAATAAAATCTAAACCCACAGACAAATTTTAAGGGGGATGTGCAGCCCTAAATCCCCCCAAACTTTTGAGTACGTTTAAATCAACTGCATTTTGTGGCATCATTAGTTTAACACATTGTTTTTAAAACTTTTTTGCCTATCATCACTTTTTCTAAAAACTAGTTTTTTGATAGTTTTCAATAAAATTACAATTACTTTTACGAATACAATAATTACAAACAGTTCCATCAATATTGATATTGCAATGGCCTACTCATTTCAGGAAATGGTAGATATGCATTTAACTTGGGTAAGTTGGATCAGATTAAATGATGATTTCGATAAACTATCGGGAATATTTAATTAAAAATCCTTTGTAATAGGTATATATTTACGGCCCAAACGGGCTAAGTTAAAAAGACAAAACGTTTTCGGAAACCATGTTCCATCATCAGTGTCCTAGAAAATAGTTAACCACTTAATTAAAAAGAACATAGGTTAAAATTTTGACTAAGGTTAATGAAAAATGTGGTTAATACTTACTAGGAGTACATGAATGTAGCCACCAAGTGTAAATATATGGGTAAAAACCCGTTAATAGATGTTTAATTACATTTAGTTTTAAAAATATGTTATAATTATTTAAGATTAAAGAGTTACCGATGGATTAGGTAACATGGCGACATATGACTCCACGTTGAAGTTGCTAGTCCTGAGACGGTATGTCTTCGAGGACTGTATGAGTGCAACTGATTGGCAATGACATTTGATGACAATATTGTTAAGTTATTATCAATGAGCAATTATCACAGAGCAGTCAATGTAGCTGTATGTTTCTACTTAAGACAAAAGCCAACGTTATTTAAAATTGTGAAAATTAAGTGAACTAATATAACAGTATCAACCATCAATGTTTTATTGTTAATGGTTGGATCTAAATGTATTTATTTAGAATTGGAAGTGTTCTTGTATGAATAAAATAAAACTGTTTTAGTAAATGTTCACGTGTTATTTAACCTTTAACTCAAATATAAGTATTGAGTTAAAGGTTAAATAACACGTGAACATTTACTAAAACAGTTTTATTTTATTCATACAAGAACACTTCCAATTCTAAATAAATCCATTAGGTCCAACCATTAACAATAAAATTTCTTAAATTCAACCTTCCACATGTGTCTAGTTTATATTTTCTGGGTACCAAATGTTTAAGAAACATAAAGGGCCATATAATAAAAAATTTCTATATTACATTGCTACATACATGCATAGTTGGTTGCCCAACTACAACCATACAATTTTTTCTCCCTTATATCATCTTATTTACATAAATTTAAAACTACAACATTGATGGTTGATACTGTTATATTAGTTCACTTAATTTTCACAATTTTAAATAACGTTGGCTTTTGTCTTAAGTAAATACATACAGCTACATTGACTGCTCTGTGATAATTTCCGTCATAACTTAACAATATTGTCATCAAATGTCATTGCCAATCAGTTGCACTCATACAGTCCTCGAAGACATACCGTCTCAGGACTAGCAACTTCAACGTGGAGTCATATGTCGCCATGTTACCTAATCCATCGGTAACTCTTTAATCTTAAATAATTATAACATATTTTTAAAACTAAATGTAATTAAACATCTATTAACGGGTTTTTACCCATATATTTACTCTTGGTGGCTACATTCATGTACTCCTAGTAAGTATTATCCACATTTTTCATTAACCTTAGTCAAAATTTTAACCTATGTTCTTTTTAATTAAGTGGTTAACTATTTTCTAGGACACTGATGATGGAACATGGTTTCCGAAAACGTTTTATCTTTTTAACTTAGCCCGTTTGGGCCGTAAATATATACCTATTACAAAGGATTTTTAATTAAATTTTTAATACATGGTATACAGCCAACTACAGTAACGTAGATTCCTTGTGGATTATTATCGGGAATATCATAGGTGAATGTCAAGAAATAGTGCAGCAGCCGCAAAACGTTATGAAGTAAAATTATCCAATCGAAATACACCCGATAGACGATTATTTCTGACCATTTATCATTGTTTTCGGGAAACGGGTACATTTCAACCACAAATTGCTGGCAATAGTGGTCGTCCAAGAATGAATGCAACTGATGAAGACATTTTAGAAATCACTGAAGAAGTCCCTGGAACAAGTACAAGGGTAATAGCTGCTCAACTAAATGTTCCTCACGTAAGGGTTTGGATGTGTTTGAAGGATCAGCTGCTTAAACCCCATCACTTAACAACGGTTCAAGAGATATTGGTTGAAGATTATCCTAAAAGGATAATTGGTTGTTAATGGAAATGGAAAACAATCGAAATGGTAATTATATTAGAAATATTTTGTTAACTGTCGAGGCTACCTTCAATAGAAACGGAATATCAAACCATCATAACGAGCACATTTGGGCCGACGAAAATCCTCACGCCAAAAGAACTACTCAGCACCAAAGCACTTTCAAAGTTAATGTTTGGGCAGGAATTGTGGATAACAATCTAATAGGCCCAGTATTTCTTAGTAACAATTTAAATAGTGATAATAATTTGCAGTTCTTAGCAAACAATTTACAAGAGTATTTGGAAGAAGTGAATATTGCAATGAGGCAAAATATGTGGTTTCTACAAGATGACGCTCTACCGCATTGCACTAATGAAGTCCGTGAATACCTTTGTGTATTATGTAACAATAGAAGACGAACAACGAATAATTGAAGCTGCAAATCAATTTCGTCAGAAAAACATATTGGTTTTCCTTATTAAAACGATACCGAATGTGTGTTGAAGAATATGGGGGTCATTTTGAACATTTATAGTAATATCATATTTATAAAGGCTAAGTATAGACATTTTTTGTACTTGTTAATTCATTTAAACCATTTATTTAGTTGCACGTAATTTTTAAGATTAATGAAAAGGGCCCTAACTCAATAATAACGGTTTTTTGAAAAAAGTGATAGGGCGCAAAATTTTTTTAAAAATAATGTGTTAAACTACTGATGCCACAAAATTCATTTGACTTGAACGTAATCAAAAGTTTGATGGGATTTAGAGCTGCACACCCCCCTTAAATTTTTTCTGTGCGCTTAGATTTTGTTGTTTCTTTTTATGAAAAATGCTTTCAGAACAAGAAAGTAACGTGTCATTTGTATTACGAAATGTCAATTAGTTTAGGAGATAATGCAAAAAAAAAACAATTTTTATTTTGTAACTTCAAAGGGCTGTAACTTTTTTTGTGTACACTTTTGTACTGAGGTAAGTTGGATTTAATCAATTTATTTTTGTCTCCGGAATGCCTGAATTAATTTATGATATACTTCTTTGAAACACCCTGTATAGAGTGCAGCAGTTAAAAATATGCAGAATCTTATCTTATTATCCAATCAGTCTATTGTCAATCTGATATATAACGTACCGTTTATTTATTTAATTACTAACCTCAGTTGGAAATAATATATTAATTTAATTTGAAAATATCTAACTATTCCCCAACACCCCGCGGACCGGCTTTTTATTTTGTTATATTGGGATCTTAGTCCTACATCGGAAAGAATAAAATAAATAACTTGAAATTTATATCCAAGCGCAAGGATGAAACACTTTGTTTTGGATGGAACGCACCTTACAACAGAGCATTGAAATGTGCCCAATCGTAGAATCGACAATAATATGAGATTGAGCTAGTTTATTTTTTGGGTCGCGAATCACGTAGTTTCATAATATCCATAATTATTTATAACAATTTGGCTTAAACTGTTTTAAGTAATATTAAACATTCTTTTCTTGCTGGCAAAATTTTATATTACAACCTATTCCATCAAACTTCCGATTTTATTGTACAAAACACCAGTGGCGGCCGGTACAAAACACCAGCATGGTCGGCAGTGCCGACCCACACCTTTATAGATATTATAGATTTTTTTTAATATTTATGTAATCAGTATTTCAATAATTAATTGTGGCAGATAATCAGTTGATGTCATTTGCTTCTGTGAAATAACTAAATTTTTTTTCATGATTTTTAACAGAATAAGACCAATTCGACCAGACTAAATTTTATTTATGGCTTTTAAAAGAATTCGTCCAATCTGAGCGTTAAGTGATCCCTGTGTAAGACACTTTTCAAATTAATGATCCGAAATCGGAGACACGCATCCGTCTGTGAATTCATAAATAGTCACGTTTTAGTGTTTCGGCAAGCCGATCCCAAGATTGACAATTTACAATATTTACATGTAAAAATGAACGGAATATTACTTGATGAGCATAAACATACATTTCTTTCCATATGAAGTTAATTACCAAGTCCGGCAGATTTAAATTTGCCGATGCTTCTTAAGGATTGGTGATTGGTCGTGAACTGTACCTTGTGAGCGTGGGATAAAATGTTATTCAGGATGAGGATGGATAAGTAGTGATGTGATATTGAGTGCATGAACTAGCTTTTCTTTCTGTGATTTATTTTTGTTTTCTAAAGTAATACTGTGATACGTTACCACTGCCGTAAATAGTTAAAGGGTTTTTTCAAATATTAGAAGTTTTTTTTAATAAATGTGTAAACAAATTCAGGTAAATTAACCTAAAAAATACAAGCCATGGGAGAAACTGTAAGTATTGATAAATCTGATATTGTAAATTATATTTTGCAAAATGGGTTTTCACCTATTCCATACGAAAAACAAATTGTTATTAAAAATTTGGGGCGTCTTTGCCTAAAATGATCCGGCTTATAAATATTAGTACAGAGGGGGTAAGGGAAGTAATAGATCATTTTCAGATAATTGGTATAGCAAGTACTCATCCGTGGTATGAATCTGGTTACGATAATTTAAAGGAACTATTTAGGGCTTTACATAAACATGATATTTCGAAAGATCATACATACACCCAGATTAAATTAGATTTATTTGAAAAACAATACATTTATGTTTCATTAGATAATACCCAAAGCGAAAATGCTATTAAAGCGAAACTGTAAAAAATAATCACGCAGTTTAACGTTATTTAATTGATATTGTAATTTTTTGAAGTTGTCAGAAATTAATATTTAGGGGACACGATGAATCGGAGCATTCGTTTAATCAAGGCAATTATAGAGAAGTAATAAAGATGTTTAAGAACTACGATTTGGAATTTTCTAATTTACTTTCTGATTTGAAGACATTTAGCGGTGTATCAAAAACAATCCAGATGAATTAATAGAATCAGTTAGTTATATTTTAAGTAACGTTATTGAATCTGAGATTTATGAAACCATTTGCTTTTCACTAGAGGTCAATGAAACTACCGACATATCGTGCCATTCACAATTATCAATTGTTGTTCGATACGCGTTACGTGGTAATATTTATGAGAGATTTTTAGATTTTACAGAGGTGAATAAAAGCCATAAGGCAGAATAAATTTTTGGTGTTTTAAAGGACAGATAAAAATTTTTTAAGATCAAAAATAAATTGATAAGGCAAAATTATGACGGCGCTGCCGTGATGTCTGATGAATTGAATGGTCTCCAGGCAAAAGTTAAAACTATTGCACCGCAAGCTTTATTTATTCACTGTCATGCGCATAGAATGAATTTAGTTTTGAAGGATACATGTAAAAAAATTAAAGAATGTCGTCTATTTTGGCAGTTTAAGCGGATTTGCTTCATTTTTCTCAAGTTCGAATAAAACAGGCTAATGTTTTAGAACAGTTTGTTTCGAAAAAAATTCTAACAGTTTGTCAGATGTGATGGAATTTTAAATCTCGGTTAGTTTTCACTGTAGCAGATTTTCGTGAACAACTTTTGAAAGTTTTTGATTTTATTATTGAATGCGACGATTTTGAAAGTGATGATATCTCGATCCGTGAAGCAATTGGTTTGAAAACTTTATTAAATGATTAATATTTTAACATACTTTTAAATATTTTAGGAAACTGTTTACCCAAACCGATTTAATATTCAATGTTGTTCAAAATCGGTTAACTGACACTATTTATTCCAAAAATAGAATAACAAAACTAGTGCAAAATTTCAGAGATTTTCGTAATGATAGTAATTTCCAGTAGGCAGTGACGTTTTGGACTCGCTTGATATTTCCGAACCCCCCAAAAAAAAAAAGACAAAGGCATGACACAGAAACAGATCTCGAAAAACGAGTATATTTTGAAATTTTGGAAACTATTATTATGCAAATAGATAGTCGTTTTTCGAATTTTGAAGTTTTGCAATTTTTTGACCTCTTTGACGATTCAAAATTTAAAAGTTACGCCAAAGAATTTCTAAGATATATATTAGACAAGTTAATTAAAAATTATCCATCATTCTTTAGCAAAATAAAATTAAAAAATGAATTAAAAGTTTTAATGCTAATCCAAATATTTTCGGAAGGTGGGATAAGTTACAAGATATGTATAATTTTATATACTGCAATTCATTACAACAAACTGTTATCGAAATTAATAAATTATTGTCATTACTTCTCTCATTACCACCAACGTCTGCCTCAAATGAACGAGTTTTCTCTTGTCTCAAAAGAATCAAAACGTGTTGTCAAAACACCATGAAACAAGAGCGAATGTCAAGCTTGTCTCAAATTTCAATAGAAAAAAAAACTTTTAAGTCTCTCCAAAACTCTAATAAATTTTACGATAACCATTATATATAACCCATATTGCTACTTCCAAACAACGTAACCTAGAATTCATTTATAAACATGTTTAGGTTCTAAATTTAAAGAAAAAAAACCTATGATGATTGAAGTCTTTATTACACCTATCTGAGGAGACAAAAAATACCTTGCTGACCTCGTCTCTTAAGCCACGAGCCGCCACTGCAAAACACTTGTTCTCACTATCATGTTTTTTCTATGTATATGTATAAAACATCAGCGGGGCCCACATCCACTCGGTCTTTCAGATAACTTTTAGCTAGCCACTAACCTCTAGGAGTCTGATATCATTACACGAAGCATCCGGGCTCCACCCTCCCCGTAGTACCTGTGTTGCCTTACGAACACCTACCCGTTATCTCCGTTATCCCCACCGGGAGAAAAGGTGAGCGCAGGTAGAGGAACTTGACCTAGCACGTAGACAGGTAGCTGCCAAGGAGCAGACCTTTGCCAGTATTAAATCTCCAATAGAGAATACGTGCCGCAATTCTACGACCTTAATGGAAAAAGAACATATAAGAGTCGCAGCTCGTTCAACTTCACTTTTGTTCTGTGGCATAAAAGAAGAGTGGTCCCACGAGAGACTTGTCTCGGATACTAGAAGTGTAGATCGGTGACCAAAGAAAGCACCAAATTTTGTGAAGTTACAACGTATCTAGAGGACATTATTTATATTTCTGTCCAACAATGAGTTCAAACTAAAAATCAGCGAGGTGTTTATCAAAATTTTTAAGTATGTTTAAAGTTTCGCAATGCTGTGCACAGTCTTATTTTATACCTATTCTTTACAATAGATATGCCTACTTCCCTTTACTGAATTATAAGAACATTTGAGTATAAATTGTCATCCTAGCAACTCACGAAAAATCCGTAAAAGAATCCAACATTCTGTTAAATTTTTTGGAAAAACTATCTTATTTAAGCATAAGATTGAAAAATTCTAAATATAGCCAATTTAGCCATAATAATGGAAAAGATCCAATTTCACAGGTTCAATTTGACTAATTTGTCTAATCCGTGCATCATCTCAAAAGTTCTAGAATTTCCTCCCTATATTTTAACACTGGCTTTTAAGTTGGATTCTTGATATTTATTATTTACAAGTATTCTCTTTGCAAGTTTTTCTGGTATACTAAACTCACGCATTGATTGGTATAATATTGTTCTCTTGACACTGTCGTATGCGGCTTTGAAGAAGACGAATAGGTACTGGGTTTTAATGTTAAATTCTAATTCCTTCTCGAGAATATGTCTTACAAATAAATGTGGTTAATTGTTGATTTTCTTGGAATGAATCTAGCCTGGTATTTTCCAATTATGTCCACTGTTTAGACTTGTAGCCTTTCGCAGAGAATATTTGCTAGTATATTGTAAGAAGTTATGATTAGAAGGGAATGGTCTCATTTTGCCAGATAAACAATTAAAGGTTATCAGTATCTGTTGTAGGGCATCGCCACCATTCTTATAGAGCTCGCTGCAAATTTGATCAGTCCCTGGTAATTCATTATTCTTAAGATTTTTAATGGTTTTGGCAACCTCTTCAATGGTGGGTGATCGTTCGTTTCGGTTGAGTGGATTTCAATCATTTAGATCGACTAGGGTGTTATTTACTTCTTTTATATGATGATCATTAAGGTCGTATTGCTTAAAATATTTCCCTCTTCAACCTTACAGCTCCGTATTCTTGGCTCTAACTCTTTTCTCATTTTGTCTAAGTTTCTGTACAACTCTCGGATTTCGTTTCTTAACCATTCTATACTTTTTAACGGCTATCAAAGCTCTAGAAGAAGATCAGTTCATAATAATCTTACTAGCAGACAAGTTTAACATAACCAAAATCATGGACAAAATTCAATACCAGGAGCAAATTCAAGAATTAGTCACAAACGGACCACACACAAAACTTTCAAAGGACCCAACCAAATCTTGAAGAAAAAATATGCAGAACACTATCTAAATTTAAGGAAAACCTAACAGACTACCAAAAAAGAATACTAACACCCCACTACAGCAGGACACCACACCTATAGTGAGTCCCATAAATTCACCCAGAACTCGTACCACTCAGATTAGTTTGCTGCAGCATGAGTTCTTCTTGCAGGAAACTGCAGAAAAATTATTTCTAGATATAATACAACCATTGGCACATATCACAAACACTTTTATAAAGAACTTACATTTTCTAAACTACGAGAACTAAATTACAATCTATACAATATGCTAGTCAGCTTTGGCATTACTAGTCTATTTAGTAATATGTCAATAGAAATGTATCTAAACAAAACTAAATATATCAGTTATAATGGAGCTATTAACACTATGCGCGCACAACATCTGTTTTTAAATAGACAACCATTTTTATAAACAAGATTTTGGATTAGCCACGGGCTGATTATTATCTCGACTACTAGCAGATATGTTCATAACAAGTTGAGCAAAACATTCTTCACTTAAAAACATCAAAACAAGATGAAGTGTTCTCCATTTAGCATCATATAGGGGAGAGGCTTGTACCTTGGGCAGGATTTTTTAAACAGGTATTACAAATACAATATTGAAGTTATATTTTGAAAATTTACTGGAGCAGATGTAACTATTGTAGTAGGTAAAATAACAATAACAACTGATTACATGAGTGGTTTTCTTAAAAGAAAAAATTCCTAAAGGCCTACAATTATTAAACATAAGAACAAACAGTTTAAATAATGTAAACTTTACTCAACCAAATACTTTTTAAAATCCAAGTTAACAGTATAAATATCCTGTTTACGTTTTGAGGATCCATCTTTCTTGGGAACTTCCACGACGCTTTCAAAGATGTCTTCCTTTTCGATTTCATCTGCCTTTATGTCAATCAGGCAGAAGTTAGTAGAAATACTGGTTTGATCATTTTAATTTTATTGCCTGTTAAATGATGCTTTCTCGGTTGGGTGTCCATAACATTTCTTTTCACAACTATTTTCTTCATAATATTTTTGTTCATTATTTCCTCGTGATCATTTTCTATTTCATTTTTCTCAGGTGCATCAGTTTAGACTCGACACTTGCCCCTTTTACGACGTTTTTGTATAGATGAATCATTAGAAATTATAAGCAGAAAGTATCCAATACCACAGGATACTCTAAATCTAACAAAGCACTGCTTAAATAACACATATTTCATCTATAAAGAGCTATAAACAAGTTGAAGGGATTCGGTTCGTCAAAGCGAATAGACGTGCGATACTTAAAATCCAAGAAAATGAAATTCGGTGTTCACCTTGTAATTAAAAAACTAGTTTTATTCCTACAAAAATTACACATGAGATGTGCAAATGCCATTAAATGTCAACAAGAAGCTTTTTTGCTTTACAAAAGGCAGTCAAATTTAACTAACTATTTAAAATATAAAAATTCAGTAACAGTCGCAAAAAAATAATATTACAAATCAAAAAAGATTCTTGGCAAAATTTTTGTAAACAACTTAACAGAAACACACCTATAAAAGATATATGGAAATATATAAAGAAAATAAAAAATACATCTAATCCTCCAAAAAATAGAATCCAGGTAGGGAAGTGGGTAGAAATGTTCTTCAATGAAATTGCTCCAAGTTGGGTGGAAACAAATATTCTTCCGATTAGTTCACTGAGCACGGATGATAAAGATAGAGAATTCTCTAGTATGGAAATAAAACAAAGCCTCAAAACTATCAATAATACAGCGTTGTGTTAGTTATCCGAAATTATAACATTTATTATAAAATGCTCGCTAGTTTGTCAGAATCAAGGATAGAAATTTTTCGCAAAATAATAAATACAACATGGAATCGGGCAGAATTTCCAACAAGCTGGAAGGAATATTCAGCAATCCCAATTCTAAAGCCAAATCGAGATGCGGAAGATCCAGATTCATATAGAGCAATTTCTCTAACTTCTTGTGGCTTTTTTTTTTTTTTTTTCGTCTTTATAGAGGGGGGGTCTGGAATCTTCAAAAGACATCTCAGTCCAGGACGCCGGTGCAGGATTCGTTCTTCGTACTCCCGGCGATAGTTCCCGAGGTACTTTAAAATGCCCTCTCGTCGCCGAGTCTACGCTGAACGCCTACCTGCTAAACCAGACCCTCCTCTGTCATCCAGTGATCCGGAAGCGGAATGGCCGCTGTAAGGCCGGCATCACTTCCGAAGCACTACCTTTATTCATTCATTCTCCATTCATACACATCCACACTCCTAGTTCGGCATCATTCTCAGAAGGGCATTTCCTCCTTCCCCACAGTCAAACTCACGCATTCTAACTCAAAAACTGTGACCCATTGTTTTTACTTCACCTTTCAGCATCATTCACTCTACCTTTGCCGTTGGTCCAGCTGTCTTTCTTCCTCTTCCTTTTTTTTGATCACTGCACGGATATAACTGTGTATGTTAATCCAACCTAATTTATTTTCAATCATTCTCTCAATCATTTCTCTCACTGTAACAAAATTCACACCTGTCTCTCTCTCCATTCTGTTCCTTTCCACTATCCATCTGCTGCAATCTAACATCGTATGTGTCACAGTGTCCGAGTATCCACAATATAGGCATTCATCTGTATCAGCCTTACCGATCCTATAAAGGTAGGCCCTAAAACACCCGTGTCCTGTGAGCACCTGCGTCAGGAAATAATCCAATCGCCTGTGGTCACAGTCCACCCAAACTCTTATGTTAGGGATCAGCATTTTCGTCCACTGTGCCACATCCTCCGTATTGTTCCATTCTTCTTGCCATCTTTCAACTGACCTTTCCCTTACCTGTCTTCTCTCAGTCACAGTAAGGTTTGGGCCTCTTCTCTCATACAGCTCTTTTCTTTCCACCGCCAAAACATGCGACGGAACACATCCAGTGATAGTCCATAAGGCTGCAGCAGACACAGTCCTGTAGGCGCATGCCACTCGCAACAAACTTGTTCTGTCTACTCGTTTCATAAGACTCCTATAGGCCGTTATCTCTACCGCCTCGCTCCAGACTGGTGCTGCATAGAGAACGATTGACTGTACAACACCGTGTAAGGCCCTCCTTCTTTCGGATTTGGGTCCTCCAATGTTCGGCATCACTCTCCCCAACGCAGCCGCACTGTTCGCAGCCTTCCGGACCACCTCCCGAACGTGTTCCCCCCATTTTCCATTCTGGTGCAATGTCACTCCTAGATATTTTACTTGTGTCTTGGGTGTTAGACATACTCCCGCACATTTTAATTCAACACCTTGCCTGTTCCTTGTCCCCTTCAGAATAATGGCTTCGGTTTTCTCTGTCGCAAGTTTTAATCCGTGCTGCGTCATCCATTTCTTTACGACGCCACCTGCTTTCCGAACCCGGTATTTTGAAATCTGGCTCATCCCGGGCTACTACCAGTACAGCGAGGTCATCCGCGAATGCGAAGGGGGTTGTACCCTCTCCGTATTCACAGTGCATAACCCCGTCATATGCCAGATTCCATAGCGTCGGGCCCAAGACAGATCCCTGGGGTACCCCGGCCGTCACGTCCAGGATCGTGCCCTTTTCCACCATAATCCTTCTCTCGGACAGATACTCCGCCATAACATTCATCAGGTAACCAGGACATTCTCTCTCCTCCATTGCCTTCATTACCTCGTTCCACTGCAGCGTATTGAATGCATTCTTAACATCAAACAACAGCAGGGCCGCCCAGCGATGTTCATTCCCTCTGTTGTGCAATGTTTCGAGTACACTCATGATTGCATCAATCGTGCTTTTCCCTTTACAAAAACCAAATTGCCTCCGAGATAAACCACCTGACCTCTCAATTATGTCGCCTATGCGTACTCGCAGCATCCTTTCATAGAGCTTACTGATGCATGGAAGAAGACAGGTGGGGCGATATTTTTCCCTAGCTTTGGGAAGCAGTATTAACCTCGATGTCCTCCAAGGCTCAGGAAAGGTTTGTGCTTCCAGCAATGCATTCATGTGTTCCAGAAGCCATGCAGGCTCCACCCGTCCTAGATCCTTTACCGCCTTAGGTGGTATCTGATCTAGTCCGGGGGACCTACGAGTCTTGAGTGAACCCAATGCCTCGACAAGTTCATCCATTGTAAAGGGTACAGCCCGCTCAGCTCCTTCATCCCTCCATACACCATGACATCTGCGTCCGGAAAGAGCTCTCTTGTTACCTCAAGCTTCTTGTCCATAGGCATTTCATAAGGAGGATACGCATGGAACTTCTTCATAACGATCTTGTATCCCTGACCCCATATGTCCTCATCCAGTTTTTCACACAGCTCTTTCCAGTGCCTTCTTTTTTCTGTACGAATTTTCCTGTACAGTTCCCTCTTCCTTGCGCGGTACTCTTCCTCGATCTCCTCGATGACCTCAGGATTGATTCCTGCTCTGTCTCTTGCTCTTGTTAACCTTCTTCTCATTGCTATACATATATTTTCTTGTGGCTTAAAAACTTTAGAAATAATGATCAAAGTCAGACTAGTTCATTGGCTTGAAAACAATAAAAAATTACCTAAATTGCAGTTTGGCTTCAGAAGAGGATGTTCAACCATTGAAAAATAGGTAACCTAGTAAGTGATATAGATATCGCTTTTACTAAAAACAAATCACTTCCAGCAACTTTGACCTTACGTATCAGATTACTATATTCCGATAGAACAGTTTCAATAAAGATAAATGATGAAATATTGGGCCCTAAAACGAAAAATTATGGGTAACCACAAGGAAGTATACTGAGCCCTGTACTATACTTAATACACACAGCAGATCTAGAATGTAAAATTAAATGTGAGAAAAAAAGTTTAACTAGTACAGAGTCATATTATGTAATACATAACGTAATAGAAGAAATACACTCTTCAGATATGGATCCATTATATAGTATAAATATTTACAACATCCATACAATTTACTGTGTTTTTCTGCAAGATTATTCAAAATTTCACCCAAGAATTAGACAATACATATTTAAGGAAGATTAAGTATCTTCCCAGATGTCGATATATATTCACTGATGCATCAAAGAGTAACAATAAAGCAGGTTGCACTACATTTGATTCACATAATAAAATTAAAAAATCTTACAAATTAAATGAAAAACTAACAATATATACGGCAGAATTAATCGAGATATTAGAAGCTCTTCTATATATAAGTAGTATGAAAGTTACAGAAGAATCATTTGCAATTTGTTCAGATAGTACAAGTGCTGTTATCAAAATAAAAAATATCCACCAGGTCAATAGTAATTATATTTTTACCAAAATTATTACTAAACTTTATGAACTACAATCTCAAAAAGTTAATGTATCACTTGTTTGGATTAAAGGGCATTGTGGAATAAAAGAAAATGAAGAAGTAGACGAAGAAACTAAAATAGGAAGTAGAACAGGAGAATACTGAAAGTATAAATGTCCTCACAATGAAATTGCTTGCCACGTAAAGTCCATATTACTAACAGAATGAAGATAAATGTATAGAAGCAGTCAAAAAGGAAAATTTTATAAAAACATAGTTACCGAGACTCCTAGCCAATCTTGGTTCTCAAGACTGTCGGGAAGTAAGAGGTTTTTCTCTGTATTGTGCAGATTAGGGTTCAACCATGTTTTAACTCTGCAGTATAAATATAAAATAAAATTAAGTGATTCTCCTAATTGTCCATGCGCAGAAGAAGGTACAACAGAGCACATGATATTAGGCTGTTCTAAAATAAGTAATGAAGTAATAGTATTAAGTGAAGAAAAACCAAGATACCCAAAATCATCAAACCATATAACCTAACCCAATTATTAACATCAGAAGATTGTAATATTTATCAAATTTTGTATAAACATATTTTATGTATTAGATTAAGTTTATAACCTATGTTTTTCTTCCCTTCGTGCAAAGCCCTATGTCTATCCGAGGTCCACCTGTTTCGTCTAAATGCTCTGATCGACCCCTGAGCGTCAAATTGTATCCTAGTCTAATATCCTAAATTTTATAAGATAAAAAGATGAGAAAAAAAAAACAAATAAATAAATATATGTATATATATATATATATATATATATATATATATATATATATATATATATATATATATATATATATATATACAACCAAAGTAAATAATTCAAAACAAGCTGAATATGTTATAAGACAAATAAAAATCTAAGGTACAATTGTAAAATTAGATACCTATATAGGAAATATTTCTTTGTAAAATTAGAGCAGGACTATGATTTTATAGCAAACGAGAAGAAAGCAAGGAGCACTCCTTTAGAGTTTCCGAATAAAAAATACAAAATAATCCCATAAAGGAAAAATGGCGAATGGACAGACTCTGAAGCCAATAATGCACAAACACACACACACACACACACACACACACACACACACACACACACACACACACACACACACACATACACACACACACATAAACAAGTTTAAGGAGCACCGATGGGTTCACCACTGTCACAGGGTAATAGCAAACTTGTTAATGCTAGAAATAGAACAACGAGCAATAGGAACAGCCGAACACAAACCCAAACTTTGGCATAGATGCGTTTATGATACTTTTATTATCTGGACACATGGAGAAGAAAAACTAAAGGTATTTTTAGAACACATCAATAATATCCTTTATACATAAAATCCAGTTTACTAGGGAACTTAAAGAAAACGAACAACTACCATTTTTAGATGTGTTAATAATATAGAAAGAAGACGGGCACATAGGACACACAGTATACCGAACACCCACACAAAACGACAGATATCTACATGACAATTCACATCACCATCCTACAGAAGTCCATCTGTGTTGTCATAAGTTTGTTTTTATTTGCTTTGATAAGTATTGAGATGAGAAAAAGACTAAGAACGGGGACAAGGAAGATAATACAGATTAAAGATAGAAATTGTCATCTTACAACCAACAGAGAGGAAACCCTTAAAATAGTTGAAGACTTCTACAAATTGCTGTACACAAGCCAACAGAAAGCAGATAGCAGAGAAATTAAGTACCAGAAATCTCAACAAGGAAAAAGGGCATTGTCAACCAAGGATCAGAACTACTACCGGAAATCACAATGGACGAAATAAAACTAGCCCTAAGAAAAGCTAAGAATAACAAATCTCTAGGCAAAGATTGTGTAGTTACTGATGCAATCAAAATCGGAGGCACTTGCCTTCTTAGGAAAGTAAAAAACCTTTTTAACAGGTACCTTTTGGACAGAAATATACCCGACAAATGGCACAATGCCGAGGTAATTCCATTTTACAAAAAAGGAGATCCCCATGAATTCGAAAACTACAGACCTATAAGTCTTCTTAGTCACCTATACAAACTCCTTACAAGAATAGCAACGAATCGTCTTGAAAAAAAAACTTGATTTCCACCAGTAAATAGAGCAAGCGGGATTGATACCGGATTTGGAACAAATTATCACCTACAGATCATTAAAACGGTAATAGAAAAGACTATCGAATACAAGGGACCACTCATTCTGGCTTTTGTAGATTTCCATAAAGCCTTTGACACGGTAGAATTTGACAAAATCCTGGAAGCACTACAAGCATGCCGCATTAACTACCGATATACAAGGTTAATTTACAATACATACAAGAACGCAACTATGTCGGTGAAACTACATGAAAACACGGATTATATCCCAATCGGCAGAGGAGTCTGACGGAGTGATAGCTTATCGCCTAAACTGTTCACCGAAGTGCTAGAATATGCTTGTAAAAAACTGGGAACAGAAAGGCCTGAACATTGACGGTAGAAGATTAACAAATTTGAAATTCGCAGACGACATAGGAGATATTTACACTGCTACGTGAGCTTTAGTTAGTGTGTTCCAGTGGGGGTCTTAATATAAACATCTATAAAAAAAAATTCATGACAAACTTAGTACCTAACGGACATATCAATATTGGAGATAACGAAGTAGAGCTGGTGTTAAAATACATATATTTTGGACACGAAATAAAGATCACAAGAGACAAACAAACATGCGAACTACGAAGAAAAATAAACCTAGCATGGGCAGCCTATGGAAAACTCAAAGACAGTTTTAAAAGCGATATACCAATTTCTTTAAAATGTAAAACATTTGACCAATGTGTGTTGCCTGTGATGACCTATGGTGCCGGAATTTTGAGATTGACAGCTACAAGTTCTAAAACGCTGCAAATAGCTCAGAGGAAAATGGAAAGGTCAATCCTGAGTATATCGCTTCGTAAGCGAGTTAGAAATAAAGACCTAAGCCGAAAAACAGGAGTTACCGAAGATATTGCTTGAGTGGAGGCCGAGGTTAGACAAAAGACGTAGTGGAAGAGCCTCTACTCGTTGGACTGCCGATCTCAAGAAAATGTCAATAAATTGGATGAAAACTGCTCAAGATAGAGCACTATGGACAAAATGAGGGGAGACTATGTCCAGCAGTCGACGCAAGTGGCTGGGTGATGATTTGTCAGAGAAAAAAATGCCTTTCTTATTGAAAATTCGCCAAAATAACTGCAGGTTTCACCTACTTACTTGATTTTTGTCATTTTCTACATCTAAATCAGTTGTTTCGTCATTGCCCACTATTGAAGAGTGTAAAATGTTGTTATTCTTGCATTACACTGTTATTCCCATGCTTCGTCATTTCCTCATCGATTTCTGTAGGGATTGGTCTAGATAAATTTTAAATATGGTGGGTGATAAACTACATTCTTGTCTCAAATCTAAAGTTGTTTTAACTGGCAGGTATTTCTGTTTCTACGTTAATTCTTGCACAGTTCTCCTCATAATATTTTTAAGTAGCCTTAATAAGAACTGGATTTATTTTCAAATTTTTTTTTCTTTCACAACTGTGAAATCGGCACACTATCATATGCATTTTTCAAGTCGATTAAGGCTATATTTTTTTTCTATTTTGTACTATTTTGTCTACGGTGATTTTCAATGTAAATAAATTATCTATGGTATTTCGCCCAGCTCTTGACCCTGCTTGTTCCTCAGGTTGTTTGTGTTTAATGTCTGCTTCTATATTCGTAATATGATGGAGTATAATCTGCCTATTGTATGCATTACTGTTATTCCCCTGTAATTTGCTGGATCAGTTTAGCTTTTAATTATAAAATGTACTATTTTTACTGAGCATTAATCGCAATTTTAGTTTAAAATAAGTTTAATTTGACGTTTCGATTTCTACTTTGGAACTTGTTCTCAAAATAAATTTTTTCAAAGTGCAAATCAAAACGTGAAAATAAACTTATTTTAAACTAAAATTGCGGTAAATTCCCAGTAAAAATAGTAAATTTTATCAAGATGTCCCAAGATAATAGGTTCAGAATAATGTTGAATATACGTTAATGGATAAAAAAGTGTATGAAATTATGGTGAAACCCGTTCTACGTAATGAACTAACTTATCTGAATCTATTTTATTTCGTTTCAACTCATCAAAGAAAAATAAATAACAAGAAAAAGCAAATTATCGAAGAAAGAGGTTTAATAAGCTATGTCGAGTATACGTTTAATGCCTTAAGTTACGTAAAGCTTTTGTGAAAGAAAAACAGCTTTTTAGCGACACACATCGTGAAAAAAGGTAATCTATCAAGTATTTTAGTCAGCCATTCGGAAATGTTCAAAGCGGCACTGAGATATCTGCTCATTGAGGCGAATGTATCAAATAAGATTGAGCACGTCTTAATAGTAACAGCTTGTATTATAATTTGTAATGGATTTCTTATCATAAGGGCTAATTAAATTTTAAAAAATACCTACACAAGAGAATGCTTTGATAATATTGTACTGAAAAGTATTCGATGAAAATACACTGGCAAAAAATTAAATAGAAATCGAAATAATTACAGGTCCAATATGTCAAAAGTATAGTGTTCGTAATTAATAATTTAGTTTAACCAGAATTATAAAAACACATTTTTTAAATTGTGCTAACCGCAGTCTATACAGGGTGTCCCATAATCAATTAGACATTAGCTAATGGGTGATAGCTGACATCAAAAATAAGGCGTTTGAGCTTAAATTGCTTAGGCAAAATTTTGCTAGTTTTCGTTCTACAGGGCGATTCATTAATATTTTTGTTATATATTGAAAATTATTCAATCGATTTAAGTGAAATTTGGTATCTTGCTATTATTTAGTATGCTTAGTATGAAAATTATATTAGTTTTACCATTGACACTAGGTGGCGTCACCTAGTATTACATTGGTTCATTAATGTGGCCATAATTGTTTTGTCCGCCCTGTATAAACATTCTAGGACAAAAACATAAAATAACATTCAATTCTTCGCAAAAAAGGTTGTTGTTTCAAATAAAAAAGTACACCGTTTTCGAAATAAACGTATTTTGTTAATGATACGCATGTCTGTATATAATGTTTCGCAAAACAAGCAGGTACCTACCTAGGTATGCTGTGAACTTAACGGCAAAATTAAGGCGTAAGTACGAATTTGTTTACTATTTGTTGTCAAAGTGTGGCGTGAGTCTATTATTATAAAAAAAGAATATGTGTGTACTTTGGACGCAGGTAAAAAGTTATACTTCTATTATATGCTTTCAACGAAATAAATATATTTGAAACAGTTTATTTCTGTTTTATTTAACTATTAGACTAATTTTAATACTTACAAGTTTCCTAAAAATGTTCGTAAATAATACCGAAAATAAAAAAAAGTAAGCAAGGCAATAACATGACATGTTCCTAGGTGCGGCGGGCGAACTTTCGACACCAAATTGTCTTTGTACCTGGGGTAATCGAAGGGTCAAATTTTATTATAGGAAATTTCGACACCGCGGCGTAAACAGGTAGGTAGGTAATTAGCGGCGATGGACATTTGCACCCAAGCAGGACAAGCGGGTTTTCCCAATATTTATTGTCACGGCGGGGGGCGTGGCACTTGTGTACTTGTGACTAAATTATTTCAGTTGTAATTTATTTCTTGTTTGACGTTGACTTGTGCACGTATACGAATATTTAAAAAATGAGTTTGATAAAAAGTTCCCGTGGTCAAAATTTATTAGTGGTGGAGCATCATTCGTTCTCGAAACAGAAAGTGTTAAAAAGCGGCGAGATATTTTGGCGCCGCATCCAAAGAAACAGAAATTGGAAAATGGTTAAGGCAAACGTTTGGTTTAACTTATTTAACTCCAGCAGAAGTTGAAGAATGCTTTCTTTATGATTTAATGTCATATAAACCTATAAACGCAACACTTGATATATATGCAGATTATTTACTGGAAAATTACATTTTCAATAGCGCTCTACCACAAATGCCTGTGAATCCTTTCATTCGAGATTTAATTCTTCTTTTTATTCAACACATCCTTCTATTTTTATTTTTATTGAAAAGTTAAAAGAATTTCAAGTAGACACTTATGTCAAAATAAATAGTTTACATATACCAGCAAAAATCAAAGATACTACTGTTAAGGCTAAATTGGCATTTTGGAGAAAATGATGGATAAACTACGATCCCAACAAATTCGTAGGTTAGATTTTATAAAAGCTGTATCTTATCATTCCTATAATAGCAAATAAATCATTGTATACAAGTATATGAACGGTAAAATGTACAAAAATTAGGTAGGTACTAGTTGTATTATATTTAGAGATTATTACAGTTATAAAGAAATAAAATGCACATTACTTTTATTAAAATAAGTAAATTAATTAATTATGGTATTTTATTTATGTCGCAGTTATATTTATTTGGTGTCGAATATACCTGTAAGATAAAAACGGGAATGGGGGCTGGTGTCGAAAATTGCCATTAAATTTTAGTCGCTACCTGCTTAGTGTCGAAATTTCCTACGCCCCCTAGGTGGTCATGTATAAAGCGAAAATACAAGCGAAAGCGAATTAATGAAAAAGAATATATATCATTAATAGAAGAAGGATCAAGATCAAGAAGACATTCACGGATAAAAAAAAATATGTAAATAGTGGAGCGGAATGAATATTTACATTTCCGAAGAACCTTATAGGTATGATGTATACAGTGTGTTCCAACGAAAATTTGACCCCTCCCCCCACAAACTCAGTAACCAAGAGTTTCTTCAAAATCTGAGAAAACACATCAAGTGTTGAGAGGTGGACGAATTTTCATGCAAAATTCATGCCCTTAAATATAACTCCCTACTTCCACAGTTTTTTTAAATGGCGAGTGTAGCCGAGTGGCACATCATTTGAAACGTAATTTTTTTCTCTAAACGACACTGTACCTTTTTTATTCAAGTAATTACTTTGAAGATAATTTTGGATTTAACGAATTAGTTGGTTGCATATTAGTCATCATCATCAACTAGCCTCTAATATCCATTGCTGAACATAGGCCTCTCGCCTTGCTTTTCCACTTAGTCCGATTTTACGCCATCTGAATCCAATTTGTAGTCACTCTTTTTATGTCATCTGTTCATCTCGTTGGGGGTCGACCTCTATTTCTGTTAACTTGTATTCGAAGTCTCCATTCGAAAATTCTTTTTGTCCACCGGTTATCAACTGATCTTGCTACATGACCTTCCCAGTTCCACTTTAGTGTTATTATCCTTTCAATAACGTCTGCTACTCCTGATCTTTTGCGTATAGTAGCATTGGGTATCCTATCTCTCCATTGCCTTTTCCGCAACTTGTAGTTTACTCACTGTTAGGGTTTCTGCACCGTAGGTCGTCACTGGCAAAATACACTGATTAAATACTTTTCTTCTCAGACGCATTGGAATCTTAGACCTAAATATATACTTCATCTTTCCAAATGTAGCCCAAGCAAGGTTTATTCTTCTTTTTAGCTCGATTGTTTGGTTGTCTCTACTTATTATGGTCTCATGGCCCAAGTATTTATAGGAGTCAACTGGCTCAATATCTTTGTCTTTTACTGGGATGTTTTTGTTGTGTACTAAATTTGTCATAAATTGTGTTTTTGAAAAATTTATTTTAAGACTAACTATTTTTGTGGCAGTATGGAGTTCTTGAAGGATTATCTGTGCCTGATCAAAGCTGTCTGCAATAAGAACGATATCATCTGCCAATTTAAGGTTATTTAAAAGTTTTCCATCTAAATTGATGCCCTTTTCGTTCCAATATATTGTTTTGCAAGCGTATTATAGCAAAGTTTAAATAATTTAGGAGACATGCTGTCTCCTTGCCGAACGCCTCTTTTAATACGAAAGGTCCCAGTATCTTCATTAAGTCTTACACAGGCTGTAGCATATGCTTATATAGATGGATCTGATGAGGGATATGTATCGATGATCTATTCTACATTGTGTTAGAGCTTGAAGCATTTCACTTTGATTAATCGTATCAAATGCTTCTTCAAAATCGACAATGACAAGTATCAGGGGTCTATTATATTTATTAGTTTTTTCAATTAACGCCTTACTAGTTTGCAAATGATCATTTGTTCCTTATCCAGCTCCAAATTCTGCTTGCTCGCAAGGTTGATAGAAGTCTCGTTTTGATGTCAACCTATTAGATATTATCTTCCTAAACAACTCATAAACGTGACATAACAAGCTAATTAATAGGTCTATAGTCCTTTAGCTCTGTTATATCTTGTTTTTTGTGCATGACTACTGTAACAGCTTTATTCCACTGAGATAGGCTCTTTTAAAAGGCATAAGTTATATAATTGTGTCAATGCTTTTATTACTGTCTTTCCTTTTGCTTTAACTGCCTCAATAACGCTTTGGTCATCACCAGCTGCTTTATTGTTTCTCATTCAATTTAATGACTTTGGGACTTCTTCGATTGTTATTTCTGGGATATCCTCTGAATCCACATTCTGGATTTTCTCAACTTGGTACCCCTTTTTCTATATAATTCTCTGTAAAATTCTTTAACTACCTTAATTATCTTATCTTTATCTGTTACCACTTTTCCATTTCGATCTGCGAGCTTAACAATACTCTTCTTACTTAGAGCTTGACATCTCTTCAACACCTTTAAACTTTTATTTTTCTCGACAACCGTTGTAATCTTTTTTGTGTTATATTGTCGTACGTGCTTTCTTACTGCTTTATTAATATTCTTATTAAGTTGTTGTAGTACGCGTGCATTCGTATCGTTTCTGTTCTTAAGTTCTCTTCGTGTCTTCATAAGTCTTTTTGTTTCTTGACTGACTTTTTTTTTCAATATCAATAATAACAAGAAAAACATAAAATTTCACCAAATTAACCAACTAAATGTTCTTAGTGACCTCCAATACAATATTTAAATCAACCTACAAATCGATGTCAACACGCTGACGCTACTGTGTTGAAGATGTTTTTTCTTTTTGTTAAAATATCACCTTTTCATATAACTTTTTTTTACATGATAATGAATCTCAATTATCTTCTTTAGTGTTTTCCAGGTTACCTTTGATTTGAGATTTGTCAACGACTAATTATTCAGAGATATTATTGTAGAGGCTTACAAAAATGGGATATTCTAGTGAAAAAAGAATAGAATTAGTAAAAGTATACTATGGAAATAATCAGTGTGCAATGAAGAAGTTGAAGTAGCGGCATTGGATTATTTCCAAATGTATAATCGACACTCTATCAGACAACTATCTTGTGCATCCTTCGATTGTACAGTACGTGTTTTTCCGAGTGTACTTTTATGTTAAATAACAAAGTTAATAGACAAAATTGTCCTTATTGGAGTAACCGTAATCCTCATTTATTCATGGAGACACATACACAAACAGCTCAGAAATTAAATATATGGGTTGCCATTTTAGGGAATCACGTTATTGGATCCTTATTTCTTAAAGGAAATCTCAACGAAACGACCAATTTAAATTTGTTTGAAGACGTTATTTATCGGTTGATCACTGACACATTGGAATCTGATACTAATATTTTAGAGGATGAACAGTGTTTGGGAAAGTATGTAGTATTAATTTTTATATTTTTACATTTTTTACTTTTTTTACTGGACTAAAATCTCATGCTTAAACTGGCTTAAACACAGTGCCTTTGTTCAAAGAATTTTATTTTCTTTTGTTGTTTGGAAATTATGTAGCCATTCAATAGCGCTGATTTATGGGATTCACTTATCCCATGGCCCACCTAGCGGTCAGAGGGTTCTTTCTGACCATCTCAAAAACACACTTCCTACCGAGACAGCGTACAGTAAGCATGGGACGTCCCTTCTTTATGTGCCTCGGATACCGTCGCGACGGTGAACGTTAACAATCTACTCCACTGCCTACGATTAATATACGAATATACCAAGGGGTACGTCTACGTTCTTTTTACAGTTAACAGTAATGAGTTATAGCTAGTTAATCTCGTAATTTATTCACAATTAAATAGTTGCTATTTTCGCTAGTTTTATTTAAAATCAAAAAATATTGCATTTTTTGTTCATTATTATTCTAATCTCATTTAACCAGCGATCTCTTAAGTTTTATACAAAACAAACTGACTTTCCAACAGGACGGGGCTCTCCTACATTATAATATACGTGTAAGACAATTTTTGAATCAAAGTTTTCCAGGGCGTTGGATTGAAAGAAGGAGTCTAATAGAGTGGCCGAAGAGATTATCGAATCTTTCACGTTTGGATTTTTAAAATTTTTGCTACTAAAAAAACATTGGGGGTTGATGCGGGGTAGTAGGGAGTTACATTTGAGGGCATGCATTTTGAATAAAAATTTGTCCCTCTCCTAATACAAATTGACTTGTTTTCTTTTAAATTTTGATGAAATTCTTAATTTCTGTGTTTCTGCAGGTCAAACTTCTGTTTTAGTTATATAAAATTCTCAATGCTTATTTATAAATTTTAAATAATAATTCTATAGTAGATTCTTAATAAAGAAAAGAAAGCAAAACAAAATTTAAACGTTAGTAGTGTTATTTTATACCAAAGTTAAAATGTACTGCTTTATCCATTTGCCGTTGGAATATCTAGAATGACCCGAATAAATCAAGAGGTTATCATTCTTCTTTGCCTTTTATCCAGCCAATTTGGATATACGCAAAGTATCCGGGTAAAACTAGTTTTGTCCAATTTCAGGGTTTACCGGTAACATACACACTAAAGGTCGATTCAGACACATCAGTCACGTCTCGTCACAGTCCTGGCGCCGAATCGAACAATCGGTCATACAAAATATTCTTTAATAGAAATATGGCGCCGGCATTCACATTCATCAGGCGACGAACAGTTTCCCAGCTGTCAGATAATTAATAGTTCTGTGAGCAAACAGGACCGGTTCGGCGCCGAGACTGTGACGGGACTGATGTGTCTGAATCGGCCTTTAGCAGCAAAATTAATGCACCACCTTAAAAATGGAACATTTTTGATTTCTCGAATTTACTAAATCTGTTGTCGGAGTTAAGTCATTTTTGTAATATTATAGCCGTATTCTTTATCAATATAGTTGTAATAATACACTGACCGGCAAAAAAGTGGCCACCCTCTAAATTTCCGAAAATAAAAATTCATTGGAAGTTTTTTTTTTTTTTATTTAATTAATGGCTTTGGATAACTTGATCCATTCAGCCACGATAATGTATTTGACTACTTGAATTTGTTAATGATGTATTGACCTATTGCATTTGTTAACAAAATAGTACTTCGTATAGAGGTAAATTAAAAATATAATGTAAACATTAGTATCACAAGAATCAGTAGCTTGATAAAAAACCATACATTCATTCGTTCCATTCAATGCCCTAACCAACAATATTTAGGACCCAAAAGGGATTACATAATTTAGGGATACTTTTCACGCTAAGGTGCCTTTCATAGCGACTTTATAACAACACAAGACAGGCAACGGTTAGAAGGAAACTATATACGATAAGGATAGACAGAGGGAACAAAGCTAGATTTACACATTCACATTACACAATCAATCCTAAATTTTTCTTTTAGTCCTTTTTAAATATTCCCAAAAAATTTGGTTAAACTTAATATTATGACGAGAGATATATAAAATGGAAGATTGACACTGAGGAAGAGGTATTTGTTCTTTTATCAGTTTTTCCAATAGATACTTAATAGCAGCTTCATTATATATGCACCCGAACATCCAATGATTGATATCGTCAGTGTTACCATTACAATCACAAAGTTCGGTTTCACTTAATTTAAATCTATGAAGATAGGCTTTCACAGTAGCATGATTAACAAGGCATCTAACAAATATTGAATATACTCTTCTATTGGGATGACTTCTTGCAGCAAAAGGCGCAGTAGGTAAAACAGGGTGAATTTTTGTGTAAAGGTTGTTACTTCTGTTACAAAAAGCATTCCATTCAATTTCCCAGTTTTCTTTTAATTCTTGTTTACGCAGCGAGACTAAATCACTTCTATTGAGCCAGCTAATTTCTAATCCGTTTGAAGCCGCTTCTTTAGCAAAATAATCTGCTTTGGTGTTACCCGAGATACCAGCATGTCCTTTTACCCAAATGAAAGAGACTGAATTATTTCTTTCAAGTAGCTTTAGTTGATGTTCTAATATTTTGACGATAATACTGTTTTTGTATAAATGCTTATGCGAATTATCTAAAGCAGACAGCGCAGATTTTGAATCCGACATGATTACTATTTGTTGATCAGACATTCTTTTCTCAATAGTCCATTCCAGAGCTTGATATATTGCAAACAGTTCTGCGGAATAAATGGAACATTGTTGGTTTAATTTAAACTTAATGTGTTCTTGATTATTTTGGATATATACCGCACAACCAACTCCCAAAATGGATTTTGACCCATCTGTGAAAATCCTATATGGCTTATCAAATTTGGCAAGTTGTTTCTGAAGTTGAATGGCGTTGTTATCATCAAAAGTAGAAAAATAAACTTTGGTTTGGGAATAAAGAATATTGAAATTAGATTGGAAAAAATTAGTTTCAGCTGGGATTTCTAAATAGGAAGAAACATTAGGAAATGCTATAGCTAAAGTTGGAGAATTTTTGTTATGCCACCATTTGTCAACTAAGTTAGACACAGATATGTCGGATATTTTTTGCAGTAGGTAGGATTGGTTATTACTTTGACATTTAAGGATAAACTTTTCAGCTAAAAAAAGACGTCTTAAATGTAATGGAGGTTCCATACATTCGGCTAAAAGATTTTCAGTAGGTGTAGATTTAAGTGCACCTAAAACCAAACGTAGAGCTTTGTACTGGATTCGGTCTAATTTTTTAAGTCTAGTGTTTGTAGCAGACCCATATAAAAAGCAACCATAGTCAAGAACTGACCTGGTATATGCCCTATAAAACATTAGATTAACCTTAGGATCAGCGCCCCATTGGTGACGGTTAACTACTTTTAAAACATTTAGGCTTTTTTCGCATTTAATTAAACAGTTATTAATATGTTTTTCCCATGTTAATTTAGTATCAAGTGTGACGCCAAGATAAGTATAGTGTTTTTGGACAGGTATACTTAGATTATCAATTATAATGCTGGATATATTCGGTAAGCGATGACGAGTAAACAACACCACAGCTGATTTATTCGAAGTAAGTTCCAATCCTTGGTTAAGAAAGTATTCTCTTGCACTGTACATAATTCGTTTCATGGATTTAATACATTCCTGATAAGTATTTTTAGAAATGTAAAGACAGAAATCATCGGCGTATTGTAAAATATTACAATTAATTCCCATACCATGTAGATCCATAGTATATAGATTAAACAAGAGAGGACTAAGCACAGATCCCTGCGGCAGACCTTGATAAACTAACCTTGGACCAATCAATTTATTATTGCACCGAATGAATACTTGTCTATTTACAAATAGATTAACCAGTACCTGTGCACATCTAGTCGGGACTCCTATATGTCTTAGTTTCTCGAAAAGTAAGTTTAAAATAACATTATCATATGCTCCCGAAATATCTAGAAAAAGTGCTGCTAAATAATTATTATTTGAGTAGGACAATTGGATGTCAGTAGTTAATTGTGATAGACAATCTATGGTTCCTTTATTTCTCCGAAAGCCTAACTGAGCTACCGGGAATATGCCATTTTTTTCACACCACCACTCCAATCTAGTTTTAAGGATCCGTTCAAGTGTTTTTAATAGACATGACATCAGAGAAATGGGTCCTAAAGAAGTACGATCATTTATTTTAGGTATAGGAATGACCAGACATTGCTTAAGAGAATCACAATTATCTCCTTTTAGTAAAATGTTATTAAATATCTTGCATAGATAATCTATAGCAATTACGGGAAGATTTATTAACATGAGATAGTTTATACCGTCCATACCTGGAGATGTATTTTTTGAAATTTTAATGTTTGCTGTAAGTTCCCTCGGAGTGATAGGAGTGAGTAAAAAGTGGGCATCGATATGATTCTCTGGTATATTTATTGGTAGATGAACAGAGTCGGGAGCAATTTTAGATAAAAGTTGTTTAACTGCTGATTCATCATTAATGATAATTTTTTTCTGAGACTGAATTTTATTTACCCTTTTCCAGATGTCTGATGAAGGGGTTTGCCTATTAAGAGAAGAGCAATACTGTACCCAGCTAGATTTAGCTTTTAAGCGAAAAGTACGTTTACACATAGCCTGATTTCTTTTATATTCATTAAAATTTAAAAGAGTTAGATTAGATTTAAACTTTTTAAATGAATTTTTCCTTAATATTGAAGCAGCTAGGCACTCCTCATCCCACCACGGTGGAACTTTTACAGGTTAAGTTGAATGTTTAATTGGTGTGCAAGATTTGTTCGCTGCATTTGTAATAGAATCTAATAAGAATAAAATCATCTCGTTAGTATTATTAATAATTGGCTTCAATGTGAGCGCTTCCTCCATGGTAAGCCTGAATTGCTCCCAGTTAGCATCAGTCATCGACCACCTAACTGTAGATATAAACCTCATATTTTCTATTTTAATATCATTGATAGACATTCGAATAGGAAAGTAATCGGATCCATATGTATCTTGTATAACAGTCCAGTCAAAAGTTGAGCATAAATTGGAAGATAAAATGGTGAGATCTACAACAGATTTGGCATGACCTGGAGGAGTAGCCCTAGTAGCCGATCCATCGTTTACGATAATTAAATGAGGAAAAGAATCCAAGGCTTCCACTAATATATTACCCTCTGAAGAACAGGCATTTGATCCCCATAATCCATGGTGCGCATTAAAATCCCCAGAAATAATACAGTCATTGTTAATTTGAGAAAAAAGGTTGACATAATCTTGCACTGATACTTTTGTTTTTACTGGTCGGTATAAACTTAAAATCGTATACTTTTTTTTGTCAATACTAACGTTTACGCCACAAACTTCCAAGTTTTGATTGAAATTATTAACAAATGAAATAGGTTCGTAATTTATGTTATTTGATATAAGTATAGCTACTCCACCGTATCCGTTAGCTCTACTTTTACTTACTATATTAAAATTACTAAAACAAACATTATCTGAGGGTTTGGACCAAGTTTCCGATAAAATTGCTATATCAAAATGTTCTTCAAGAAGTAACTGATGTAAAGAATATTTGTTAGCGTTAAGTGATCGAATATTCCACTGAATAATTTTGATACCTTTGATAGCCATGAATTTTAAGTAAAAAAGTTATTAACAACTTCTTTAACTTTATTCTCAAATTCAATGTCATCGACTTTAAGATTAGGAGCCATATTTGGAGAAGCATTAACAAAATCTTGAAAGCTTTGTTTAATAAAATTTTTAAGGGTAACACTAAGCTAAGTGATAAATTTACTAAATTCATCTACAGGTTCAGGTTGTCCGAATTGGAATACGGGACCAGCACAGAAACTAGTCGGGAACTCTCTACGAAGAGGAGGGAAATTAATAGTGGTGTCGCTATTTTTTCTTTTTTTGGGAGGGCTAACTACCGGGGTTGAATGACGTTTGGGAATATTATTATTCTTATGAACTGTACCAGAATTGAACTGACGAGTAGAATCAAATTTTAGTGGGGGAAATTCCGTGTCAGAGTTGATTAACGGTGCAAATCTATTCTTCTGAACTAGGCTCGAATAACCTGGATTATCAGAAATTTTCTGAGCTTCCTTAAACGAAATGTTCAAGTTAGCCATAGTTTCTTTCGTTTTCCTCTGCTTAAGATATTCAGGACATTCCCTGAAAATTGATTCGTGACCACTATTTTGACAATGCACGCAAAAAGTATTACAGTTTTCAGGACAATCTTTATTGTCTTCATTCCCACATTTTTTGCACCTTTTTTTTGATTTACATTGAGTAGCCGAATGACCATAACGCAAACACTGGTAACATTGCATGACCGGACTGACAAATACCTCGACCGGGCATCTAACTTTATTAATGTAGATGAATTGAGGAATTAATTTGCCCGCAAAAGTAACAATAATCATCTGTCTTGGAACTCTCTCCGATATACCGTCTTTTTGTATTAATCTAGTCATTCTTTGAACTTTTTTAACCATTACATTCGATTTTATAATATTTAAGAGTTTATTTTCACTTATAGTAGTGTCAACAGCGCGAACTAAACCTCTTTTTTCTGTCAAATAATTAGGTATAAATGCAATTAAATTATTTTTTTCAAAAAAAGATTCTTCTACTAGCCTATTTGCAACCAGTCCCGAATCTACTTCGATTTTAATTCTATTCCTGCCAACACTAACAATTTCTGTTATATTTTTGTCGTAATCCGCAAGAGAACTTAATTTTTCTCCTATTTTCATAGGATGAAGACGACCTAAGTTTAAATCATTATGTTGAACAAAGATAAAATACGGCCCCGTATCAGTATTGCTAAATCGATTTGTAGTATTTAAAACCTGACTTGATTGTTTATATTGTTGAGTTGTAGACGGCAAGTTTTTATTGCCATCATTAACAATAGATTTAATATTGGAATTATTAATAATAGAATCATCGGAATTCAAAACATTTGGAGTATTATTACAATTATTAATCTCAGAAAAAACAATATCTTCGACATGAATATTACTTAACATGACGTCGTTATCAACTTGATCCTGTAGAGGTGGGTCTTTGCCACCCACACCATTTTTACCCTGGGACATCCCAGGGTTAAGTATTGATCAAAAAAATATAGGAAATATTAATACTTACAGTACAAATGCTAAACTAATAACTTAAAATTACCGTAAACCTAATTAAAACCTAAATAAATTCGATTGAATACGAAACAACCTTGTACACCGGTCCGCACTATACGAAGGTTCGTTCGAAACTGTTCATTGGAAGTTTTATGCACTGTTTCAGATTGCGTCTTAATTTAAATATTTATTGTGACCATGTCTACTTTTTTTGGCAGTTGTGACGTTTATGTTCTTATTTGCTGTAGTCGCTAGTTTTCTTTTAAGTTGAAAATATTTAATTAAATAGTAATTTAGCTTTTCAAACGTCGATTTCGAGGTGATTCAAAAGTGAAAAATTAAGATATGGTGTTATCCACGGTAGACGTTACTCAAATTATTGCATCGTTACAGGACGGAGTAAGTCAAATTTATGTATCCGAAACTTTAAGTATTCCGAGATGATCGTTTTATTGTGGTGGATCTTTTCAGAAATTGCCATTTCACTGCAATTACTACAAAAAATCACCTGTAGGAGGCTCGAAATGTAAATGTAAGTAAGAGAACGGTTAGAAGACACCTCAATGAAAGAGGACTAATGGCAAGAAGGCCAGCTATTGTTCCCGAATTACAACTCAGAAACTGTAGGAATCAATTAATTTTTGCTCGACAACATCAGCACTTGAATGTACAGGATTGGAGCCGACTTCTCCTTACTGATGAATCGCGCTTTTGTTTGAAGTCTGGAGATGGACGAAAGAGGATTTGGGGACAGAAAAATAAAATATATATATCCAAGCTTGTATGTTCCAGATGAGACAGTTTGTCGGTGGTTCTGTCATGGTTTGGGCTGAAATCTCATTTGAATCTAGAACTGATTTTTTTTTATCAGTGGCCCTCTTAATGCTCACTGGTATATAGAGGACGTTTTGGCAGAAGCAATAGAATGACTAACCTACAGCCCTGATCTGATTATAATAAAACATCTTTAAGATGAACTTTATTGTAGGATTATAAGTCAAACAGACTAGCCAGAAAGTCTTGCAGAACTTCAAAACATGCTGCGTAAAGAATATAAACGTATTCCTTAAGATTTTATAATGTTATGTTCGATTTAATTCGTAATTTTTATTCTCTGTAATTCGTTTCGATATAACACTTTTTTTTTGTAGCCTTTTAATTAAATAAATTAAGCTAAGGAATCAAGAGGTAATGTCCATTTTTTGTTTTAAAAATAAAAGATGTTGAGTATACAATGTAAAACAGTACACTAATCTTCCAATGAATTTTTATTATTGGAAATTTATAGAGTGGCCCTTTTTTGCCGGTCAGTTTATTATTATTAAACAGGTAAATTATTATTGAATACTAGGTGTCTCAATCATACTGTGTTTTTTTTTTTCAGTTTGCAACATCCAACCCGCCATAACATATACCATAACATATACAGTAGATTTGGAAAAAATCTGTAAAACCAACGAAAAGAAGGTTGAAGTAGCACATAGCCACATCATAAGAGAGGATCTGAACATTCCTACATATGTATCCGAATGGTTTATGTACATAGAAACCAAGGAGGTAAGGATCCTGGGTAAAATATATAAAAAAGCGTACGGAATCTTCAACGAACTAAGAAATTATCCAAATGAAAGTCTACAGAACTTGACGAACTACGACAAAAACAGACCGACCAGGTACTGACGACTCAGAACCAACTAGTAGGGTAACAACTCGAAGAGTAAAGAGTGAAATATGAAAAAGTAGTAACATGGTAGGAAACGGAACTCTATAAGTTAACTGTGTAATAAACCTAGCAAGTGAAATCGTTGGAATAGGTTATTTAATAAAATGGGATAGATAATTTAAAAAAAAAACGAGTAAATACAAAAACACATACACGGGGCATGTGTGGCCATTATAGACTTGGAAATGTATGCCCCACCCCCTAGGTTAAATACTATTACTTTACAACATTTAATCAATTTTTTTTCAAGTTTAAGGTTATCCAAAAAAAAACAGCAATTTTTTTCTCTCAGCAAGGTATCACACATGAAGCAACCGCGATTGTTGAGCATTGGTGCTGTGTATCCTAGTGCGGAGAGCCAGTGATCAAGGTCAAAAACCACGGTCACTGGCTTGCTGGACGAGCAGAGATTTAGAGAGGAGGCAATTCTAGAGGATTCGAGAAAGAAAGGTACACAAGAAGAAGCGGCATCACCGCAGACAGGCCTCTCGGATGCCCCATTTCCCAGAGTATCCGACAGGCATTATATGACAATTACTTTGGATAAGACACAGAGAGCAATATACGTGCTTGTGGCTTAAATTTCAAAATTATACTAAAAATATATAGTGTCACTAGAATTGTTACAAGACACTCATCGATATACCGTTTCAGAAACTAAAGAACAAATTATTCAAACAACAATCTATAGTTCATATCATGAACGATAAATATAAGATTTGCAAATTATAATCATTTAGGATCTATATTTTTATGAATAAAAATAATCTTACTGCAAAATTACGATGTTCCTATTGTTAACTCTAAATAAAAGATAAATTAAGTATAATCAGTATAAAAGGATATTTTGACCAATATTATCGACATATTCTTATAATTTAATACTATTTTACAAAAAATGTACGAAATATAGCTGATATTTGTTTCCAAAACTGTAAATATAAATACCTACATTTTATAAATTATTGTATTACGAAATTCAGAAGGAAAACAAACCTTGTCTATCTGCTTCTACGACGCTTTGACTTGAAGACGCTTGGGAAGCACTAGCTTCCAAGTTTGAGGGTTGGAGCCGCATTCTCCTTCTCAATTTAGGCATATCGAAGGGTAAATCCCTTAAATCCACGGATGTAGCGCTACCTGAAGTGCAAGTGGCCTCAGGGACCGCTCGTCTCCTCCGCAATTTCGGCATGTCGAACGGCAAATCTGAGAAGTCCTGCTGGCTAGGAGGTGCTGATAATTCGGCACCGGTGAAGCTAAATCTTGACTTGATACCCTGATAGTAGTTTAAAATATTTTTTAATGACAATTTATGTGGATCTTAGAGTAAATGTATATTTGTAAATTAAATTAAGGTAATAACTTATAAAAAAATAATTAACAGTAGCAACAGTCATTAGCTAAATATAAATATCAAAAAATGTCAAATAACAAATTTGAAAAAAGTCAAGTTTGATTATTATACAACGTAAAAAATTTTTAATTGCTAAAAATATGCTCAAACATTTCAGTTGTCTAAATTCAGAATCCGACAAGTCACATTTATTAACCAATCTCGTTGTATAAACTATTTTGTTTATTCTGTAAAGCAAATTTCCCACAATAACAATGTCGGGATAACAATAATGATATCTATTGTACAGAAATTGTTTAAATTTCGATACCTTTTTGCCATAGCATCGTAAGTGACAAATTTAGGAAAAACAGTTTTATTGAAGTGTCGTATCTATCAAGCCGGCAGGAACCTCCCAGCAAAATTATCGTAAGGTATAATAGCATAGTTTTCGAGAAAAACCTAATTTGCAGTAACGTAAATCACATAAAAATGTGAACAAATCTATTTTATAGTTGTGAAAACATTGCATGGTCAAGATTGAGTAATACAAGATAAATCCCGTACCGATCGAGCTATCGGACGGCCACTCGGTTAATCACACCTGGCGAACATATAATAAAAGACAAGAAGAATGGAGGCCAGTGGTAGATCAAGATCAAATGCCATACCGTCGTTGGTAACCACTCGGTCCGAGTCTTCACATGAGTTGGAGTCACTCTCACTATATGTGGGTGACTATAACTTTGACAGCGAATTATTTGAAATATCTTCAGTTTCGTATAATGTAACAGACTTAGAATCTTTGTATATATCAAGCGAATTCGAAGAGATTGCACTGGTATCACAGAAGACCATAGACACCATTATAGACTCAACCACATGCCGTAGCACCAGTGTTTCTTCACAAGTTGGTCAAATCTCAAACTTGAAAGATTTACAATCTTCAGACGCGGTCGTAATTAGTTTAGATGAACCTATAATTTACCATATCCCTGCCAACAGAACAGAAATAAAATCCAAATGTAATGTGCCAAGTTCTTCACTTGATGATGACCTTCACCAGAACCAGCCAGTAGTTTCGACACGACCCTCTGTGAAACTCGTTGACTATGACTCTTCCAGTAGAGAAAATGATCAAAATTGTCGTACCTGTAATACAGCTAAACGTTTTCGTCGCCAATCTTCAGAATATTCATTTGAAGAAAATATTAGCAATGGTGACAGCATTTCGCTTGACAATAAAGAAGATGCAATGGAAAAAACTTGTTTTAAGCTACAAACGAGACTAGCTGTTTCATGAATAAAAAAGATGTTAAAATAAAACGTCGAAAACAAGAGGCTGGAAGAAGCAGAAGACAATGTTCGTACAAGTATATCATTAGGTGGAATGATGTGGAACACGGGGTTTGCCAACAACTGGTGTGTTTTTATTGAAAACCTTGGATATTTCACAAATGACTTTGAGATATACGAAAGAAAAGAAAACTGTACGTCAGCCTCATTTTCCAAAATAGATCAGAGAGGTAAACATGTTCCCTATAACAAGACAAGGAAAGAGCAGAAGCAGAATGTGTTAGATTTCATCATGTTGCTACCCGCTGTCATATCTCATTATTGCAGAAATAAAACATCGAGAAGATACTTACCCACTAAATTTCGTAATGTATCATTTGTATACGAACTTTTTAAGAAGAAACAGTTAGAAAATGCCATAAATAAGAACGATATCGTTTCCCTACGAGTGTTTCGAAAGATTTGTAAGGCAGAACTTAATATCGGATTTCATTTGCTAAAAAAAGATAAGTGCAAAGTCTGTGAAGTGAGAAAAGACATAGATTTTAAGGAAACGGTAAAAACAAAGCAATTGTATGAAAAACATTTGAAAAACAAAGAAAAATGCAAAGATTCATTTCTAGGTGATTAAAAGAAAACTATCTTAGATTCAAAAATTTTATGTGCTAGTTTCGACCTGCAGAAGGTGCTAAACATACCACATGGAGACAATTTGCTTTTGTACTACACCAGAAAGTATGCTTATTACAATCTTACGGTTTACGAAAGTGGAACCCAAAATGGGTTTTGTTATTCGTGGGGAAAATATGACTGAGGACGTGGCAGTAACGAAATATCTACCATAATCTACAACTATTTGCAAGAAGTTGATAGAAGACAAACCGTAAAACATATACCACTAAATTGTGATACTTGTTATAGACAGAACAAAAACAAGGACATGTCTGTAATGATCTCGACTTTTCTTAAGGATTCTGTTAATATAACATCAATCAGTGTGCGATCCTTACTACCAGGCCGTACCTATATGCCTGTCGACTCAGTTCACGCAACAATTGAGCAGTTAATCAAAAAACGCGTAGGATGGGCTCCACCAGAATGGTGTACATTGATTTCCAACTCTCGTACCAAACCTAAACCATTTGAAACAATAAAAATGGATTTCAGCGACTTCTTAGAATGGAAAATATCTGATGATGTACTAAAACCGAGTAAATTCAAATGTAAGAACGGAAAACCTATAAAAATCAGTGAAATTAAAAATGTAAAATTTTAAAAAGGTAACCCAAATATTATCATAGAGGTTGACTATTTAAATAATGGCCAGAACTGCATCAATTTCACGATGAAATTAAAAGGAAAAAACCAAAACGGATTTATTCTCAAAAATTGTCCATTTCCGTTGTAAAGAAAAAAGACCTAATTAATCTCTGCGACAACAATATAATTCCTCTCAGGTTTCAAAATGAATATAGGCTAATGAAAACGTCAGCTAGGTCAGATACGCTAGCAGAATCCGATGAGGAAGAGGAAAGCGATGAAGGGCCCCAAGAGTAGATTTTTGCTGACCAGCTATGATTGCCTATGATTCACATTTATTATACCACTTGCAATAACTTTAGATATTATGACTATTTGTAAGTTTATGACTAAAGCGATGTGTAGTTCAGTTAAATGCCTATTGTACTTATTAATTTTCACAAATAAATTACCTTAAATAAACGATTTTTGCTAGTTTTTTTTATTATTTATGTTACTTTGAGGAGCTCTGTCTAAACATACATTTTATCGTAAGTGCTGAGCTTACGATAACAATCACAATGTGAAATTATTTCTGAATTTACCAAAATTATCGTAAGTGTTGGACTTATATAAAACAACCGTAGCAAAATTATTTTTGATGCTTCCAAAGTAACGTATGTCCAACTACAAAAAACTGAAACTATTTTGAATAAAAATCATTAGTTTACTTTAAGCACTTATCATAATACGCCCGGATGCCAAGAATATTCATTTGAAGAAAATATTAGCAATGGTGACAGCATTTCGCTTGACAATAAAGAAGATGCAATGGAAAAAACTTGTTTTAAGCTACAAACGAGACTAGCTGTTTCATGAATAAAAGATGTTGAAATAAAACGTCGAAAACAAGAGGCTGGAAAAAGCAGAAGACAATGTTCGTACAAGTATATCATTAGGTGGAATGATGTGGAATACGAGGTTTGCCAACAACTGGTGTGTTTTTGTTGAAAACCTTCGATATTTTACAAATGACTTTGAGATATACGAAAGAAAAGAAAACTGTACGTCAGCCTCATTTTCCAAAATAGATCAGAGAGGTAAACATGTTCAGAGAGGTAAACATGTTCAAGCAGAATGTGTTAGATTTCATCACGCTGCTCCCGCTGTCCCACCTCATTATGGCAGAAATAAAACATCGAGAAGATACTTATCCACTGAATTTCGTAATGTATCATTCGTATACGAACTTTTTAAGAAACATTTGCTGAAAAAAGATAAGTGCAAAGTCTGTGAAGTGAGAAAAGACAACGATTTTAAGGAAACAGTAAAAACAAAGCAATTGTGTGAAAAACATTTGGAAAACAAAGAAAAATGCAAAGATTCATTTCTAGGTGATTAAAAGAAAACTATCTTAGATTCAAAATTTTTATGTGCTAGTTTCGACCTGCAGAAGGTGCTAAACATACCACATGGAGACAATTTGCTTTTGTACAACACCAGAAAGTATGCTTATTACAATCTTACGGTTTACCAAAGTGGAACCCAAAATGGGTTTTGTTATTTGTGGGGAGAATGTGACTGACGACGTGGCAGTAACGAAATATCTACCATAATCTACAACTATTTGCAAGAAGTTGATAGAAGACAAACCGTAAAACATATACCACTAAATTGTGATACTAGTTATGGACAGAACAAAAACAAGGACATGTTTGTAATGATCTCGACTTTTCTTAAGGATTCTGTTAATATAACATCAATCAGTGTGCGATACTTACTACCAGGCCATACCTATATGCCTGTCGACTCAGTTCACGCAACAATTCAGCGATTAATCAAAAAACGCGTAGTATGGGCTCCACCAGAATGGTGTACATTGATTTCCAACTCTCGTACCAAACCTAAACCATTTGAAACAATAAAAATGGATTTAAGCGACTTCTTAGAATGGAAAAATCTGATGATGTACTACAACAGAGTACATTCAAATGTAAGAACGGAAAACCTATAAAAATCAGTGAAATTAAAAATGTAAAATTTGAGAAAGGTAACCCAAATATTATTATAGAGGTTGACTATTTAAATAATGGCCAGAACTGCATCAATTTCACGATGAAATTAAAAGGAAAAAACCAAAACAGATTTATTCTCAAAAATTGTCCATTTCCGTTGTAAAGAAAAAAGACCTAATTGATCTCTGCAACAACAATATAATTCCTCTCAGGTTTTAAAATGAATATACGCTAATGAAAACGTCAGTTACGTCAGATAAGCTAGCAGAATCCGATGAGGAAGAGGAAAGCGATGAAGGGCCCCAAGATTAGATTTTTGCTAACTAGCTATGATTGCCTATGATTCACATTTATTATACCACTTGCAATAACTTTAGATATTATGACTATTTGTAAGTTTATGACTAAAGCGATGTGTAGTTCAGTTAAATGCCTATTGTACTTATTAATTTTCACAAATAAATTACATTAAATAAACGATTTTTGGTATTTTTTTATATTATTTATGTTACTTTAAGGGGCTTTGTCTAAACATATATTTTATCGTAAGTGCTGAGCTTACGATAACAATCACAATGTGAAATTATTTCTGAATTTACCAAAATTATCATAAGTGATGGACTTATATAAAACAACTGTAGCAAAATTATTTTTGATGCTTCCAAAGTAACGTATGTCCAACTACAAAAAACTAAAACTATTTTGGATAAAAATCATTACTTTACTTTAAACACTTATCATAATACGCCCGGATGCCAATTTCCACTTTAATTGGACATTTCTAAACACGTTTATTGAAAAAACTGCCGTACTGTAAAATTGACTAAACGAGACTTATGGCAAAAAGTTATCGATTTGTTTAAATTCAATCATAGACATGTCTATCTGAGCTAATAAGAGCATATTCTTCTTCTTGAGGTCTTCTGCCTGGCTCACGTCTGCTGTCTATTTTTAGATAGGGTTATATTCTATCCCAACATTATTAAACTTTTACACATATTAGCTAGTAAAACAAGCAGGTGAAGGCCAGCCACAGGGAATAAAACTAGGCCTTCAGATTCTCCTAAATAATATTCACGAAATATGGGCTAAAATGGGGATTAAAATAAACGAAAATAAAACCAAATTTTTAGACTACAGTCGTAAGTTACATCCGAATACACCATTCGAAATAGATGGTGTTCAGGTACCGGGTGGTCCAATAAGCCGATCTCTCGGTTATATATTAGAAATTTAGGCATTATGACCTAGTAAGTATAACCATCTTTTGCTTTTCAACCATAGTCAAAATTTCAAAATCTCGTTTGTTTTAACTAAATGGTTTATACTTATTTTTAGGCATTTTCGATTTTAATAACCTGATGATGGACTGTGTAGTCCGAAAACGTTTGTTTTATTGATGTGGCCCTTTTAAGGGTTTTTTAAATAAATATACCCATTTACAAAGATTAACCTCTTTTTGTTATACGTGGTATACAGCCAGCTACAGGAATTTTTCCTTGTGGATTTTATTATATTAGAAATTATTCATGTTATAACTTAAGGAGAAAAAAAAATCCTGAGTAAAGTGGCCAAGAGAAATCGCTGGAAATAACTTTTAAGTTTCTGAGTTAACCGCTAGGGGGCGTAACCTGCGAAGAAAATTTGAAAACCAGTTTTTTGGGAAATATGCCCAATTATATCAAGTGTTAAATAAGTAAACTAGACAGAGGCCTAAATTCCGCACAAAGTTGTTCAAGTACTTTTTTTTTTATTTTTTCAAATAAAGGGTGAGAGAGAGTGAGAACGTATTTGTGGATAAATACCTATAACTTTGGTTTGGATCAACTGATTTTAACGAAATTAGTGTCATTATAAAGAGTGTGGATAATTTAATTTAGATCTATTATAAAGCAATTGCATTTAGTTTTAATTGTCATGGGTAGAGGGTACTTTCGAATAGAAAAAATTAAAATTAGTTTTTCTTCAAAATGTTTAATGGAATCACCTATTTATCGTAAATTATAATAGAACTTGATTAAATTCGTAACAAAATGGCGCAAATCACATGTTGATAGCTTTTGTTGAACTAGAGATATAAATAAAAATGCATAAACATAAGTAAGTATAGTATTGACTCACCCTTTATCATAACTTAAAATTAAATATGTGAAAGATCATACAAATATCTAGATCAATAAAACTTAATGTCTAATTAAATTTTCCAATTGTTTTCCATCGTTGTCTACACAAAGATGTAATCTTTCGCGCGTAGACATAACAGCTGCTTCAATCTCAGCTGTTGATATACTATTTATTGTGTTTATAATGCGCTGTTTCATGTCGTCTCGCGGGGTTGGTCGAGTTTGGTACACAGATAAAAGTCAGAAATGTTAAGTCTGGAGATCTAGCTGGCCATGAAAATATACTTTCCCTTCCAATCCATTTATTTGGATAACTTGCATACAAATAATCTCGAACTCGTCCTGTGACATGACACCCGTCATGTTGTAATATCATATCTCTTCTTGTTTTAAGGAAATATCTTCCAATAAAACATACAACTCATTTTTCAGAAAACCCAAATATACTTCGCCATTTAAAGTTCTATCAAAGAAATATACCTACGATTTTTCCATCAATTATACCACACCAAACATTAAGACTCCATCTACCTTGAACCTGCACCTCATGTATCCAGTGCGAATTTTCTTCAGCCCAATAATGCATATTATGCAGATTAACACCACCCGCACTAATAAACGTAGCCTCGTCTGTTCACAAAATCTTTGACATGATATGCGGTTGTTCTAGAAGACCTAACATCCAATTGCAGTAATCCAGCGTTGCATTAAAATCTCTCTCATGTAAAGCTTAGTGGATAACTACATAATAAGGATGCAGTCTAAAAAACAGAACAACAAATTTTGGTGAAAAAGAAACCACTATATTTACTAAAAATCTTGAAAAACCCACAATTGTTTCACAAGATAAATCGTACATAAGTATTTTTAAGAAACGGATAAAAGAATAAAAGCGCCATGTTGTAACATTTTAAAACCCTTAGAACAGTAGTTTTGGGTATGTTCAATTCTATAGAGATTTGCCGACTACTTATATGTCGATTCTGTTGAATTATAGCAAGAACATTGATTGAATTATCTTCGGTCATACCTCTACAACGTCGTTTAAAACAAGGACAATTAAAACTACCAGTTTCTCTTAATCTTCTTACCTTTCTATCAAAGACTTTTTTGCCATGGTGTCTCCTGTCAGGATATCTTCCAGAATATATACGTGAGGCAATAGCGGCTATTGTGTTGTTTTTGTGCCGCTATCGCCTGATGTATATATTTTGTAAAAAAAGTGCAATATTTAATCCGAATTATAATATAACACTTCTTAACAATGCTTTGACTGCTATCAATAAATAAACAATATGAACTCCTCGTCAAATTCATTGTCTTTCAGTTTCGAAAAATTTTTAATCATAATGAAGTAACAATGGTCAAAATAGGTATCAACATTCAGATTCTTCTGCTATAAAAAAATTTAATAGTACCTACTGACTTATTTTTTAATTTAATTTATAATACAGGGTGAGTCAAGGTGGGAGACCTATATCCAACAATGGAAGGATAGAGAATAGGTTCAAAAAAAATCCTAATATTGCCTAAAAATAGGAAGAAACGACATTTCTCAGTGCTGTAGATTTCAAAGCGGTTTATATTAGCTGATAATATATTAGTAAAAATTTAAGTAGTTTTGCCATTATAGAAAAAAAAAACTCTCTTACTTCTCTTGATTGTATGGAAATGCCACTGTCCGATCCTTGGATTTCTGGATTCGTCGCATAGAAACCAAGATTTAGCAAATTTTTATTCTGAGGTAAACGTCGTTTGGTTTTTAATGTTTCTAGTGCCGGTTGAACCTCTTCTGGTGTGCACTTTTGTGAATTGTTGTTTCTGTTGTTATCTGATGTTTCGGATATTGGTTCTTGAGATGATTTATCAGAAATAGGACTTAAAATGTGGAGCTTGTTACCCAGGAAAGCACTTGAAGTTTGGGGGACGGTATAGTTTTTTGGATTTCCTGAAAAAAAGTTATTAATTAATAAGTTAAAATAATGTTAATTATTATTGTAGAATAAGTGATTGTTTAAATTATTTTAGTCAACTACTTTAGGATTTCTTTATGAAGTTTGTTAGAAAAGTACGATTAGAAACGTGAAATCGAACATCGAATTTTTCCTCATATTGGAGTGCGTGATTATGTCGAAACTTAACATAACTTCCAGTAATGAAAATTGTACAGATTCATTATGTATGTGTTTAGAAACTTTGGACTTGGCAATAGGAATAATAGAGGTAACCCTCTAATACAATTTGGCACGGAACAACAACTTTGTATAGTAAATACTTTTTTAAAGCTAAATCCTTGCCACGTGTCCTTGCCACCTATCCTGCTTCCTACTTGCTTTTATTACTTCTTTAATGACTCTCTCCAGGTTTTTCACTATCGATGATCAACCCTGCTTCATGCTCTCTCCACTTATTCTGCTCGCCGTATAATTTCCAGTCATTTCCTTCACCTTTTTCGCCCTTCGAAGTCTCGGATGCACCGGGGGACAACTAAACGCGTTAGCGGTACTGTGTACCGGCGTAGTATGGCAAAACTTTTCAGCCTCTTACTTCGCCATCGCCATGTTCTCGTCGTACGTACCCGTACCTCTCATCACAAACGTAGGTTTCGGACCTGTGTTCAGTACCACCATCCTGCCGTGAGTGCCGGTGATGGGGTTCTTCACTCCTCCAATTTTGTCATTCTTACTTGGGTCGCCTGTAGGCTGAGGGATGGATCCAAATGGATTCTTACTTGGATCGTTGTAGACTCAATTATGGATCCAATTTCATCCGTCGAATTTGTAGTTTTCTGTTTTTGGCCATTTTTTTTGTGGAAATATGTAGCGGTGAAGAGTGGTTGTGTGGCGGTTGATAGCTGCAGTTAAGGGGAGGTTTGAAATATAAGGCGATGGTGAGCAAATGTATTTGGTTGGTTGGAGCTACGATGGTTCCAGTTTTTTTAAGAAACCGAGTCAAGGTGTGTTCCAGTACCCCAACTTTCAACCTTAGATTTGTATTCGTCCTAATCAAGAAGTCCAGTTTACAACTAAATAAGTGATTGTGACATCCAGGTAACTTTTATTGTTTGTTCAAATTTTTAAGTAAAGACAGACAATTTTTTAAATAAATAATTGCTTTCGTTAAAATTTAAAAATAGTAATATTTAATATTGTAAATTTTGGATTTTGACTTTAGCTGCTATTTTATTTGTTTTCAGTTTTTAAAATTTAGTGTTACATATGACAGCTAGCTTTATTATTTTCGATATTTATTTGTTTTGTTTATTCTAAAGAAAAGGTTAACCTCTGTGCGTTTTTTGTTTTTTGTAGTATATCCAACTCCTAGAGTTTGTTAATGGATGACATGTAAGTTTTTTTGTATTTTTGTATTTTACGACTATTGAGGTAATACTTTTGTATTGTCTTTTTTGAGTATTCTTGTATTCTCTATGTTTTGTAACTGTTTGTGGTAAGACACAATAAATGTTAAATTTTGTTTTCTTGACATTTTGTTTATTTTTTTAACCAACCCCTTTTTTGAGTTTTATTTGAAAAATATATGTTTTTTATGTTTAATAATTATTTCCCTAGTTACAACTAGTGGTTGTAATAGGTATAATTAGGCACCTCAAAGTGGCGCCCTATATTAAATAACTAAAGGTGTTTCCTGTTTCTTTTTGCTTTGTTTATCCCAAGAGATTCATGACCTTTTGTTTCATATTTTTGTAAATGCCCCATTCCACACCCCTTATCTTTTACTTATGCACGACCCCAGCTCTCCTAACAAACCCTGAGTGACTTTAGCACAAGTAGCGTATATTTTGCTTGCCCAATCTTCTACCCCCATGTTCTTACCCTGAGGTAAGCAAAATATTTCGTTACGTCAGTTTGTTTTTTACTTGTGTCATATTAGATCCACAATTAATTTTTCTTTGCTATTGCTAATGATAATCACTGGCACTGTTTAGTCTGTGTTGCAAGTGGGATCTCAGTATAGCTTGTAATTATCATTCTCAAGCATACTTTTAGAAACGTATTGATAATATGGAAGATAGTTTGTTTTTAGAAGTCCCAGTTTGATTGCTATTTTTTTATGAAAGATCTTTTCTACTGAGTCATCTCGTTCTTTATACACAGTTGCAGTAAATGCCTGTTAGCCCCCGGTAAGTAGTCGTCTACTTTCTTGGCATTCTCCAGCATACTTCTGGTTTCCTCAGTTTAAGCGATGTTGTGTCATCTACTGTGAAAATTGCGCGATATAAAGTAGATGTCTCAGCCTGCTTCTGAACATAGGTTCTTAAAATGGAAATCTCTTTTGCTAATTGCTCAATTATATCCATGTCATCTGGTAATATGGTAATACAAGTTGCCAGATCATACCATATATAATAATTTTGCTTGTCCATATAGTTTATTACCTAGTATAACATCTGGTTACTTATGTGCCATTAATTGGTCTGTGAGCACAATGTGAGCATTGGCATTTGTCGTTTGGGGGATCTGAGATATATTTAGAATAATTTTTGGTTTAAATTACGTGATTCTAAATGGCTAGTAGGAATCCCAAGTATAAAATCAAAAGATAACCAGAAACATGCGTACGGATTTATTGTCTTCAATAATTTTTTACTGTGAAGACGTAAATGATGTAGTTGTTTTATTTTTCTATAAACTTAAAAGTTAAATCGGTTTTCATTTATTTATGTTTAATTTGTTTCATTTAGTTTACTCTGAGATATTTGTACATAACATTTTCACCTATGGCCTCGATGTTTTGGCCATTTTGCATATCGAATCATCTGGGTTGAATTTTTTTTTGACTATATTTAAAACACATTAGGATACAATATTAAATGTAATACACTATTAAAACTATTATTAAACTAATAAGAAGCTCTTTGTATTTTTAATAAAACTGTAAACTTACCACCGGAATCTGAACTGTGCGAGCTAAGGGAAGGTGACTGCCTACTCTCAGAACTGCTAGTACTTCTATTTCCTTCACTGGTACTACTCTTAATACTCTCCATACTTCCACCACTACTACTAGTCGTCATGCTTTCAGTACTGGAATATTTGTGTCTAATTCTCCTCCCTTTAAACTCCAACAGACTATCTTTGGACCTTTTATTAATAATGAGTAGCTCCTTCCTAGGCCTTCCTTTGATTTCGTAAATTCTATCTTTAGCTTCTTCTTTCAAATGTGCAGGCCTTCCCTTAAATTCGGATATTAATTTATTAGAGCTGCAACCAAATTCTATTTCAAACGCGCTGCCTTGGCGTATTTGTAAACTATCACTGCTGGTAGTAAGCGATTTCACAGGAATGAACCGCGATTTGTGGTGCGAAGGAAGATTAGGAGCGCTGCGAATGCTGTTCATTGTATGCTCTTTGCCATGAAATTTAGCTGGTAAGGGTGCTGTGGACGGCGGTGAGGGAGTATATCGTCGTAGAGGAAGACCGCTTGACGATGCGCAATTGTTCTCTTCTGCTTCTACTAAACGGATATTCTGAAACAATGATAAATAGGTTAATGTATTTACTTATATTACATACCGTAGTAAAAATATAAAGAAAAACGACATATAAGGGGTGACAATATTAGGTTTTCTCAAACAAAAGTTTGAGAAAAAATGTTTCGCCCAGAAATTAAAAATTGTTATCACCAGAAGAAGCTAAATATCAACTACGTTCAGAAGCTGAATATATATATATATATATATATATTATATATATATATATATATAAATATATATATATATATATATATTATATATATATCCCTCTTATGTGAAAATTATTACCAAATAACAAGTTCTCAATATTAAATAATGTTGATAACTTTTCACCATTACCTAATGTCAAGCAACAATCTTCTCAACCTTCTTCAACAGTATAAGGAAAATATTCTATCAAAGCAATTATGTCTGTTTCAAAAAACGAAAACCTTTTTCTCTATCTCCCACTACAGAAACTTCTACCATAAAAAACTTCTCAATTAACATTAAATGCTAATACTGTTCTTCCTAATCCTTTTAAAGATGAATATATGAACTATAAAGAAAAGTCCGTACTTATACTATCTACATTCGTTAACAAAAAAATTTTCCGTCTAGCTCAGTTACTTTTGCAGATTCAGATATAAGAGAATTTGTTAATATGTTTGATTCCGATAATCCCACTGATGGAATGGACTTTAACATTAGTGGGTCTGAATCCGAATATTATTAACCTTCCCGATCCCTAACCACACAATTACAAAAGAAAAACTATGTATTTTGCAGTGAAATACTAGATCATTAAAAGAAAATAAACAAGTGTAATTAATTTTGTTCACAGTACACAAATTGACATTATTGTTTTATCAGAACTAAGGCTTAAGCCTGACGAAAACTTTTTTTGAGAGGGTTCAATTTAGTTAAAAACTGTGGAGTCGATGGTTATGGGGGGGGTAGGACTTTTATAGCTGAAGGGTTAGTGTTTAATGAGGTTAATACTATTTATTCGTCAAACAAACAAAGAGTTATAAGTTTGCGCAATTACTTTATCTGATATAAACTTTTTAATAGTATCTATTTACCGACCACCAGACGTGGTAATCAAATTTACCGATTGGATAGAATTATTTCAGCAGTTCATGGCTCATACTCTTTTTTGCGGAGATTTTAACGCGCCCCATGATAATTGGGGAGATATACCTGATGATCAACATGAAAAATTTGTAGCAGCATTAACTTCCCATTTTTTAGTTGATAAATTAACTTGGACCGCCGTAGGTGATACAATGGGATCAGATCACTACCCAATAGCTATCGTCATCCAAATTAATCCTTCATCTTTTTCAATAAATCCCTCTACTAAATGGAATGACACATTCGCGGAATTATTTCGAGCTGCCCTAACTAAACGTTTATTTAAAAACAAACAACGTTGCAGCTGGATTAACTTTCTAAATAAGCTTAACAAAAATACACCACTGACCAAAATTTGGAAGTTCGTTACAGCTGTAAATAACAAAAATTTTTTTGTCCCAAAAATCCCCTTTCAAAAAAATTCATAGACAAAATTCTAAACAAAATAGGTCCTCCTTTTGCTTCTCATTTCGTAGTAAAACCGCTTAATCAAAACAATCCTTTTATTTGGAAGTCGTAACCTGTTTTCTACAGTTAAAGTCCCAGTGTCATTGTTTTTTATATCACTTAAATGATCGTCGACTGTTAGACTTCCCTACTACTACTTGGGTTCACTTGCTCCCATAGACGAAAAACTGTAGGTGATTTTTCCCATGGTCTTTGCATTTTATTTATATATCAAAAACACAAACAACAAAAAAATACTACAAATTATAACGATCACCTAAAAACAACGAAATTTATGCTCAACTCAAAACTGTAGGAAACAATGTATATTAGGCTATTTTATTATGTACTTTAGAAAGGAACTATTATTAAAAGGGATTTATCGTTTCATATGGTCAATAGACTCCCAAATAAGAAAAACCGTGAAGTGTTGCCATCTAAAGGGGTGCGTTTTTAAGAAAGGGGTGAATTAGTCCATATTCACTGCATTGGGGTGCACTAAGGTAGTTCTATGTACTTTTGGTACATATATATATATATATATATATATATATATAATATATATATATATATTATATATATATATATATATTGTAATGAGAACAGATATACACTGTTAATTAATAAATTTATTTAAATAGTAATTAAAGACATAATTTATAAATTATATACTAGATAATATTATTAAAAAAAAATTATATGAGGGTATTTTTAAGAATTTAGCATAATAATTAAGTTTAAGAAGTTTTTTTTATTTTATTTAATATTAGATATGTTTAAGTCAGCCATGTGCATATGCAACCAAACATACACTGTAGTGTCAAAGTCAAAAGTTATTTATTATTGGGAGTTTTAATTTAAAATAAAATTACATATGTAAAATAGTAAAAATATATTTCATATAAATGGTTAAGTTACATATAATAGTGTAATTCTGATCTGCTGAGCCTAACGTCAAGTAAATTGTACATGTAGACCAGGGAAGATTCTAGAAATGTCGATAGGACTATCTGCATAATACATCATAGACAAAAACCATTCCATTTATTCCAGAATGTTCAGATAGAAAAAATAGAATGATTCGAACATTATTTATTGCTAGATTATTCTGGAACCAAGGAAAGCTATATAAACCATGTAATTTGGAGCGGGAGCAGTCAGTTAGTTCAGTTATCAGTTAGAAGTTAGTCAGTTAGTTCAGTTATCAGTTAGAAGTTAGTCAGTTAGAGTATATGATTAGTTACAGTTGATTAATCAGTTATTAAAGTGAGTCAGTAAAGTTATAATTCAAGAATTTAGTTACAAGAAGATTATTAGTTGAGGTAAGTAAGTTAGTTAGAAGAAATTAAATCAGTTACAAGATTATTATTGAGAAGCAAGTTATAAGAATTCAAGGATTATTAAGTCACTTACATGTGATTATTAACAGCAATTTATGAGGTTATGAAGAAATTATTAGCTAGAAGAAGGCATTGATTAAGTTAAATGAATTATTAAGTCTAATACAGTTGAGATTAATTATTACTACAGTAATATGGTGACAGTATAAAGTTAATTCATTAAAGTAAGCATTCAATAATACAACCACAAGATCCAGTATATTTAAAAGTACATTATATGGAAATTACAAGGATTTAAATTTATATATTTATATGGTGAGTGGAGATAATTAAGAAGAAACATATTAAAATTGTTGGATAACCAAGGCTGAGTAAGAAAATATCGAGTGTTGATAATAACTTTAATTTTGGAAAAACTTTAGGCGTTCAGTGAAACAAAGGTACCAAATTTTGTTAATAATTTAATAACTGCAAGAATTTCAAATTTTAGATAGATTGTTTTAAATTGATATTGCTTATATTAGCTAGAAAGGTTTGTTTCATAATAGTTATAATAAAGATAATTTAAAAAAGTACTTACAAACTAATTCTTTGAGAACCGCCATAAAAACCCTATACTTACATATATCATTCAAATTTACTCATAGCTCATACAGAAACAACACATCATAACAATTTATATATATATATATATATATATATATATATATATATATATATATATATTATATATTTTATATATATTATATATATATATATTTATATATATATATATATATTTATATATATATATATATATATATATATATATATACATATATATATATATATTATATATATATATATATATATATATATATATATATATATATATATATATATATATATAATAAGGATCACTCGAAGAGTGGCGGGTTTTTCGGTCAATAATTGGAGAAAAAAGACAAAGGTGATGGCTACTTCAATTATTGAAAACGTTTCGCTATCCAATTTGATAGCATTATCAGTTCATCTAAAAAGAACAATATGAAAAACTTAACATCCAATGAAAAGCTATTAAGTATGTTACCTCAAAAAATTATGTAGCAGTCAAAGATATTCACAATTATTGTAAAGAAGCTTACGACAATGGACATTGTATAATTATGTTATATAGTTGACAATTTTCATAAAATTAGCACAGCAAAAAAAAACATGTGGTAGTTGTACATGTATGTTAAAAAAATATAGTTTTACCTACTTTATCATGTATAAAAAACAAAATTAGTGTAGAAAAGAACTAAACGGCCCAAGAATGCACTTCCAACAGTAATTAAATAATTATGATTTCATTTTAACTTTAGGTGGCATTATTCTAATGTTTAATTAAAAATTTTAGTAATTCAAAAGTAATAATGAAGTTACCACTAAGAGCTTGTCGAGTGCTGCCGGTGAAATGAAGGCAACAGGTGTTAAACGTCAACAACGTGAAAAGACAGATGCCAAGAGGTCAACTAGTGACAGATTATTAAGGCGTATTGCTACCAACTCCAGTACAATAGAGCGGTTTATTTAAAAAATATGACAAAATTTGTTGGACAAACTGTCTGTAAAAACCAAAAAACTGAAAGGAAAAGGTGGTTAAGAACTCCTTTTTTCTCTCCAGTAATCGGTCGAGATGAAATAAAGAACAAACAAGAGAAGTTAATCCAAAAAATCATATGTTAATAGTCTACGTTGTGACTGGTTAGCCAGCCACAGGGGAAGGATGATCAAACTTCCAACAGTCCAAGGTTCATCACATCTAGAACTGAATTTAATAAGATTCTATGAATCAATTTATGATAATAAAGTTGTATTAAACTATTTGTATGGAAACAATTAATACAATTGTACAAAAGCAACGTTGACATGAAATCATGCAGTCATGAAATATAGGTTGCATAAATCTAGGATAATTTAAAGGAAGAGTTTATTATTTAATTTATTTGAATTTATATTTGAAAATTATTTAAAGAGAAATTATGTAAAGAAAACACCTTAGGTGACAAATTTTAAAGTAAATAACATAATAAGCCTAATTCTGCAATATTAGAGCATGATAAATTTGGCTCAAGTTACTAATGTCAGTTCTCTTATTAAGAGTATTAGGGTGTTTAAGTATATGACACATTTCTAAAAACTGTCTTTTAACGAGATTACGTTCAGAACCAAGAATCTTAACTTCATTAAAATCTACTTTGTGTTTAGTGTTAATAGCATGCTGTGCAAGGGAATAAGTATGCTTAGATAAGTTGATATCACTGCGGTGTGTCGTAAGACGCCCTCACAGTGATCTCCCGGTCTGACCGATGTAGCACGATTCACAATCAGCACAAGGTAAATGATAAATGACATTAACTTGTTCCAGAGGGGACAAAGGTGTTTTGGTTTTTGAAAACAAATTTCTGACAGTCTGATTTGTTTGAAAAATTTGAAATTTGTTAAGTTAGCACCTCTTCCAATTTCTGATTAATCCTTTTCTTGACGGTCGTTTCCACCATTGTATATATTCTAAATTTTCCCCGCCCCCATTATGTAAAAAATTATTCACATTTTCTACAATAGTTTATTTATTATTCTAATAATTATTATTATTCCACTAAATTGTCTTCTAAATTAAATTAAAGTCTATACGACCAGCACGACATCCCTTCTTCGTGCTGTTTAGTATTTTCTGCGTCTGTCAGAATTTTACATTACTCTATTCAAATCAACTACCCTTAATATCAGTTCGTTTCTGCCTTCTCAAATAGAAGGACGTAAGTCAATTCATTTTTTCAGTTTCTCAAGTAGAAACAAGATAGTTCTGTTTTCGCGCTTCTCAAATAGAAGCAGTTTTTGAATAACTTATTTTATTAAATAGTTAATTAAACTAAATTCAGTGTTTGTTCATCAAATATGTATGTACCTGAAATAATTTTTTCATACAGAAGATAAGCTACGGTTTCGTGCCAACTTTTCATGAATGCCGGTCCGACAAATTACAGGGTTGCCGGATATTAAATAATCTACATATAAACTTTATTGTTCTATATTTTCATATAAACAGTTGTGCGTTTAAGAACATTGTACATAAACATTTATATTTTATTATTATAAAAAGGGTGATTTGTTAGCGATTCCGCTTTTTTGTTTATTTTTGTAAATAATGTAATAAAAATATTTCTAGCTTTTATTCTTATTTTGATTATCTCATTTTCTATTTTACTACTCACTACATAATTACATATCCGCAAGTTTGCGACCTATGGGTCGCTGGTCCTTCGAGGTTTAATTTATTTTTTATCTACCAAATGTAGGACGGTGAGATCATAAGTTTTTAAATACTTATTTACTTTTAATTTATCGAACCAGCTACCTCATCTTTTCCCCTACAGTATTCATTCTTATACTACCCGAGGTTTAGATGACATATATGTACCTAAACTATGTATAAAAGTAAGATGAATTCGGTCTTTTTTAAAAGCTTCATTAAATTTAATCAGTTACCAACATCTGTAAAAAATGTACTAGTTTCAATAATTTCAAATTGTTACTTAAACAATATATCAAAAGTTTATAGTGTACTTGCTTTGTATTGTATGTATATTAGGGTTTCTCTTTAAATAAAGATCTATCTATTTACGTTGCTTTAGTGTCATACAAAATCGTAGGAAAAGACAATAACAGAGTTGCAAAAATTACAAAGACTCGACTGCAGAGGAATCACTGGTGCAATGTCATCATGTCACACTGCGATCTTAGAGGTAATGTTGCCTTCCCCTAAAGAAATTTTTCAATGCGAAAAACAATACTATATTCTTCGCTGTATCATTCGTATGATTCCCAACCTTAACTTCAAACCATTACTTACCTCAACCCTTAGTAATAATTCCTACTGCTGACTTTAACTTCCACCGCCGACAGTGAAATCACAATCTCTCTCTGATTTTGGTTCCTGTATTTAAAGAGAGTGTGACGTATACACGTGAATCCTCTATAAAGACAGATCAAATCATACGAGAAATTATCGCGTTTAAATCACCGCATAATCACCGCAAGTATATACAACAGTAATATTGGTAAGCGTTTTTATAAACTTGATTCAACTATCAGCTGTATATAATAACATTTAATTACTTCTCCTAATCATTTTGAACTACAACTATATATTTAATTCTAACTATTCTGAAATTATTTTTTGATCAATTTTCAGCCAGATAAATCTATGGTTCTCATTATCTCTTCTGTATAACTCTCTAGTGCAATAAAGTACCTGGTCCTTCCACTGGTGGCTTATCCAACTTTTTAGAAAATCTCGGTAGAATATTTAAATATGACCCATAGTAGGAGTGCGAGGAACATCTTAACGGATCGCTTGAAGATTGGTGATGTTGTACTAATTACAGATAAAGAGACTTCCCCACTCCTGTCGCGTCTGGTCAGGTAGAGGTCATCGAACTGCTACCAGATCCTCTTGTTCGAACTATTAGGGTATCCGCACCTCATGGCGAATACTTTAGCTCAATAAATGAGGTACCTAGGTTACTCTTTAACCAATAGTGGTGCTTTAAACCAAATGTTGTTTTTATAACAATGTTTTATTATTTAATAAATTGTAAATAATAATTATTTAAATTGTCGTCATGAAGTAAAATTTAAAGAGCAGCTTGTAATGATTGTGTAATCATTACACATGCTTAGATGAGCATGAGAAAAGAAGCGGCAGTATTAGTATATAATGGTTTACAATTGCGGTAGAAGCTATTCTGTTTTAATGCAAAAGTGTGAAAGTAATGTAATGTAAATCACATAGGATATATTCTATAAAGAGAGGAGGAATATATGCTCTAGTACCAAGAGTGTTTGTTGGTTAAATAGTGCTATAGGCACTTAAGAATTAAATTCTATTTAATTAAATGTCTGTAAGTTTGTAAAGTTATGATCAGAAAATAAAAAAGAGATGCAAATGTATGAGCAACACAATGGGGTCCATATAGACAAGCGTGTCTTATATTTCAAACGAAGTAGTACCTAATTGTACCAAAAAATGAAATTGTGATTGGTGCTGTATATCTATGTTTTGAAAATATAGAGTCTTATTTTTTGACAACATACAAGTGTGAGAAAACCAATGTGACGTAAATTACATAAGGTTACATAGGAAGGGGAGAACTAGGCATTATTACAAGAAGTGTTGATTAAGGAGTACTTTGGACAATTTAAAATAATTTTTAATTCCCATTCAAACTAAATGTGCGAAAATTATTAAAGTTATGTTAAAAAATAAAAAGGGAGATGTAAGTGTGTATGTATGAGCAGCATAGTCTGGTCTATATAAGCAGTCGTATCTGTATGCTTTGAAGAAGCATTATTTTATTGTTTCATGGAAATTAGAAAAAGTATATAGAATGCAGTTTCCTAACTTTACCGATAATTTCGATGACGTTAGTTTGACCTTCTCTTAGCAATTACACTAAGTTATTGAAGATAAATAGAACAAGAAAAATGTCAACCACTGATACTGCAGATGAACTTATTGAGATTAATGTAACCCACAGTCCACCTAAAACAGACCAGTAAAGGAATATGTTGACGTTAAAATGAAGTAAACAATCATAAATGTATTTAAATCGGAAATGCAGGAGAACCCTACAATACGCTGATTATGAAAACAGATTATTTTAGAATGCACGTTCTCACTTGATTTAATAAGTATTGTTACTTTCTAACTATTGTAGACATGGTAACCGTAGTGTACGAAATGTTGGTTCAGGAATATAAAAATACGGAATCCTTGTCGATACCGAAACAAAGAATCGGTAGAAACCAAAATATTCTAAGTCGTTTTTTTTTATTTTTGACATTTTGATGGAAATTTGTTTTATGAACAGTATTGCCTCTTTTGGTGTAAAAACATTCTAAGTCTAGTCTCTCCCTGAAATATATCATTGTAAACTAAAAGATTCTATGTCAGTGACTAACAAGGTTTTTGTAGGCAACACTATCAACATCTATGTATTGTACCGTAAATTATTGTGTTCTGTGAATCCCTGATTAAATACCACACTTTTGATTGTTTTTGTAAGGTTAAAGTTCTTTTAGCAACATTTTATTTTATTTGTAAAAATTGCAATGGATGAATAACAAATCATTACTAGCGACGGAAGAAAAATAAAATATAAAACTAAGTGGATAATATCTATCGTGATGTTACGAACATGCTTTCGTCATGCCCATGTAACGGATGCATCTCGAAGGACCGAGAAGTTACCGGTCATATATCAAGCGCTGTTAAATTCCACCCGTCGTCAGATAACGAATTAGAGATGGGACTACTCCTGAATATTCTCAAACATACTAACGTTGGTATATATATGTAACGATCTTAGGAGTTAGTGGAGTTGATAAGATATTACCGAACTGTAAAGTTATAAATAAATATATTTATATAAATTCGAACCGCTCGTTTTATTTAAAAACGGTACAGTTGGTGTCACCGTGTGAGGACAATTGATTTATTTAAAAATAAATTTAACAGTAAAATAAAGAGACTTTTGAACTTTTAAAAGGTATTGTTCGTCGGGAACATCCGCGTAGTTCGGTAGTGATCGTTGTACGAAAGAACATTTTAAAAGTACATGTGTGCCTGATTAAAGATGCTGCTAGTAGAACTTTCAGTGAAACAGTTGCGTGAGCAACTAGAAGAACGCGATGAAGACTGCAGCGGGTCCAAGAAGATACTCCAAGAACGACTAAAGACTGTTCTCAACAAGAATGGAGACGACCCAGAGACATTCCAGTTCCAGTCAGCAGAAGAAGCCATTTTAACTAAAATAATTGATGGAAAATTCGAGACTGTTTCCAAAAGATTCGATGAAACGTCACAAATGATTGAAGAATCTTCGAAAAAAAAATTATGATAAATTCGAGAACGTTTCCAAAAGATTGGATGAAACGTCTCAAATTATTAAAGAAGTAGGTAGACAAAACGACGAGAAACTCGAAAATGTGTCTAGAAGATTCGACGAGAAATTTGAAAATATTTCTCAAATGATGGAAGAAACTTCTAAAAAGAATAATGAGAAATTTGAAGAAGTCTCTAAAACATTCGATCAGATGCAGAAAAATGTAAACAACGTAGAAGAGAAAATCAAACAATTAGAGACCATGATAACTAAAACGAAAATGCTACCACCAATTAATACGGTAGCCTTAGAACCGGTAGTGAAAGAAGAATCACCTAGAGACGAAATGACACATCATATGAGATTCAAATTGCCACCATTTGATGGAAAGTCCTCTTGGTCCATATACCTTAGACAATTTGAAGCTATTGCGACAGCCAATCATTGGACAGAACAAGAAAAGGCTGTTTCCTTGACTGCTGCTTTACGAGGTGATGCTGCAGATATCCTAAGATCGATTCCTAAGGGTCAAGAAAAATGTTTCCAGACCTTGTTCACTCGACTAGACAAACGTTACGGAGATGCCCATCTACAAGTCTACAAAGTACAAATAAGAAGTAGAATTCAACGAGCAAGTGACGGTTTGCAAGAATTTGAAGCAGATATTGCTCGTATGGCGCTGTTGGCCTATCCATAGGCACCAGACAACATTTTGGAAGAAATTTCTGTAGATGCCTTTGTCAATGGGTTGAGAGACAGTGAACTACAGAAAGCTTTACGACTAGCAAGACCGAAAGTTTTAGATGAAGCGCTCTCCATTGCCTTGGAACATAAGATAGCTAGTCGAGTTTCACGGAGCTATCAAGTACGAACCTCTGAAGAGAGTGACGAACGAAACGATAAATCTAGAACAGATCGAGCACGCTAGAAAAAGTAATTTAAATGCTGTTGTTCAATCAAGACGGCCATACAGTGAAAATCGTAATCATTGTCTTAAATTAGAAGACCGACTTTGCCCCGTGAGGCGAACCACCGTTATTAATGATCAATGGCAGCCTCAACAGCTACAAGACTCTCAGCGATGATCCATGTATAAAAAGAGTATTGTATTGGGTGCGTCGAAGTGAAAGACCTTCTTTGCAAGACATTAGAGCATGTAGTCCCGAAGTCAAGTGTTACTGGAGCCAATGGAATTGCCTAGTGCTGAAAGATGATCTTCGGTATAGAACCTTTGAGAACGATGATGGTACAGAAACTAAGCTTTAGTTGATTGTACCTAAAAGTTAAGTGTCAGAAGTATTGCGTCAGTTGCATGACGGTGCATCAGGTGGACACTTTGGTATTACGAAGGCTCTGCAAAAGGTTTGAGAACGGTTCTATTGGGTGAACTGTAAAGATGATGTAAGAAGATGGTGCCGGAAATGTGAACTGTGTGCAACTAGTAATGGTCCAGTTGGTAAAAAGAGGGCACCCATGAAACAGTACAATGTTGGTAGTCCTATGGAGAGAGTAGCAATCGACATTGCAGGTCCAATTCCAGAGACGAATGATGGAAATAAATATATCCTGATAGCCATGGATTATTTTACGAAATGGACTGAGGCCTATGCGATACCAAATCAAGAAGCTGCTACCGTAGCAGAGGTACTTGTTAAAGAATTGTTTAGCCGATTTGGTGTTTTCTTGGAAATCCACTCCGACGAAGGGCGAAACTTCGAGTCAAACCTTTTCCAAAACGTTTGTAAATTGATTGGTGTCAATAAGACCAGAACGACACCCCTGCATCCTCAATCAGATGGAATGGTCGAGAGGATGAACCGAACGATGGGTAAACACCTGTCCAAAGTTGTATAAAAACATCAAAGAGATTGGGATCAGCACATTCATTTATTCTTAATAGCATATCGCTCGGCCGTGAATGAAACTACAGGCCAGACTCCAACCTGCCTGATGTAAGGTCGTGAAGTTCGTTTGCCCTGCGACCTAGAGTTTGGCTGCAGACCTTCTGAAGAACATGTTGCAAGCGAAGATTATGTCGACCGCCTAAAGTTAAGAATGAACAACATTTATGAACTTGCCCGACAACACATCCAGTTAGCCAGTGACAGAATGAAAGATCAATACGATTCTCGATGCAAGAATGAAAGCTATGAAGTAGGTGATCTTGTTTGGCTTTATAGTCCACAACGTCGACGTGGCTTGTCTCCTAAACTGCAAAGACAATGGGAGGGTCCGTATGAAATTAAAAAGAGAATAAATGACGTAATATACCGAATTAAGAAGTTGCCGAAAGGTAAACCTAAAGTAGTTCACATAAATCGTCTTGCACCTTATGCTGGCTCAAATGAAACCGAAGAAGTCCGAACCCTTCAAAATAAGATCAAAGATGATCGGCGACCAAGCTTTAAGTAGTTTATGTCAAATTACGCAGAGAGAAAGAGTGCTAGATTCGGCGTGACGACAGAAGTTCAGCAGGATCTTTTTAGTGTTCCGCATAACGTCTCTCTAGCCCACTGTGTTGCCCAAGATCTTGAGATGACTAAAGGAATCTCATCTGTATTTTATAAGAAGTTCGGTCGTTTGGACGAGTTAAAAAACCAGCAGCCTAAAGTTGGAAGAGTATTGAGATTAGAAGATGTTCTCGATCTTTGCTGTATATGGTGACCAGGAAGTCGTATACAGACAGGGCAACCTACGAGGATATATGGTGTGCTCTAACTAATTTAAAGAAAATCGTCTGCAATTACGACATTAAGAATTTGGCCTTACCCAAGATAGGCCATGCACTAGATAATCTGGATTGGAAGATTGTCAGAAGCATGCTAGAAGTGATCTTCCGAGAAACCGGTGTAAGAATTACCGTGTGTTGCACTAATCCAAAGAGATTGTGTCCTTCAAAGACAGTAGACTGTTATTTCTTTCTGAGGGGTTCATGCAGAGCTGGAGAGTCCTGTAGATTCCGCCATCCTGGGCCTATATATAGAGTTGCTGATCGGGACGCTGAGATCTAAGAGGGGAGCAGTGTTACGAACATGCTTTCTGCATGGCCATGTAACGGATGCATCTCGAAGGATCGAGAAGTTATCGGTCATATATCAAGCGCTGTGAAATTTCACCCGTCGTCAGATAACGAATTAGAGATGGGACTACTCCTGAATATTCTCGAACATAGTAACGTTGGTATATATATGTAACGATCTTAGGAGTTAGTGGAGTTGATAAGATATTACCGAACTGTAAAGTTATAAATAAATATATTTATATAAATTCGAACCGCTCGTTTTATTTAAAAACGGTACAGTGAGAAATGCTAGAGTAAAAGGTGAAGAGTACATTGATTACAAAGGTAAAGTTGTACCAGCTATCACTGTTGGCGCTGATTGCAGGTAAGATACATTTTGCAGTCTGTATAGATGGATAATGAAATATTACGACATTGGTATTAAAATAACGTTCAATTAATATAGCCTATATTGACATTGTGCCAATTATATTTTTTAAGTAATAAACTAAAGTTTATTTTATCGAGATTCTTTTATTTTAGATGTAAGCAGAAGTGTACAAATCGCTTGCACAATCAAGCTAAAGAGATATTCGTTCATTTGAGAACACTAGAACCTAAAAATAAGTAGGATAGTTTTTTACAATCATTGATTATGTGCAAGAATTTAAAAATCCATAGACCCAGAAAAAAAAAGGTACAGAAGTGAGGGCTGCTCATAATGTTTATTTTACATACGAGGTATTTGTGGGTGAAACCAGAAAAAAGGTATGTTTAGAAGCATTTTAATCGCTCTATGGCATTAAAATATCTCGTATTAGAAAGCTTCGTTTATTATTAATGAGTAAAACTCCCAAGGATATTCGTGGGAAAAAAATGGGCACAAATGCAATCAGTGGTCATACCAGGTTACTAATAAGACAACATATTGAAAGTTATCCATTAGAAGGAACTAAATATGCATGAAAGACTACAAAATATTTCAACGCAAGACTGAATGTTACAATTAATACAACATGTTTAAAGATAAATACCCTGAATCAAAATGCGGCTATGAGTTTTCAATATCAGATTCAATGGTGCTAAGTGGGGTATAGAGTTTTTGATAAAATTTTGATAACTTTTCCAATGTTCATTATTGATTTTCCACTTTTCTGGAAAGAATATTTCAGTATTTTTGTCTGATGCGTATTTTGTTATTAATATAGGCCAGTGATCGCTATCATAAGTATGATGTTGTACTTCCCAGTTTAAATTTGGAGCTAGCGAGCTTTCGCATATAGAGAGATCGATAGCGGAATGTTTACCAGTAATTGAGTTAAAGTGGGTTTTTCCCCTGATTTAAGCAAGACAAAGTCAGTTAAACTTAAAAATCTTTCTATAGTATCACCTCTTTTATCTGTAGATATACATTTCCATGTTGTACTATGTGCAATAAACTCTCCTATTATTATTCTGGCTTTTGGAATTTGTTCAATTAACATTTCGGTTGTTTGGCAATGATTTCGGTATCTGATGGAATATATACATTGCATATAGAATATTGTGTTGAAGATTTTATTTTAACTGCTACATCCTCTAATTCTAATTGTATAGAGAATTCCTCTGATTCCAAATGTGAATTAACATAAATCGATACGCCGTCACTAGCTTTACCAGCGTTTGTTCTAATTTTATGGTAGGCCTCATATTGTTTTAATGAGTATTTTTTATTTGTTTTGAAATTTGTCTCTTGTGAGCAGATAACTTGTGGATGTGTTTCTTTAATTAAAAGCTGTAGCATTTCTATATGTGTAAATACGCATTGAATGCTCCACTGAATAATAGCCATTTTGTTAACTTTTTTGTTTTTTTTTATTTATCGTTAAAAGAAGTATTTTTTTTTGTGATGCGTCAGTATCTTCAGAGGTGTCATCCTGAATACTAGGAATGGTTTATTTTACTAAATATTTTTTTCTTGATTCTTGTATTTCTAGATTTAATTACTTTTTCGTTCAACATGGGATATATTTCAGTTAGCATATGTCCCAACCCGTGTATATCCTGTGTGTATTTTAGGGCCAGTTATACTGGGGTGGGAGAACTGTGAACGTCTTCTAAGAATGCTAGCAATTGGGTGTAATTTAGTACATATGGTGGTGATGCGTCCTGGATAAATTGTTTGATTGGTTGTAATAACGACCTAATATTAGTAGTTTCTGAAATAGATTTGTCTAATTTGATAATTTTTTTCTTCTTTTTAATTTGCACTGGTTTTGGTTTCGTGAATTCTGTTGGTGTAGTTTCTGTAGAAGTGGAGCAAGTTGGGGATGACACTTCCGAGTAGTATCGTTTATTTTGATTATCGGTGCTGATTTGAGCATCCATTTCTTCTTGAGATTCGTCATTTACATGTGTAATTTGATTGTGTTCGGGGCTAGTGGATGGTATTTGTGGATGAAAATTTTCATTATTTTGGGGCTTTTGACTATTTTATGGATAAGAGGGATTTGAAGTACAGTCCGAGGAAACGTGACCAGCTTGGTGGCATTTGTAACAAGTTAGTTTATCGGATAGCAAAATTCGGTACGAAATATTTTTAAAATCAATTAGGACGGACTCGGGTACAATAAAATTGTCTGTAGGTGCAAAGTAAAGTTGTCTTCGAAAACTAAGTACTTGGCTGTATTGCGGATCTTGTATTTGAGCTCTAAGGAACGAAATAGGAGACATTAATTTAAAACCAAGATTGATTAAAGACTGTTCGATTATGTCATGGGGTATAGATGGACATACGTAAGATATAACCAATCTATTAGCGGGTGTAATTAATTTACGTGCTGTGATTGTATGTTCTCCAATTTTAATTTCACCATGTTGACTTAGAAAATCATCTACGACTTGTATGCGTGAAAGGTAGATGCACATGCTTCCGTTTGACATTTTGGATGAGAACAGTACATTTTTTGGATGGACTATAGTTTCTACTGTTATGGTGTGTTATTCTGTTTTTATTTCATCTACTGTCGGTCAAATTATGGCCTGGTTTTTTGTTGAGAATTTTGTTAATGGTTGTTGCTTAGTGATGGTAGTATAAGTACTTTTTTGCTGATCGGGATTTATTGATGGACCCCTGCAGTCAGAAGTACCACCTGTCATTTTGTCAAATTTAATCTTCTATATTTTTTTAAATTTAACTTGAACTTTCATTTCAATAATTTTAGTTTGGATGGGTCCGAATAATAGATACGAAATATAAATAATGTTTGTCATATGACAATGTATATAAAAACAATGTAATCAAACTACTGCCAATTTGGAAACTGTACTTATAGCTATTAACAGACCACTGTACACTGCTTCTATATATTTTGGTTTATTATTTAAATTTACACTGTTTCTTCTCAAAAACTATAAAAGTTGTGGAGCCCAAAATATTTCGACTTGTCTACCTGAAACTTCAGGACCCAAATTCTCTTCTAATCTTGTAAATGGATGTTTGTTAGTTGATCAATCATTGTTACTCCACCATATTTAAACAATTCATCTAGTATGCCATCTTTACCTGCAGTCTTTTTTGTGCCTCCTGCTTGTTTATATATTTTTTTATATTTTTTGATTATATTTACAATTTATTATAGGTATACGTAAAAATCGCACAATAAATAATGCGCTAAGCCCGCACTTTGTGGAAAACTCAACTGGATACTGTACGTAATTTCGAATTAAATATCGCAGCCATTTTACACACATCACGTTAGCGTACCAGTCATAAAAACTCCATACTCTAAGCAAATCAAAGCATATTAGTCCAAGATGATTCCTTCTCTTTCTAGGGTGCGTTTATCAAAGACCCTTTCAAGATACCAGTTATGGCGATAAACCTATTAAAACGCATAACTCTAATAACTAATTTTATCTAAACTGCCCTTATATAATTTAGGAGATATTAGGAGATATTCAGGTGAGGATATATCTAGTGTAATTCAATTAATCTTTGGAAATTGGATTCCGGGAAGGGTAGATACCGCTATATAAATATCCGGTCAGATTTCGGACTGCAAAATAAACAAAATTCAAATTAGACTGTTTGTTTGCATTTTACTGGACAGCTATAACATAATCTTTATGGGGGATTAAAATAGATGTAATGTTTAACAAAATAAATTAAGATTTCCATTTATAAAAAAACATTTTAGACGATGTATTTTGCAACCCACGGGGTGTATTACTGTAACACGTCACTTTGGTAACACAATATTTAAATATGCAATGATTTTTTTAACCTTATACTGGTCTCATCTATTATATATTTATGTGAAGCATGGACTATAAAAAAACACGAAATAAAAATAACAAACGCAGAACTGAGAAAATTAGGCAATAGATAAATTAAGAATCTCTACTATAAAAAATAGGGAAAATACAATTGGACTAGTATAATCATCGAATAAGAAAAAATAATCAAAAATATTTAACTAAGCATATGATAGCATCAAAGAAAATAAAGAAAACGCAAAGCAAACTTAAGAAAAATGGATAATTATATAGTAAACGGAATTAAACACACAAAAAAAACAAGGAAATGGGAACAATATGTGCAGACCGCAAAAACAGGAAGCAGAACAAATAAGCAACAACCATAACATAATCGACGGCTGGAAGGTATAAGGATTTATGCAAAGAAAAGTAGTAATAATGTAATATTGGTCATCTTCAGGTGCACTCCATTACAGAAGGCTTGCGATCACTATATCAAAATGCTCTCTATTCTGGGCTACTCTAGTAATTGTTGAACGTTTCATGCCCGTCCAAGTTCTGATATTGCGAAGCCATGACATGACTCTTTTGCTTATTCCTCTTCAGCTCTCTATCTTCCCTTCAATTATTAATTGTTGCAGGTTATATTTTTGTCATTTTACATTATGTGGCCTAAGTACGAAGTATTTATTTTCTTAATCGTTGTTATGAGTCGTAACTATCTATTTATGGTATTTAATACAGTTCGATTCGTAATGTGTTGCGTCCATGACATTCTGAGCATTCTGCGATAAAGCCACATTTCAAAGGCTTCTAGACGTCACATGGTATTTATTTGTAATGTCCAGGCTGTAACTGCATACAGAAGGACTGACTAAATGTAACATTTCTTCTTTTTCTTCTTCGAAGCGACTAGGATTACTCCTGTTTTTCTGCCTCTTATTCTGTTTTAGTCGTTGTTGACTGTACATTATCTTTCCACCTTTTTGGCGGCCTTCCAACGGGTCTTATGCTATACGATTTGTTGTTTTTACAGATGTTCGCTAATCTATCTGGTCCCATTCGGTTTACATGTTCGTTCCAGTTTTTTTTCTTGTTTTTATCCACCTGTTTATATTTCAAATTTTGCATTGTTCGCGTATACTTCTGTTGATTTGTCTGTCTTTTAATGATATGCTGCTATTGATCTTAATACTTTCATTTCGATATTGTTGATTTGTTGTTTCGTCTTTATTGCATCGGTCCTTGTCTCCACTGCATATATTAGGATTGGTCTTACTGTTGTCTCTTATACTTTCATTTTGCTTTTCGTGGTCAGATATTTGTTTCTCCATATGGTTTCTCGGAGACAACCACTTACTTTTGCCGCTTTTGATGCTTGTCTTGTAGTCTCTGTTTTTATATCCGTGTTACTAGTGATCTCTACTCCTAGGTAATTGAATTTTATTATTTGTTCTACAATTTTGCCGACTATTTCTAGTTTGCATCTGCGCAGCTCTTTACTGATCACTATACATTTAGTTTTTTCTACTGATATTCTCATATTAAGTTTGTTTGCTGTGATTGAAGGTATGTAGCTACCTCTGTAGGTAATTTTCGTTATCAGAAATTAGTACTGCATCATCGGCATAGCATAGTATCGCCGATTTTATGCGCTCTCATGTGGTATCCGTGTCGTTTTCTTACTTCGCGAATTATTTGATTCATCAGCATATTGAATAACAATGGGCTGAGCGAGTCTCCTTGGTGGATTCCTCCTTTTAGTTCTATGCATTCTGCTTCTCCTGTTGGCATTATAACTCTGTTCTTGTTAATTTCATTAATTGTCCTTATTATCTGATGGTCTATTTGTTCAGCTTGTAATGAATTTAAGATGTCATTTCGCTTCACCCTGTCAAAAGCACTTTTTAAATCTACAAAGCACATGTATGCTGGTTTTCTATATTCAATAGACTTCTCTATTATTTGTCTGATAATAAAAATTAGACGACACTATAAGGCGCTCCCTAACTTTCGCGTGATTGGTTGGAGGGTGGGTCCCAATTTAAAAATTGGCGGGTGCTATTCACATTTTAGGATTAAGCTGACTAGTACAGTTTTATTAGAAATTAAAATGCTAGTGATGCTTTTTTTTATTAGATATATAGATATTGTTTTAATTTTTTTGTTTAGGTAATTTTTTACTAAGATTTAGAGGTTCCTCTTATTATTTTTATTTCTAGAACATTCATTACCATTATTATTTTCATTAGCTCTCTCTATGTGGAATCGACTTCTCTAAGTATTTTCCTCTAAATTTTTCTGTTCTCTTCCATGGACTAAGTACCTCTCTGCTTTTTGTATGAGTATATGGATTTTCAGAAACATGTAATTTCTGATCATCCCCTTTTTTACTGCCCTACATTCAGTACCATACATCATAGCTGGTCTAAAGGCAGTCCTATACAATTTACCTTTTAGTTTTCTTGGTACCTTTTTTATCACACATCAGTCAGTTTGCCTCTTTCCTTTACCTTTAATTAAAATATTAGAGATAAAACGGTAATACCGATCCTAAAAGCCGAACATTATCATCTTTTATGAGTTCTTGTCTATCCAAGCCAACTACTCTATCTGGTCTTGAAATTTCATCTTTAAAAGAATATTCTAAATATTTTGTTTGTATCCAACTTAATTTTAATCATTTTTCTTCAATGACCTGTCTCCGCTACTCTTTTCTACTAATACCCAGGAGATAAGTTGTTATCTAATCCAGCTTAAATGAGAATAAATATGGGCGAAACCCTGATTTTCACTCATTTTCACACAAAATTTGCCAGTTTCACTTGTATTCGTTCTAACACTAGAATAGTTGTTCTAACACTATCATAATTGTTACACACACAGTAGGTTTCTGATATCTTCATCATGTGCTTTCTCAAGTTTAATAATACTATGTAAATTCACTCTAAATTGTTAAATTAGCTCTTTTAATAAAAATTGCTGTTGTAGACCTGCCTTGCCTTAATCCAAATCGACATTAATCCATTTTCATTTTTTAGAACCTTACACTGAATTCTGTTAGATTTTACCACAAATGTAGGATAATAAAAAGATATATTGTGAATTGAGTGCTATGAAAAATTGTCATTGTCAACAAAATGAAGCAGAGGTTTACTGGAAATAACTATTGCAAACCAAATAAAACACTAAATAGCTATGTCTAAAATGTTTTTATTCTTTATTAAAAATCTGGGAAATCAAATGAGGGGGAGGCCGTTATTTGTGCAATGGCGAAGGAAAACCCCTCTAAAACTCGCCTAGGCCCCAGTACTCATTCAAACTTTACAACAATTAAAAATTTAGTTATTGCCGACAATTCAAAGAATTACTTCCTTTAAATGTAGTTACATTGGGTTTTTTCGATTGTCCTTGGGTAAACCTTTGCGTTTTAAGTTCAAAGCTACCATACGTTTCCAACGTTAACAAATAAACTTTTTTGCACATAGTAACAAAAAAACACCACTATGTTGTTACTAGCTAAAGTTTTTTAACATCATAACTCGACATTTCTAAAATTTTACGGTAAGGTAAATGTTTTTTATTAGATAATGGTAGCTAATTATAATTTATTCTCTTTCAGCCCTGAAGAAGCCAAATTAATTCTCTTTGGCGAAAACGTTAGGTGAAATAATTGATACACATTAGAGTTTTTTTGCAGATTTCCCCAATATTTAAGAGTTTACTATATATATATATATATATATATATATATATATATATATATATATATATATATATATATATACATAATTTTATGAAATTTTACTATATAATTACTAATAAAGTAAACATATAACAATGTTAAATTAACTTTCTTGTAAATAAGCATATAAAACTATAATACAAATTCTACTATAATAAAAAACTATAATAAAAAGGTAAAGGAAAGAGGCAAATTCACTGATGTATGATGAAAAAGGTACCAAGAAAACTAAAAGGTAAATTGTATAGGACTGCCTTTAGACCAGCTATGATGTATGGTACTGAATGTAGGGCAGTAAAAAAGGGGATGATCAGAAATTACATGTTTCTGAAAATCCATATACTCATACAAAAAGCGGAGAGGTACTTAGTCCCTGGAAGAGAACAGAAAAGTTTAGAGGAAAATACTTAGAGAACCCGATTCCACATAGAGAAAGCTAATGAGTATAATAATGGTAATGAATGTTCTAGAAATAAAAATAATAAGAGGAACCTCTAAATCTTAGTAAAAAATTACCTAAACAAAAAAATTAAAACAATATCTATATATCTAATAAAAAAAAGCATCACTAGCATTTTAATTTCTAATAAAACTGTACTAGTCAGCTTAATCCTAAAATGTGAATATCATCCGCTTTGTACCAATACCACAATATATTGCTAATAAATTGTTTACCGACATACTGTGCCACAATACCTCAATTGTCATTTTAATAAACATGAAACCCGCCAATTTTTAAATTGGGACCCACCCACCAATCAATCACGCGAAAGTTAGGGAGCGCCTTATAGTGTCGTCTATAAAATTGCGTCTATTGTGCTGCGGTTCTTCCGGAAGCCTTGTTGTTTATCTGCCATGTTCGCTTTTTCCTCGATTTTATCTTTTATGACTGCCGTTAACAATTTTAATGTACTGCCTAATCAGACTAATGCCTGTATAATTTTCAGGATTTCTAGAGTCTCCCTTTTTAAGTATCGATAGCAGGAGACTTTCCTTCCATTCCGCTGGTACTACTCCGGTATTTATTATATCGACGAATAATTATAGAAGCCATTTTCATAGTGTTGTTCCTCCATATTTTAGCAGTTCATTGTTTATCTTATCAGGACCAGGTTCTTTTCTGTTTTTTAATTTTTTTATTCGTTCTTGTAGCTTTTCTTCTAATATTAAAACTCTATCGTGGGTTTCGTTAATGATTATTTCTCTGTTCTCTTCCTCTCCGTCTCGATATAATTTCTTGAAATGCTCAGTCCATTGTTTCTCCGTAGTGTTATCTATGCGTACAAATTCATTCATTTCTGATTTTGTCTCCTTATCATCTTCCACACATTTTTCTGGGATCCACAGAGGTCGTATTCCATTTTTGGTAAATTTCTCCTAGTGTTCTTTTTTGATGTTATCTATTTCTTGGTTTACTCTATTCCTGATTCTCACGTAGTTTTTTCATGCCTCCGGAGTCTTCACTCCTTTGTATGTTAGGAAAGCTTATTTATTTTAATTTGCTAGTGCTTTCACCCTTTCGTCGTACCATAGAGTTTTGTATTTCCGTTTATTTCTGTTAACTTTTATTTTACCTAAAGCTTTTTCTGCTGCTTGTAGGATACATTTTTAAATATTTTTTTAGATTTCTTCTATATTCTTTTTAGTCTTTAGGTTTTGGCTATTTAGCTTTTCTGTTAGTCTATTTTTATACAAGTTTTGTGTCCCTTTTTCTTCTAAGCTTTCTATGTTTAACTTTTCTTCTACTTTTGTATTTCGCTTGCCTTGTGTGGTGATTGCTATTTTTATTTTTCGTAGTACCAGGCCATGGTCGGATCGTACATTGGCGAAAAATAGAGTGCGCACATCTATTATATTCTTGGGGCGTATTTGTCTGTTTGTTATAATGTAGTCAATCGTAGAGTTACGTCCTCTGGTATCTGACCAGGCGATCTTATGTTGTATTGGGTGGTCAAACTATGTGTTGTTAATTCGGAGGTTATTCATTAAACAAAGTTCTAGATGTCTTTCTCCGTTGTCGTTGAGCGTTTCTTCGTTAAATCTTTGTGTAACTCCAGCCACAGGTATGTTCAATAATGTCAAAAATCTTAGAAAGGCATCTGTTCCAAAGAATCTCAGAAGACATCGAAATTAATTCAGTAATCCCAGCACACCAGTTCAGTTTTCGCGAAGCCAATTCAACTCTACAACAGCGTTATAGGATTGTTATAAAGATTAATATATGTATCGAAAAAAAAAATATATGCACGGCTACCTTTCTAGACGTGTAAAATTCATTCGACGGTGTTTGCCATGGTGGTCTCCTAAACTTAAGTAATTCTTTTTCACACGTCACTATCTACTTTTAAAATTATGTCTCACAGAATGTCACTTTCAAGTTAGATTTCTTACAGAAACCTCTTATTGCTATCCCATAAAATCCGGTGTCCCTCAAGGAAGTGTACTTCGTCCCCTACTGTACTTCATATATAGCCCTGATATCCCAACAACAAATACTACTCAGTAGCCATATTCGCATATATATTCGCCATATTCGCGAACATTCAAATACACCTGAATCTACTACAAGACTGGATGAATAGATGGAAAATCAAGTTAACCACACAAAGTCTAATTAAATTACATTCACGACCAGAAACGTCATATGCCTGAGAATCACACCGAACGATATATTACTACCAGTGAAAATAGAAGTCAAATACCTGGGAATGACACTTGACCAAAAGCTCACTTCGAAAGCACACATCTTGGCAAAAAAACCTATATCAACATGAAAATACCTGATGAATTGCGTAATAGGCAGAAACTCTCAGCTATCTACAGTTAATAAACTTCTAGTATATAGGTGCATAATAAAGCCCATATGGACATATGGACTGCAATTATGGGGCTGTGCCAAGCCTTCTAATACTAAAATCATTCAGATAATCCAATCCAAGATACTTAGAATGATTTTTAACGGGCCATGGTACCTAAGTAACAAAATATTGCATGATAACTATGGTATACCGTTCGTTGCACAAGAAATCAACAAAAAACTATATCGAGAACACCTGCCAGCTCACCCCAACGAGAAAGAAAGGAAAATTTCCAACATCTATCTCCAACCAGAAGTCAGACGAATATTGGAGAGACACTGGCCGACAGACTTCCGTATTTAATTCCAGCTTATATATATATATATATATATATATATATATATATATATATATATATATATATATATATATATATATGTATGTATATATATATATATATATATATATATATATATATATATATGTATATATAATAACGGATTGACTACGGGTATCGCCGCTTCTCCGCCCTCAATTTCCGTCTTTTTCTGTCATATGCAGTTGCCTCTTCTAAGTCTCTTGCCGCCATTACTTTATCAATATCGTTGCTCCAACTTCTCCGTGGTCGTCCTCTCATTCTTTTTTTAGGAGAACTCCATTCCAGTACCCTTCTAGGCGATCTGTACTCTGGCATTCTTTTAACATGTCCGAACCAGATTACTTGTTTTCTTTCTATGTCATCATTAATATTTCGCTCCATTTTCATTTTGTTTCTTATTTGTTCGTTTCTAACTCTATCTAGTTTCTATCTGCCGCAGCTTCGTCTCAGATAATCCGTTTATATCGTCATAAGTTTGTTTCTATTAGCTTTGGTGACGTCCCATACTTCCCAATCGTAAAGTGTAATACTTTGGACTATACTACCGTAAATGTGTTTTTTGGTTTCTCGTCGAATTGTTTTTTGCCAGAGAAGAGAGTTTAAGGCACGGGTCGCTGCTCTGCCCTTGTTTATTATTTCCCTGATTTCATCTGTGCTATTTCCCTTCTTGTTGAAAATGACCCCCAAATATTTGTAGGATCTGTCTTCAGGATCTGTCTTCAGGATTTGCAGGATCAGAAGATGTATTCGGCAATTACTACCTGGTCATCCGCAAAGAAAAGTGTATATAGCGTGTTTTCTTCCACCATTATTCCCATGTTTCTACATTTTTTTACCCATTTCACTAAGGATCTGTCCAAATAGATTTTAAATAAGGTCGGTGACAGAAAGCAGCCTTGTCTTAGTCCCTTTGTTGTTTGAAAAGAAGAGGTGGTCTCTTATCCCATTTTAATTCTTGCAAAATTTTGTTAGTAGTATTTTTGAGTGGCGTTAATAAGAATTGGGTGTATTTTTAAGATACCCGTTTCTATCCATAGTTGGAAGATCAGTACACTGTTATATGCTTTTTCCAAATCTATTAAAGCTATATGGGCTTCTCTATTTCTCTGCACTCGTTTTTCCATTGCAATTTTTAATGTGAAAATATTATCCATAGTTGAGCGTCCGGCCCTAAATCCCGCTTGTTCTTCGGGTTGTTTGTCTTTATTATAATTTTCTATCAGGTTTCGTAGTACTTTTAAGTATAGTCGGTCTATAGTAGCAATTACTACGATCCCTCTATAGTTTTTAGGATCCATCTTTGTACCTTTCTTGTGTATTGAAGAAATATACGATTGTCTCCATTCTACTGGAACTTCTTCTCCGTTTAAGCATCTTTCGAATAATTTTCTGATCATTTCAAACAGTTTTGATGATCCATACCTAATCAACTCTGGATTTATTTCACCTGGGCCTGGAGATTTTCTTAATTTCATTCCCTTAACTGCTTCTTTCACTTGTTCTATTGATATTTTTATTCTTTCTTCTACTTCCACTTGTTTATTTGTCTGTTTAAACCTTTCTCTTCTATCTGTTAATAAGTTTTTAAAACGCTCTACCCATGTGTTCTCTGGTATTCTATTTATTATGACTAGGTTTTTTGTCTTTGTTCTCATCATTATTATAGTTCTCCCAGGCTTCAGAGCTCTTTGTTCCTCCTATATGGTTGTTTAGGTATTGGCATTTTTGTTTCCATGCACTATTTTTCCTTTTAACCACTTCTCGTTTGACTTCGTTATTCAAGTTTTTATATTGTTATTTTGTTTGTTCGTCTCCCTGTTGTAACTTTCGATATACTTCCTTCTTTCTTTTTATCTTTCTTCCACTTCTTTATCCCACCAATATGGTTTATCTACTCTCTGTACCAGTGTCACTAAAGCTTTAAGCGCTGCGTCTTTCATGCAGTTTTTTATATGTTCGTATTCATCCGTCGTTGATCTGTGTGATTCCTGTGGTTTTTGTGTTAGTCTCCAGGAGTAAAGAAACTGTGTGCTCTCGTTATATAGATTGTCTAAGGTGAATGTAGTTCTTTCTATTTTTTCTTTGTGTTATTTTTTGATGCCTGTGTGGTTCTTGTCTACGAATGGTGTATATATTTTTCCTATTATCAGGCAGTGGCCCCAGCCGCATTCTGCTTCTCTATTCACCTTTACGTCCTATACTCTTAATTAAGTTTGTTGTCTTGTTATGAAATAATCTATTATCGATTTTAGATCTCTTGTGTACTAATACCAGGTGTATTTATGTATGTTCTTGTGGGCGAAAAAACCATTAAAAATCTTTAATTCATATTGTTGGCATATATTTATGAGTCTTTCTGCGTTGTTGTTTACAGTTTCTTCTCCATGCATGCCTACCACTTTACTTTGTACTTGTTTTCCTACTCTGGCATTAGGGTCTTCTCCGCATATAATCTTATGGTTGTTAGGAATTTCGTTCAGGATTTTTCTAAAGTCTTCTTCAAAAGCTTTCTTTTCTTGTACTTGAGTAGTCATCATTTACGGCATATCCCCCAGAATTGTTATTTGTGTTCCTCTTAAAAAAATCGTTACTTTAATAAAACGTTAGTTCTATGCTTCCCAAGGTTTAATATATTTTTCGAACTTTTTGTGTACAATAATTGATATCCCTGCTCTTGCTCTTTAATCCTTTCCCACTCCTGAGAAGAAATGTACATAGTCTTTTATTTTTCGATGCCATTTCCTTTTTTCTTGGCCTAAGAGAAAATGGCAATCTAATTTTCGATTTACGAATTTCTCCATAAATTCTTGTTGCTTGTTCCGGATTCCCGAGGCTCAATTTCAGCTTTAATTTTAATTTTAATTTTAATTTTAAAATTACCTTTAAATTAAATCCAACAATAATTTATTTTTTAATGTTAGTATTGGGAGTGTTATTCGTGAATATTTTCTCGTCTCATGTCTCTACAATATTCACATTCACTAACAGCTTCCAATACCAGATTGTAAATTTGAAAATTTAATAAAAAAAAACTAATTTTTATTTTAATGTTTGGCAAAAAAAATCAAAAATAACTCTTGGAATGGTTAATAATGCTTAATAAATATTAAAGTATCATAAAATAAAATTTAATTACAAAACTAAAATACAGAGTGCTCCGGTTAAGAAAACTCAAAAATACTCAAGTTTCGACCAACCCTGTATCAAAAACTAAATATTTTGCTATATTAATTAGACACTAACGAAATATTTTAGACAATAAGAGTATACTATATTAAAAATCTTCTAAACATTTTTGATGCCAAATCTTTACAATTCTAAAATTTGTTAAATTTGCTGCCAAATTAATAAAAAACGTAATTATATTTTAAACTACTGAGTATAATACTATCATACCTTATATTAAAAAAACGAACACATCGGGATGAGTCTACAAATATAAAAATATACAGGGTTTTACATTAGAAATAGATAAGTTCATCCCCTGATAATATTGGTGGCCCAGTATATTTGAAAATCTTTTTAAGGGATGGTTCTATCCATGCTGCAACTTTTACCTAATTTTTTCGTATCTCTTACGACAAATGATTATGGACTTCCTAAATGAATAATATTATTAAATTTTTAACTTACTTGAATATCATGAGTTAAAGCTATCACCGACGAATTATTGTCCTCATGGCTGGATTTTGTACATTCTCTTTCCCTTCCTCGGTGTCTTCTATTCAGCGAATTACTATCTATGGATGGCTCTGAACCTTGGCTTTTGTCCCAAGTCTTATTAATATGGACGAGAACAGGATGGTTAGTAACTTTCTCAATTTGATCTAGATCATCGTCAGATTTACTTATCCGACAATCAAAGGCGGTTTCGTATACATGACGTTGGCGTGTCATGTCGTCTAGTCCATAATCATCATAAGCGGTGACAGTAACTGGATTTGGAGGCATTGAATTGCCATTGGGAGCGTCTCTGAAATTAAACAAAACATGCGTAAATACAAATTAAAAATAAAGATAAAAGAAGTTATTAACTGTTCAAAATTGTCTTCGATTTTCAGTGCTTCTTAATACCGTATCATGTTGTTTTTATCGTGTTACGATATAAATAATGAATATATTATGACGTGTAAAAACTGTAAATACATTATGACTAATCACGTATTTTCTAGATCACGAACCGGCCGAGACGCAGGTAAAAAGCCTACCTGACACTATGGGTCCCCCTTCGATATGAAAGCGATCAACTACTCCTCGATCTTTCTGGAAACAGGTTCGAGACTATTCATTTCAACTTCCGTCTATTTCACGCCAGATCCTTCCAGATAACGGCGTTTCAAATAAATAACGGGAATTCTCATTGAGGACAGTTAGTCAACAAGAAGCTCGCGATATCGGTTTAAAATTGTTCGAACGCAAATGAATTATTTGTAATTATTAAGTGTAAAATAAATTAGTATAAAATAAAGAGTTTTGATAAATTACCGTGAGTTTTAATAAATTAGAATACAGACAGTAAATTAGAATAAAGACAATAAATTAGAATAAAGACAATAAATTAGGACTAATAAAAATAGTACAGTGGTGTTAGAAGTGAGATACTTTAAATAAAAAAAAGTGGGATTATAAATAAATTGGTGAACATAGCTACGATTTACGAGCTCACAGTTACGAATTTAAAAAGGCATCTTGAGGACAGAGAATTAGCTTCTACCGGAAAAAAGGCTGAGTTAGTCCAACGACAAAAGAAAGCTTTGGAGGAAGAGGGTTTAGATCCGGAAACTTATGTATTTGAAGATGCTGTCATCTCATCGATTAACAAAGTTTCCTCTGATGTAGCCAAAGTTTCCTCTGATGTAGCCAAAGTTTGCGGCGACATCGCCTCTTTAGAAGACAAAGTTTCTAACGAGATTTCTTCTCTAGAAAGCAAAGTTTCTGCTAACATCTCCTTGGAAATCTCTAAAGTCACTTCTGAGATGTCAGCCCTCGATGACAGATTGTCTTCGTTAAAAAACCAAGTTGCTGCCGATATGATGGCCTTCGAAGAGAAGATATGGAAAAAGTTGGAAAGGAAGATTGAGGGAACAGGAACAGCCGAGAGAGTAAACAATTCAATTACCATAGAGACAAAAGAAGACGAGACGAAATGTAAGTTAGAAACACGGCCGAAATTTGAAGGAAGTGGAGTTTCTGTTCATGTTAAAGTCCCAACTTTCGACGGAAAATCATCATGGAAAACGTTTTTAATCGACTTAAAGCTGCTCAATTGATGTTAAACCCCAAGAAGTGCCAGCTATTTCAAGGTAAAGTCAATTATCTGGGTCATATAGTCAGTAAAGAAGGAGTGGCCGTGGATAAGGGAAAAATCGATTTTATTAAGGAATGGCCAAAACCAACTGACAAACACCAAGTGAGAAGTTTTCTGGGACTATGTACTTACTACCGGAGGTTTATTAAGAAGTTTGCAGATATCTCTAAACCATTAATGCGACTTACAGAGGAAGCAAGAGAATACCGCTGGGATGTAGACTGCCAGAATGCCTTTGAGACCTTAAAAAAGCATTTAATCACCGCACCAATTTTAGGGTATCCACTGCCAGAAGGAGAGTTCATCTTAGATACAGATTCAAGTAATGTGGGAATTAGAGGAGTGCTGTCTCAGATTCAAGGAGGACAGGAAAGAGTCCTTGGATATTTTAGTAAAGTTCTCTCAAAACCTGAGCGGAATTATTGCGTCACGAGAAGGGAACTTCTGGCAGTAGTGAAATCAGTAGAGCACTTCTATCAATACCTCTATGGAAGGAAGTTTTTAATCCGAACCGACCATGCCACCCTTAAGTGGTTGATGCAGTTTAAGAATCCAGAGGGTCAGATTGCCAGGTGGATCGAACGACTCCAAGAATATGATTTTAAGATTGAGCACCGGGCCGGAGTTAGCCACCTAAACGCTGATTCCCTATCCAGAAGGCCATGTCCAGCAGTTATACAAAAAATCCGAAAATGGAAAGAGGAAAACCGTCGACCACCTTGGCAAGAAATATCGAACCTAGGCTCAGTTGTTAAGAGGTATTGGGCCCAGTGGGACTCATTTATCATGGAAGATGGCTTGCTCAAACGAGTCCTGAAAAATGATGACGGTTCAGAGAAGAGAAGACAGTTGGTGATTCCAAAGAGCAGAATAGCCGAAGTACTTCGTCAGTTACACGACAGTCCATCAGGAGGGCATTTTGGTGTGAAGAAGACCCTTCAGCGAATTCGGGAACGGTTTTATTGGATGAACAGTTCCGATGATGTAAAAGACTGGTGTAAGAAATGTACTATTTGTGCTACGAGTAACAGGCCTTATCGAAAAAGGAAAGCTCCTATGAGATAATATAATGTTGGAAGCCCATTTGAAAGAATAGCTTTGGACATTGCTGGGCCATTTCCAGAAAGTGATAATGGAGGCAAGTACATGTTGGTAGTAATGGATTACTTCACTAAGTGGGTCGAGATTTACGCACTTCCAGACCAGAAGGCGGCCACCGTTGGAGATAAGTTGATCCAAGAATATATCAGCCGATTTGGAGTGCCTTTGGAGATCCATAGTGACCAAGGCAGGAACTTCGAAAGCGATCTATTCCAAGGGATATGTGATAGACTAGGTATGAAGAAACCAAGAACTACGGCTTATCATCCGCAATTGGATGGTATGGTAGAGCGAATGAATAGGACAGTTGGCAAGTATTTGACAAAGATGGTGATCAGATGGTGACAGATCGCTAGTGACCGGATGAAGAAACGGTACGATACGCAAGCCGAAAAGGGGTGTTTTAAGAAGAACGACAAAGTCTGGCTTTATAATTTCAAAAAGCGAAAAGGCTGTTCTCCCAAGTTGCAGCAGTTTTGGGAAGGTCCATACCTCATTATGGAGAAGATCAATGATGTCATTAACCGAATATGCAAGATTCCGAGAGGAAAGCCGATGATAGTATACCATAACCGGCTGGCGTCTTTCGAAGGTGACCACGACGTAGATGAAGAAGTGGAAGTAAACCAAGTCCAAGATGTGTCTGACCTCACGTTTGAGGAATTCATGGGTGCCTATGGAGGTACCGGTAAAGCAAAACATGGTGTTACCACTGAAGAAAGGCAAGATCTACTCGCGCTTTCCGATGACTACTCACTGGCCCTTACCATCCCGGCCAGTATCAAAGACGCACCAGGGTTGGCATCCGTCTTTTGAAGGAAGTTCGGTCGAGTTGCAGAACTTCAATGCCAAGTGCCAGCTCCCGGAAAAGCCTTGAAACTCCAAGATGTATCACGTTACCTTTTCTACCTGGTAACAAAAGACACTGCCCGTGACCAACCTACCTACCGAGATGTATGGGAAGCCTTACTTCAGTTCAGAGAGCACGTACTAGAGTCCGACGTGCAAAAGTTAGCCATGCCAAAGTTGAAGTGCCGCCAATTAGATTGGAGAGTTATACGAAATATGGTGGAGGAGATCTTTAAAGACACCGAAGTCCAGGTGTTAGTCTGTTGCAATCCGCATAGTTCCTGGTGCGGAGAGAAAACCATCCCTTGTCATTTTTATACAACTGGAAGTTGTAAAAGGAGGTCCAGTTGCCGATACCAGCATACCGTTCCAGTTCCAGTCCCGACAAGGTTTCAGGAGGAACCATCTTTTAAGAGGGGGGCAATGTTACGATATAAATAATGAGTATATTATGACGTGTAAAAACTGTAAATACATTATGACCAATCACGTATTTTCTAGATCACGAACCGGCCGAGACGCAGGTAAAAAATCTACCTGACACTATATGTCCCCCTTCGATATGAAAGCGGTCAACTACTCCTCGATCTTTCTGGAAACAGGTTCGAGACTATTCATTTCAACTTCCATCTACTTCACGCCAGATCCTTCCAGATAACGGCGTTTCAAATAAATAACGGGGATTCTCATTGAGGACAGTTAGTCAACAAGAAGCTCGCGATATCGGTTTAAAATTGTTCGAACGCAAATAAATTATTTGTAATTATTAAGTGTAAAATAAATTAGTATAAAATAAAGACTTTTGATAAATTATCGTGAGTTTTAATAAATTAGAATAAAGACAGTAAATTAGAATAAAGACAATAAATTAGAATAATGACAACAAATTAGGACTAATAAAAATAGTATAAAAGTAGGTTTATTGATCTTTTTAGATCTTCTTTATACAATTTTGATTCTTTATAATTTTGTTGTTTACAGTACCATCCAAAAAAGACTTTCTTCAATATAACAAATATTATTCTAAAATGATGATATCTCCTGGGGTAAAATATTTGCTGTCCGAAAGCAAACACGGGAAGGGGGCCTAAAAAACAAGATAGGATCTTGTAATGGTGTCATCTTAAAGGTAAGAGTTTGGAGTTAACAGACTTAAGTACGAAAAGAAGAGTAAAAATTGTTTGCATTTAACAGACGAAATTGATGATGAAGTATATAAATTGTGGTATGTTGGAAAAATACACAGGAGTGGAAATATTATAATGACTGATAACGTAGTGAAAGTTTTAAAAATGAATAATAGTGTCATTGAAATTTGTAGTTGACAAAAAAGTGTTGAATGTTATATGTGTATACACAAGTTAGTTTGAGTGAGTATGAAAACAAAGCATTCTGTTGTGAAAACAACCTATTTATAATATTGTAATCGTAATATAGTTATTTTAATAACTTGTACCCTTAGCTCGTCAGCTCTCGTGTTAATGTGTGGTATATAACTTGGGACAAGGACAGTGCGAATTTGCCTCTCGGCAAGTAAAGACAGTGCTGACGATCCCGAAAAGTGCATGAGTCACAGATGCGCTAACGTGAACCGGTGTTTTGTTTATTAATGTAGAATCAACCCTTAAGGTCACTATAAATAAATCGAAGGAAAAATACGTCTTAAGTGTTTTATTTTTTTAGTGGTACTTAATTAATATTTTGAAGCAATTGGGGGTTCAACTATGCTTCTCTTAAATGTGGAAAGTTTGGTAATAAATTTATCCTCTCCTCTTTCTATAATCAATTAGAAGACGACATTCTATATGGGGCGAATGACACGCAAATTATCCTAAAGGGTCAATTTGAGATAACTGGCCTACTCAACAAGGTACGCATTTATCTTCACAAATGGTGCTCTAGCTCAAAAATGTTTTTGGAAAATATGTCTACTTCCTCTACAAACATATGCTGCTTGTTGTTATATACGGATTATGTACAAATCAAAAAATGTCTCATGCTCTCTTATTGCTTCGAAGAGCAACCATAACGCTTCCAAGGATGGAACTTATGGTTGCTTTATTGGTTAGCAAGCTCACCAAAAAGGTGGTTGATATCATAAACGATAAACTGCCCTCTATTACCTCTACAAGCATGTGGAGCGATTCTGAAATAGTTTTGGTATAGCTCAGATCGCATCACGCCAGATGGAATCAATTTGTCGCCACAAGGGTAGCTCAAATTCATGAAAATTCTTCTCACTCTCATTGGAGATACGTAAAGTCTAAAGACAACCCTGCTGACATCCTCTCCAGAGAAATGAAGACCTCTAATATATTCAACTCCACTTTGTGGTTTCAGGGTCCTCCGTTTTTGCAAAAACTTTACCTAAATTTGTCTGAATATAGTCCGAAGTTTAATTCTAATAAATTACCTGAAGAAAGAAAAATTATTCTTAATACTCGAAGTGCTCAATTTGATTTTTTTGCCATGCTTTCTAAAAGTTCTCCAGTTGTACGAAGTATGTAAGGCCTATACTCAGATTTGCTAACAATGTAAAATTTGGCACTTAAAAATTATCCGGTGCACTTGAAGTGTCTCAACTTCAAAATGCTGAAATGAAAATTATAAAATTATTGCAAATCTCATGTTTTTCCTCAGAAATCGCTGATCTCAAAGGCAATATGATTATTTCTAACAAGTCTCTTTTACAATTTTCTTCTTTTCTTGACAAAAATGTAATTCTTCTTGTAGGTGAACGTCTTAGGTATTCCGAAGTTACCTTTGATTAAAAATATCCTCTCCCGCTCCGCTCGAAAAATCATGTTGTTCGTCTAATTCTCAAAAAAAACATCTTAGGCTCCATCATGCAGGCCCTCAGAATACTCTCTCTTAATTGCGCCTTAGATATTGGCCCTTGAATGGTCTACGGAAGGTTAAGAGGTCCACGAATGTCGTTTGTTTCAAGTTTGATGCCAAACCCTTAGATCAAAATAATGTCTGATTTACTTAAGGAACGGTTATACTCCGCTCAAGTTTTTGCTTATGTAGGTTTGGATTTTGGTGGTCCCTTTCTAATAAAGACCTCTAGAACTTTGTAAAAATCCCTTGATAAAGTTATTCATAGCTCTGTTTATCTGTATGTCCACACGTGCAGTTCATATAGAGTTAGTCAGTGGGCTCACAACAAAAGCGTTTCTCTTTACTATTAAGCGCTTTATCAGTCGAAGAGGTCTCCCACAGACCATATTCTCTGATAATGCAATCAACTTTCTTGAAGCTAAAAATCAGCTATTTGAACTCTATAATTTTTTGAAAAATAAGACAACTAACTTTTCTATTCAGAAATTTTTAGCCTCCTCTTAAATTCAGTGGAAAACAGTACCACCTTAATGTTCTCATCATGGAGGACTTTAAGAGAGCGCTAAACTTCATATCTATAGATTATTGGGCAATAATCTATAGATTATTATATAGTCAAAAAATAACATTCGAGGAATTCAGTACTGTACTAGCCCAAATTGAAGCCGTACTTAATTCTCGTCCCATTTGTGCCCTCTCTTATGACCCCTACGATTTCGCATATCTTACTCGTGGTCACTTTTTAATTGGAAAGTCACACACCTCATTCCCCAAGTAGGAGTATACATCTATCCCAGAAAATAGACTTAGCATCTAACAAAAGCTCCAGCAACTTTTCTGGAAAAAGTGGTCGATTGATTATCTGAATCGACTTCAAAATCATCCAAAATGGTTTCCCCAGTAAAAAATTTGCAACCTCCCTCCTCTCTACTGGTCATTGGCATGAGTGATGGAAGTCTTTTCAGGTAAAGATGGCTGAGTACGAATTGTATCGGTTAAAACTAAGGATGAGATTTTCAAACGCACGATAACAAAATTGTGCCCCTTTCTAGTGAAGGATTATTAGTTTCTTCTACTTCTTTTTTAATGCTTTTTATAATGTTAAAGCTAGTGCTTCAACGAGGCGCAGTATGTTGTAACAAGAACCTATTTATAATATTGCAAATTTCAATATAGTTATTTTATCAACTTGTTCCCTCAGCTCGTCAGCTCTCGTGTTAATATGTGTGCTACCAACAGCCTCATAATCTCTCTCCATTCCGCGTTATATAACTTAGGACAAGGACAGTGCGAATTTGCCTCTTGACAAGTGAAGAAGGGGTGTGTTGGCGATCCAGAAAAGTCCGTGGGTCAGAGATACGCTAACGTGAACCGGTGTTTTGCTTGTCAATGTAGAATCAGCACTTAAGGTCAGTCACTATAAATAAATCGAAGAGAAATACGTTTTAAGTGTTTAATTGCTTCAGTGGTTCTTAATAAATATTTTGAAGCAATTGGGGGTTCAACTATGCCTCTGTAAAATGTGGAAAGTTTGGTAATAAATTTATCCTCTACACTTTCTATAATCAATTAGGAGATATACTATTTACGATATTTTATAAGAAGCGAATTTAGAGAAATGTGAAGTGAATTTAGGTGGTTAATTCCCATTAATGATGGTAAATGATATTAAAATGTAAGAAGAAAATATCTTCAGAACAATAGTAGGAGATATACTTAGAGATATTTCATCACAGCGGAGAGTCATAATAGGAGGTGATTTTATTGCACATGTAGGTTCATCCAAGATATTATATTAAGTAATACATACATAAATAGGATTTAGAACTAGAAATAATGTTGAAAATGACATATTGGTAACAGCATTATATATGGCGATAACTAATATATTTGTTCGAAAGAGGGAAAGATAACTACTTATCATATACAAAGAGAGACAAAATCATTCTCAAATAAATTATTTCATGGCGAGAAACAAAGATAGGTATGCGTCAAATTTACTAACTGCGAGGTAATAGTTAGTGAGAATGGGAGCCAATACCATAAGCTGCTTGTTTTAGATATTTGAGTAAGAAGCGAACCAAAACCAAAATATCCAAGAAAATCACAATCAATGTACTGGTGGGTATTAAAAGATGAAATAGAAGGTTTATTCAGTGCAAAATGGTAGACAAAATAAGATAAACCATAAAAGGAAGTTCTAATACAATTAGGAAAAATATAAGTAATAATATTAGAAACACTGCTAATCGAAAAACCTCCGCAAAGTAGTTTGAGATTAAAAAGACCTGTAGTGGTCAATATATATATATATATATATATATATATATATATATATATATATATATATATATATATATATATATATATATATATATAACTTCGGAAACGGTTTGGTATGGTTTTTTGTTGTAACAAAAAAATACAATTTTAAAAATATTTTGATTTTTTGATTAATTTGATTAACAGATTTCATAAAATTATGCGAAATCTGTTAAATTGATTTAAATGGAATTTTATGGGCTGTTTTATTAAAGATTTTAAAGACGAATTGTGAAGTGGAATATAAATGGTTGAAAAATATTGAATAATAAAAGACTTATTTCCCCCTCTTTTTTGTATTTATAGGTATTTTGCAGCAAGAGTAATATGTAGATTAAGACTTTTAAAATAAATTGTTTTAAAGTTATAAGTACGGAAATTAGAAAAAAAAATCGATGCTTTTAGAAATTTTTAAATATTTTACTTTTTTATTAATATTTCCGACATATCTGAAAGGAAGGAAAAATGAATTATTATTTCTGAAGTTATCATCTAACTATTTCTGCAAAAATCCGAATGACATCTCACAAATCCACCTCAAAACAGATCCGCTCTGCTCTATTATGTGTTTTTTAAATAACTACGATAAATATACAAAGTTTTAATGGTGATATAATTTATTCTTTTTAAATATTTGTTGTCGGTAACTATATAACTTGTATCTTAGCGTGAATAAACTATGTATTTAGTTAATTTGATTTTTAATTCATTTATTATAATATATAATGGTTTCGAAATTACCTTGAATCGATGCTTTGGGTTTCTACACTGGAGCTCTTCTTATATCTGATGTTAACTTTAGGTCTAACTGTTCGATCCTTGGCTTCAATAGGATTCTCTAAGCTAGAACTTTTCCGAAATTTTCGATAACTTTTAGTTCTTTTATGAGTAACGCTTGGCTTAGAGTCTGGCTCTCGAAGACTCTGAGCTAGCTTGCCTTTATTTTCAGCTTTCCATACTGGAGGGCTACTTTCTGTAGTCTTATATTTATATAAATCTCCGTAATAATAGGGGGAAGGATGTCTTCGGACTGCCGGATCTACTTTGGTTGGAGAAAGGACATTTAGAGTAGAAACTATTCCTTCGTTTATGCTATCAGGTGAGTTGAGATCAACTGTTTTTGGAATATCAGTGGATAAGGGCTCGCATAGAAAGAAGTCGTCATCAGAAGTAGGACCAGAAGATTCCTCTGAAATAAATATAAAGACATAAAAATTAAATTACAAATACATATGTATTTTTAAACATAGATGCATATCTTTATTAGCAAATGAGATGTGCTTATTTTTGTTGTTGTATGTATTATGTGTTTATCGAAAATACTGTTACGAACATGCATTCGGCGTGGCCCGTGTAACGGTTGCATCTCTAAAGAGACTAGAATTTTCCGGCGACGTAACGAGCGCTGTAGAAATCCAACCGTTAAACAACGAATTAGAGGTGGGACTACTGCAGATGATTCTAGAATAATACTTTTGGTATATATAACGATGTTATAAGTAGTTTTGCGTTAATAAGATATTACCGAACTGTAAACTTATAAATAAATATATTTATATAAATTCGAAACGTTCGTTCTATTTAAGAACGATACAGTTGGTGTCCGGTGTGAGATTTTAAAATAAATTCAGTAGTGACTTTTGAAAAAACTTTTGAACTTTTGAAAAGTATTGTTCATCGAAAACATCTGCGTAGTTCGGTAGTGATCTTTGTACCAAAGAACATTTAAAAAGTTCGTGTGTGCCTGACCAAAGATGCTGCTAGTAGAACTTTCGCAACTAGAGCAGTGGGTCCAAGAAGATACTCCAAGAGCGACTAAAGACTGTTCTCAACAAGAATGGAGACGACTCAGAGACATTCCAATTTCAATCAGCAGAAGAAGCCATTTTAACTAAAATAATTGATGGAAAAGTCGAGACTGCTTTCAAAAGATTCAATGAAACGTCTTAAATGATTGAAGAAACGTCTCAAATTATTAAAGAAACAGCTAGACAAAACGACGAGAAATTAGAAAATATGTCTAGAACATTCGACAAAGTATGTATTCAGAACAATGAAAAATTTGACAAAGTTTCTAAAACATTCGATAAGGTAGAAAGAAGAAAGAAGAAAGAAGAAGATAAAACAGCTGGAAAGTATGATAACTAATACAAAATGCTACCACCAGTTAATGCAGTAGCTTTAGATCCGGTAGTAAAAGAAGAATCACCTAGAAACGAAACGACACATCATATGAGATTCAAATTGTTACCATTTGATGGAAAGTCTTCTTGGTCCATATATCTTAGACAATTTGAAGCTATTGCGACAGCCATCATTGGACATAACAAGAAAAAGGTGTTTCCTTGACTGCAGCTTTACGAGGTGATGCTGCAGATATCCTAAGATCAATTCCTAAGGGTCAAGAAAAATGTTACCAGACCTTGTTCACTCGACTAGATAAACGTTACGGAGATGCCCACCTACAACAAGTCTACAAAGTACAAATAAGAAGTAGAATCCAACGAGAAAGTGGGAGTTTGCAAGAATTTGAAGCAGATGTTTGCTCGTATAGCGCTGTTGGCTTATCCAGAGGCAACAGACAACATATTGGAAGAAATTGCTGTAGATACCTTCATCAATAAATTGAAAGACAGTAAACTACAGAAAGCTTTACGACTAGCAAGACCGAAAGTTTTAGATTAAGCGCTCGCTATTGCCTTGGAACAGGAGACAGCTAGTCGAGCTTTACGGAGCTATCGAGTACTAACCTCTGAAAAGAGCGACGTACAAAACTATAAAAGTCTGAAGGAAATCGTACGGAAAGTAGTTCGTAATATGATGCCGAAGAGACGTAAACCCAGATGTTGGAATTGTAACGAAGTAGGTCACATTCGTCGTAAACTGCAAGAAAATAACACAACAGTCAGAAAGCTAGAACAGATTGAACACTGAGCTGGAAAAAGTCATTCAAATGCTGATGCTCAGTCAAGACGGCCATACAGTGCAAATCGTAATCATTGCCTTGAATTAGAAGAACGACTGTACCCCGTGAGACGAACCATCGTCATTAAAGTGGAGTTTACATTGGTATAGTAAACAGGTTAGTTGCTTGTACCAGTAGCTTGTAAGGCAACAACTAACCCAATGTCAACCTTCCGGGTAAGTACTTGTACAAGTGCTTGTACCAGTAGCGAGGACAGGTAAGTAAATAGCTAGCCCATCTATTTACTTGCCTACTGTCCTTCCCTCTCCACCACATTTTGGCCTCGACGCAAGTAGCATGGCAAGTGGTTTGGGAACTAGTCGAGTGTAGACGGGTGTGCAAGTGCCTGGCAAATAACGTTGTGAGAGCAGTGTCGCGGTTTTCTATTTCGATATTGTTAAATTTTACTGTTAAAAGTAAAATAATGAAGTGGTCCGAGGGAGAAACTGTCAAATTTGTCGAACTTTATAAGGAACACGAATGTCTCTGGAACGTTACCAAACAAAGTTATAGAAATAATCAATTGAGATCGGCAGCATTAGAACAATTAGTTCAACACATGGGCGTTGAGGGATTTACTGTTGCTGAAATTGCGTTGCAAACTTCTGGTACAACCTTAGATATTAATGTTTCAATACTAAGGAACTCGAAAAAAATGTTAACGACTTATATAGCTATTTCCTGTTGTCAAAAAATTGAGGGTAACTTCTAATTTAACGTGCGCTGGTAAGGCGTCTCTTAAAAGCGTGTCACTTTTTTAAATTCTAGGCAGAACCATATTTAGCAAGTATTTGAATTTATCGTTGTCAACCGAAGGCATAATTTATATTCTTCAGGATCTTTCATACGAAGGTATTTTAAAAAAAAGAGTGGATGCCCCTCTTGTACTTCTTCTTTTAAAAATTGTAACAAAATTTTTATTTTGTCCCACTTTGGGCGCTACTGTAACAAATAGTAGCTAGATCACTTGGGACCAGGTCCCTGTAAAAACAATATACATGTCATGTATTTGTCTTTTTAAAGACGAATTACATGCTATGATTTTTTTTCTGACGGATATTCTCAAGTTAGAGTTGATTTCGTGTAATCGAATGAACTATCTTATAAGTAAAGTCGTCCCAGGAGCGCAACTCAACAATATTGGCAATATCATTTTAAAGTCGTCTACTTTAAAATGCATAATGTATGTCTGAATTGTCAATATAAATAAGTCAGATAAAATTAAATTATTAGAAGAATTTTTCACTATGTTACAAAAAACAAAATTTGTTTAATTTACTGTTTGTATTTTGAGAACGATTTCCGAAGTGGAAATTGAAACGTCAATAAACGTATTTTTATCTTTAATTGTGGCTTATTCCCAGTTTAATAGTAATTTACTTTTTGTGACCTTGGAAAATTAATTGAAAACTATGTATTTATAAAAATAATGTTAAGATTTAACTATAAATATTTCAAAGAAGAATTGAAATTTAACATATCTTAACGAATATATTATAGGCAAAGAGTAATGAAGGATCTCTTTACATTACCGAATTGCTTGGATATTGATGAGAACGTGTACTTAGGAGAATTTCTAACAGAAAGAATTCTGAACGTGATTTGACTGATATAATTAGGGTAAAATTATTGAATAAATGATATAAATATGAAACTAGTAATGGTTAAAAAAAATCATTTACTTTAATTAAAATGAAACTCACCCAAAACTTCTAAACTAAAACAAAACGCCTTCTGTAACTTAAATAATTGACCTCTGAATAACTTAAAAGGTTTTTCGGCTAACTTGAAAACCACGTGCGTTGGCCGCTGGATTTAATCAGTCCTCTGTCCCGTTCAAAGGCTGGATATAAAGTGCCTTCTTACACTTTTAACTTCGTTGGCTTCCGTCAGCTCCAAGGTAAACGGAAACGGCAGGTAGGCAGTTTGACCAATCGACAAACAATTGATAACACCATTACATGTATAGTTGGTTGCATACTTTACAGGCAGAATTAAGTTATTTTAAAATTTTCAGTAACGATAAAGAACTCTTATCGTTACAGGGCGACATTTTTCTTCTTCAATCAAATTAATAGCTTCTTCAATTAAAATTCTCGATATTCGCAACATAATTTTTTTAATGCGATTTTTAATTATTAATTTTGGATTATTGCACAAAGCACGGCACCGGCAATGGAAATGTTTCATCTTTACGCATCTGGTGCTCGTCGGGAACTGGTAAATAAATAATCTTTTATGTGTAAACACTTACTAGCATGTCAACTTGCGTATGTGAACTGTCCTGGATATACTTGTACAAGTAACTGGTGTAAGTAACTATACCAATGTAAACTCCGCTTAAGTATCAATGGCAGCCTCAACAGCTACAAGACGCTCAAGCAGATGATCCATGTATAAAAATAGTATTGGATTGGATGCGTCGAAGTGAAAGACCTTCTTAGCAAGACATTAATGCATGTAGTTTCGAAGTCAAGTGTTACTGGAGCCAATGGAATTGCCTAGTGCTAAAAGATGATCTTCTGTATAGAACCTTTGAGAACAATAACGATACAGAATCTAAGATTCAGTTGATTGTACCGAAAAGTAAAGACTCTGCAAAAGGTTCGAGAATGGTTCTATTGGGTGACCTGTAAAGATGATATAAGAAGATGGTGCCGGAAATGTGAACTGTGTGTAACCAGTAATGGTCCAGTTGGTAAAAAGAGGACACCCATGAAACAGTACGATGTTGGTAGTCCTATAGAAAGAGTAGCAATCGACATTGCAGGTCCACTTCCAGAGACAAGTGATGGAAATAAATATATCCTGGTATCCAATGATTATTTTACGAAATGGACTGAGGCATATGCGATACCAAATCAAGAAGCCTCTACCGTTGCAGAGGTACTTGTTAAATAATTTTTTAGCCGATTTGGTGTTCCCTTAGAGATCCACTCCGATCAAGGGCAAAACTTCGAGTCAACCCTTTTCCAAAACGTTTGTAAACTTAACGTCAATACGATCAGAACGACACCCCTACATCCTCAATCAGATAGAATGGTCGAGAGGATAGACCAAACGATGGGTAAACACCTGTCCAAAGTTGTATCAGAATATCAAAGAGATTGGGACCAGCACATTCATTTATTCCTAATGGCCTACCGCTCGACCGTGAATGAAACTACAGGCCAGACTCCATCCTGCCTGATGTTAGGTCGTGAAGTTCGTTTGCCCTGCGTCCTAGAGTTTGGCTGCAGACCTTCCGAAGAAGATGTTGCAAGCGAAGATTATGTCTACCGTCTTAAGTTAAGAATGAACTTGCCCGACAACACATCCAGTTAACCAGTGACAAAATGAAAGATCAATATGATTCTCGATGCAAGAATGAAAGCTATGAAGTATAGTATATAGTATTAAGAATAGTGCCCCAAGTTGTTCTCCCAAAGGCATGTATTACGGACGTACTCGCAGAACTCCATAATAGTCACTCCGGAGGGCATTTTAGGGTTCATAGGACTCTGACCAGAGTAGATTGGGTTAATTGTCGGCAAGATGTAAAATAATGGCGCAAACGATGAGACCTGTGTGCATCCAAGAAGGGACTCAAATCGAGACTTAGGTTAAAACTCTAACAATAAATTACTGTGACTTCATCGCAAGGAGTTGCTATTGAAATTCTAGGACCATTTTCACTAGGAAACAAATATTTCATGGTTTCTATGAACTATTTTTCGAAATGGCCAGAAGTAGTTACAGTACCCAACCAAGAAGCAATCACATTTGGTGAGACACTGCTTGAAAATGTCGTTTCTCGACATGGGGTTCCACTTCCGTTTCATTACATTAATTTCGTTTAATTTCATTTTATTATTTATACTTATTAGCTACTTATCATTATATGATTATATTATATATTAATAATATATAAGATATATTATTTTTTCATCATGAATTTCAAATTATCGTATTTGTATTTACCTAGCTTGTGAAGAATTAGTAGAAACTGTCATGAATGCTGACAACGAAGAATAACTATCAATCAACAAATAATTTACGCTCAACGCTTAATTCCACCAAATGAAAGATTACTGATCTCTAATGTTTGCCCTAGTATTCCTCACACTTTCATCTGAACTATATCCTCACACATCATAGAATCTGAACTTAAAAAGTTAGGCCTCAATTTATTAACTCTAATTCATGTTTTACGAATAGATACAACAAACCCAGAATATAGACATATACTGAGCTTTCAAAGATATACATTTATCTCTTCTTTTTAAGCTACATTAATTCCTCCTTCAATTGTCATAAACCACGATCTTATCTTTAGAAAAACAGATGTGTTACTATTGTAAACAATCTGACCATTTTGAAGCAAATTGTCCATCCTATACAAATCCAAATCAAAACTTAACAACAACTACTATTATATATTCAGTATCAGTATTCAGTATCCTCGACTATACCTTCTTCATTAACTATATCAATATTAACTGCAACCCAAATATCATCCTCAACATCATTACCAAGTTCTCAAACTACATTCACAGATACAAATATAACAACTATCCAGTTATCAACAACTCCTAATGTTTCACAACCTCATACTTCAATCCCAAACTCTTCCTCAACACTTGCATGCCCTATCAAGAGCATGTCAATTTATACCACTGATACACTTGAAATAACTAATACACCTAGTAAAGAAGTAAACACAGCTAAGCGCAGCCTTGATGAAATTTTAACCCTCCCTTTACAAGAACCTAAAGACAATTTTACAAAACCAATAAAAAAGCCTAAAAAATCCAAAACTATTGATAATTATGAGACTATTGCTAACAGTATGTACCCCGTAAAAGATTTTATTACTAATAAACATAACACCGACATTAATTTTTGAACAACTAACTGATATTTTTGAAAATGCTTTAGGATCTCCAGATAAATTGCGTCTATCTCAAATGTTTACAGAAGACACATTAGGCTTACTACATTTGTTAAAAGAAATCTATCCCCACATTATATAAAAAAATGAATACTATGTAAATATATACTATATAAAAAATGAAATACTAAAATAATTCATTAAATTACTCGACAACTAAAACCTCAGCTCGATAGCGACTCCTTCATAGAACCTTCTACATAAGCTCACATTCAAGTCTATTCTACGATGGAATTTCAACGGTTATTATACCTGTTTAGAAATGTTAGAATTGCTCAAAATTCTCCTTCTATAATTTGTATACAAGAAACTCCTTTTAAAACTAACAAAATTCATAATTTGAGAAATTATTATACAAGCGTGTCTAAAATTAGTCAAAATCAAGAACATGCCAGTGGTGGAGTTTCAATTTTTATCGATAATTCCTATGAATATTGCAGCATTCCTCTAATAAGAAATTTAGAAGCTGTAGCGGTGTACTTAATAGGTCCACTAAAAGTTAACATCTGCAGTCTTTACTTCGCTCCTAATTCTGATCCAAGTATAGCAGACATTTCTAATCTGTTATGTCAGATTGCTACGCCTCGCATTAAACTGGGAGATTTTAATGCACATAATTCAAAAAAATTGACAAAAATGGGAAGAAAAATGGAAACTATCCTAAATAATCTTAATTTAAATCTACTTAACGACGGCAGAAATACTGGATATAATGCAGTAACAGATTCGTCAATTTGTGTACCAGACTTGCAACTTAGTTTATCGTGGGACGCTTTACCTGATCTATATGGAAGTGATCAGTTCCCATCTTAGTTAACAATTGATTTCTTTATCAGCTATGAATCTTAAGATATTAACGAGAAAACATCCTTTTTTAGTAAAGTCATTATTGATGAAGCGAATAAATCCATTGAAAAAACAGCTTTTCATCCAAAACATTCACCTGTACAGCGGTAGAACGAGCAAACAGGCAATAAGGAAATCTAAATCGGCTTTTAATAGATATAAACGATATAAAACTACTGAAAATCATTTGGAATTTAAAAGAATGAGAGCTAAATGTAGATTTATTATTAAAAAAAGCAAGCAAGAATCATGGCAAAATTTTGTTTCAGGAATCAATAGATCTATTCCAATTGGTCAAATCTGGAACATATTATAAGTATATCTGGAAAAAATTCACAACACTCTATAAAGTACTTAATAAAAGACAATCCAAATGCAATGTATCTAAAATAATGGCAAATGAATATGGTACCGCTTCTAATTAAATTAAATTAATTCTATTTGGTTTACTTTAATAGTTTAATAACTGCTATAATTTTAAGTAGTTATGTAACATGTTTTATGCAAAAACCAAAGTTATTAATATTTATCTCTCTCTTCAATCCTGACCCCCCAGGGGAGTGTAGTGGTCGACGTGATGTCGTGTATTGTCCGTCTCCAGAGATCTCTGTCTCTGGTCATTTCTTTTAATTCATGCATAGGTCTTTGGCATATTCCTGTAATTTGATCTATCCATCTTGTTGGGGATCTTCCTTGTGATCTTCAGCGTTCTACCTTTCCTTGTATTATGAGTCTTTCCATGTTTTCTGTGTTTGCTCTCATAACATGCCCAAAATATTTTAATTGTTGGAGATGGACTTTACTAGAGAGTCGTTGGCTAACTTTTAGCTCTCTTAAAATTGAATTATTTGTTCTGCCAAGGTCCAAGGAATTCGTAACATTCGTCTTTAACAGAACATTTCAGTGGCGTCTATCTTTCTTCTCTCCGATTGTCTCAGAGTCCAAGATTCACATCCGTAGGTCAGTATTGGGAATATTAAGCAGTTGATCAACCTCATCTTTATCGCTCTTGAAATTTGACAGTCCGTCCAAATATTGGTCATTTTTGCAGTGGCAACTTTTGCTAGATCACATCTACGTTTAATCTCTTCTTGTAATGACCCTGTGTTTGTGATTAATGATCCCAGATATAAGTATGGCTCACAACCTCCAACCGGTCAATTGTGATTATGTATGGATGATTGTTGTGTAGTCTATCCACTATCATGATCTTTGTCTTTGATATGTTTAATTGCAGACCAAATATTTGACTTTCGTTTTCTATCAGTCGTATAAGTTCCATCAGCTCTGCTTGACTATTTGCAAGAAGGGCTGTGTCATCTGCGAAACGTAGGTTGTTTAGTTTATGATTATTTATTGAGATGCCCTTTTCCCATCCTTCAAGTGCTCTTCGCATAATATACTCCCCATATATGTTGAATAATTGTGGAGATAGTATACATCCTTGTCTGACACCCCGTTCTGGATGAAACTCGTTCGAAAGTGTGTCAAGTACTTTAACTGATCCAGTAGTGTGTTCATATAGTTCGGTTATAAGCGTAATTAGATGTTGTGGTACGCCTGGAGAACTACTAAAAGAACTGTGGTTCTTTTAGTATTCGCCATAAGTATCTCCACTTGACCCTGTCGAACGCTTTACGGTAATCTATAAGACAGATGTATAGTGGGATGTTGAATTCCCTAGATTTCTCGATTATCGGTCTTATATTCAGCAGGTGTTCTCGAGTGCCTCTACCTTTGGTAAATCCAGTTTGCTCTTGTGGAATTTCTCTTTGAAGGAATGTTTTCAGTCTATCATTGATTATATTTAGCATTATCGTGCTGGCATGGGATATAAGAGAGATAGTTCTATAATTGTCGCAATTATGGAAGCTGCCTTTTTTATGTATGGTCGTTATTGTAGATTTTGTCCAGTCTTCAGGCCATTGTTTGGAATGCCATAATTGGTTACAGAGTAGATGAAGTAACTTTACGCCGGTTTCTTCTGTGGCTTTAAGCATTTCTGCTGTTATCATATCTGGACCTGGTGCTTTGTTATATTTGAGCTTGTTGATAGCCTGTCTTACTTTATTTTCGAGTATATCAGGTTCTTCTTCCACCTCGTCAGAGATTTGGCTAACAAGCTCTTGGCGTTGACCATCTTTATATAGGTCCCTGCAATACGATCTTCATGTCTCTGCTATGTCTTCTCTGTTTGTTCTCAGGGTTCCAGTGTTATCTTTAATGGTCCAAGTTCTGGCTCTGAAGTCTCTTGTCAGGTAGCGTATTTTTCTAAATAGATCTCTCGGCTGATTATTCTGACCATGTCTCTCAATTTCTTTGCGTATACTTTGATAGTACTGTTTTTTGTCGGCCTTACATCTTCGTTTTATTTCTTTATTGAGGTTTCTTAAACTAGCTTCTTCCCTTTCACTATGTACACCACTTTTACAAAGATTTCTTATATTCTCAATTATTTTAAGAGTTTCATTTGTAATATTTATAAATTACTACAAAAGTAAGTGTTTTTAATAATTGGTCAATTGTTTATGTATTTTATTTTGCAAAATTCTCAAAATAAAGAACTTTTTATATTCTACAACTTTTAATTAAAACATTTTTCGCTGGAATGTATAATTAAATTTTTATAGACAAGAAACAATGCTTTTCACTTGTAAGATTGTTAAAAAAAATTAAAAAAGATGTACGTCTTCACGGAATTTTCATCAGCTACCCCTCATATAACTTTTAGAGCCTTCAAATATCTGTATAAGATTTTTTCAGCTTTTTTTGTCACTGACTGGGGTAGTTAGTTCACAGTAAAAATTGTAAATTATATAAAAATTCTATAAGAAAATTACTTTAGAATAATAATAATAATCATTATTAATGTTTCCCCATTGTTTTCTATACGAATTCCTAAAAATATTTAAGATATCGGCTGACAATACGACCATCTTCTTTGAAAGGATATTTCAGAAAACTTGTATTTGAGTAAACAAAGAAAACATTACAAAATATACTCTTATTGCTTCGCAATACATCAATTTTGCATGCTTACAATAAACCAAATTAATGACTGCCAAAACTAATTTATTTTGAAGTTCCCTTAATCGGACTTGTGTTGCTTTTACTTGGAAACTGTACTTGTAAAAACGTGCGGAAAAGCACATTATGTAAATGAAAGCTCCTAAAATAATCCTTCAATTAGTGTAAGATGCTCGTCAAGGCCAAACCAGTAAAGGCAAATTTCTAATTTGATCCGAATGGCAAATAAATTACCAAGTTATTGACATGAAACAAGGCCATCAAAAAATCATTAATACATTTACTGTTATAATGGTTGTTTGATTTTGATTGAGCCTGAAATTTAAACAAATAATAATTATTACATAAAAATATCTAATAAGTAATACAGAACATACATAACAAACATAACTTCTACAAAGATGGTGAACTTAAAAAATAAATGATGAATAGTATTATACAGGGTGGGCCATTGAAAACTTTCCACCCAACTTTTGTTCTTATTGATATAAAATATTTACATAATATTTTTATTTTTAACGATCCTGGAAAGCTCAATCAGGTGTAGGATCGCTTTTGCCTTAATGTGAAGTATATACCCAGCAAATCAAATGAAACAAATATATAAAATTTATCATATATAGTTCAAAATAAAAAAAAAAAACTATTCTTTATAAATATAAATAAATACTGCTTCTTATTATTGGTGATTACATATCTTCAAAGAAAGGTTGCTGAAAGGAGGTGTTTAATAATCCTTGATGGTCATCGGAAGTAAGATGGATTTCATACTGTATTCTTAGATGTTAAGTTTTGCCGTTAAGTGAAACTGAAGTTAAATGGAATTGCTAATATATTCTTACATCTACACATATCGCATGCCGTCAGGAGTTTAAAGGCCTCGATGATGATAGAGGCTCGGGGTGTAGGGTTGTGTTATAGAGGTAGTACCTTTTATTGGAACGACCACATCGAGCGTCATAGACGGGAGATGGTTCTTGATAACTGGTCCTCATAAGATACCTAACTCTCACTTCTGGCTCCATGTGCCACACCCCGGGCAACTGCATTGGTCTGCAGGTTAACTAAGTTAGGGTAGCCAGACAGGAGTTTTCTGATCCAAAAAACTAGTACCTGCTTACGGTCCCTTGTCCAGGGTCACGGATGAAGACATAACGGTATCCACGACGGAGAAGAACATCTTCGGTACGGTGTGTATGGCGAAAGTGGCACCGCAATTTTAGAGTTAGTATAAAAATAAATGCAGCGTCTGATCCAGAGTTGCCGGTTACAAACAGCGTCTATATACACACAAGCTTATCTAAAAAAGTAATATTACATTTCTCGTCCACAAAAGGAAAGTGCCACCCAGAAGTCAAGCATTTCAAGTACTTACACCTCGGTATTTCAAGCAAGGTTTGCTGAAAGTGTTAAACTTGGTGTATGTTGCTTCCAAATCAGATAATGCCGCATTAATAATTGTACAGCGGGCATGAAAGGGTGAGAAGTTTGAGACAATATAATCAATTATATAATAGATGCTATTTTAGTAATTAGTAATTCTTGTAGAAGAATTTACGAGTATTGTGAGACCATATGATTCGAATAAATTGACCAAGGGTAGTTGGGTAAACAGCAGAGTACTTTATATGGAAGACACTGCATATAAATTTCCTATTTTTATTGGGCGGGTCATCTAATCGATTTAACAGGTTATGGGAAAATAGTTCCGTGGAAAAGCAGGTGATCTATAAATAAGAATGTATACACTAAGATTCTTATTATAAACTAAGGTAAACTCAAAGAAGACTTTACTTAACAGAAAGTCATATTTTTGTTGTTGTTACCGGAAAGAAATCAATATTCGTAAAAAGAATTAGGTTGCCCATATGAGCTGAACCGGACGATACCTAGCAATTTTGGTATATTTTTCTATAAAAAAAGGCTTGTTTACTTCAAGTCAGTGATCTGTAACCACAACTATCGGGGTAAATTCTAATTCCTCTAGAAATAAAAATAATTCGTCTGTTTTATATCGTCTAGAGCGTATATTAGTCAGAACCATGCTAAAGTTGTCCTAATCAAAATAATTTGAGGTTTCTAGTCCCACAGAACACGTCGTATTGTTTAAAAATTTCGTTTTAGAGAGACAACGGAATAATAATTTCGGTAATATTCGCTTGATTTTAGCAGGTGAATAACTCTTTCCAAAGCGAAAAAGGACGTAAAAGCAGAAAGACCAGCTTACACCTCAGGTATATTAATTTCATATTCATCGTTCAATTCTAGAAGTGGAAAGTTCTTCGAAAGCCACAAAGAGGAGCAGACTTTCAAATCGCACTTTGTCCATATTTTCACTTTTTGACTTGGAGGTGGCGTTGGATTGGTCAAAGCAACATTTATTAATTTACATACTCCTAGATATTCTAAACGTAATATTTCACGTATATTTTTGGCTTCAAAAATCACTTAGACAAACAAAACGCATTTTGTCCAGTAGCGAGAGACAAACAAATTTTGCTTACATTGCTTTTTTACTATTTAAGACTTTATTTTGCTCTGAGACGTTAATTTAGGAATCAACAGTATCTGATATTATTTGTGCTTAATAGGTTGTTTGTATAATAATAATAGGTGATAATAGTATTGAAATGAGTAAAGGTGAGCATATTGTAGGTGATACAAATAAAGGAACGAGAAAAAGAAAAATAAAACTACGGCAAAAGAACGTAAAAAAGAAATAAGGTAAACTACAGGTTATGTTGTGTTTTTGTGGTTTAATTTGTTTTCTTTTAGATATTCTGATTTAAATTCAGAGTTATTGAATTTTAAAAATAATTGTGTTCACAAATCAAAAAAATTTGCATGTACAGATCTTTTGTTGGCCGATATAAAAATTATTAGACAAAATTTCTATGATAATGAAGAAAAGAACAAAAATGCTCAGGATAACAAATTAGCACAGATGATGAATATTAAGGAAATAAAAAGGCAAAGAAAGAGAAAGAATGGTAAATCACATGATTTTCACAAAGAATTTTATGTAAGTTTTTATTTAAATAAACCAAGCTTCAGCATCAGTACATATTTATTTTTCGATTACACTTTGTAAGGTCTCTGATTGAGTATTTTTTAGGTTTGGCATAATAACAAGAAAATCTTTGTTTGCCAAAAATTATTTTCCTCTATTTTTAATTGTGGTCCAAGAAGAATTCATACGATAGTGAGAAAAAAGATGCTTGGCAGTAGTATAAAAGACAATCGTGGTAGAGACAGAAAGTCCAAGAAAAATGCGCTTAAATTAGAAAGTGTCATGAAATTTATTTCGTCTTTGAAGGGCCATGAAAGCCACTATGGTAGAGGCAAGTCAAGAAGAATCTATTTGTCATCTGAGTTAAACATAAAAAAGCTGTGGGAGATGTATAATGATCAGATTCCAGATAATTCACTCCAAACAAACTACAAGTACTTTAGTCGAATTTTCAGCAATAAGTTTAATATAGGTAGATATTATTAAAAAAATGTTTTTTATTTTTTACTTTGTTGCCCGTTAGTTTTAGCCTTTGGAAGTCCAGCTACTGATGTTTGCGGCTTTTGCATAAGAACAAACACTGGGATAAATACCACCAAGGATGAAGAGCAAAGATTAAAATTAAAAATGGATTTAACTATTCATAAGACGCGAGCAAAGCAGTTTTTTAAATCAATGAAAGAGGAATCTGCTGATAGCGTGACATATTGCTTTGATCTTCAACAGGTCCAAAATCTTCCAAAGGCGCCTATTGCGGAAGCATTCTATTCTCAGCAACTGGCTTTTTATGCATTTTGTGTGACAGATATTTTAACAAAAACTCCTGTTTTTAATACATGGCTTGAGCATGAAGCAGGAAGAGGTGTGGTAGAAATAAGTTCTGCGTTGACTGACTTTCTAAAAAAGACTGATTTTGACCCAGATATTAACCTTTTAAGATTGTTTTCGGACGGATGCGGGGGTCAAAATAAAAATTCCCACATGGTACATGCACTCACCTTGTGGCTTTTGAATAATGCCCCAAAAACTATTCAAACACTTACGATAATATTTCCCGTTCGTGGCCATTCGTTTATGCCAGCTGATCGAGTTTTTGGTCAAGTTGAGCTAGACTTACGTGCCGATGCTTTTATAAAGTCACCAGAAAAATATTATGAAATCTATTCTAAGAAAGGACAAGTGCGCAAGCTGGGATCTGATTGGACTTTGTATGACATAAAACATGCAGCACTTTCACTCAAAAAAGTTATAGGTATCAGTGAAGCCAAAAGAATAATCATAACTCGAGGCAAACAAACTGCTGGGGAAAGTAAAATCTTGTATAAAACAGAGGTTTTATACAGAAATGATGACAATTCTTAAAAGTTTTCAAATTTAATTCAACCAAAGAAAAAACTAAGTGACATAGTACTGCCGGAATTGTCAACGAAGCATGCTGTTAAGAAGAAAAAACTGGATAGCTTACCAAAATTTTTAGTTAGTCTATTAGGCAAAGAATGGGCATTAGATCCAGAATTAACTTGGTTAGATCCAATTTTGAAGGATCAGTATGGTGAAAATGTAATTGAAAAGGACCAGATCTGCCATCAATGTGAAGATGGAGAAGAATGCTGCTGTCTTCTGGAGGACGACGAATTTTCAGTTTATATTTTGATTTTAATCATTTAGGGAAAATAAAACCACATTTTGTCCTTCAAAGACAATCAAATGGCGTTTTGTCCATCATTAAAATTTTTTTTTTGAAAAAACTAATAAAGCTTGTTGTTTCTTATAAATAGGGTAAGTTGATAATAAAAAATTACATTTTTTCATATTTTGTGTTTTATTTTTAACTTTATTAATAATCGAGTAGCAGTTTTTCTCATTTCCTGAAAAATTTTAAAAATGGACAAAGTGCGATATGAAAGTCTGCTCCTCAAATAGTTTAACGCTTGTGTTGGTAAATTCAACGTAACATACTGAAGCAGGTTGGTTGTGTAGACAGGCACGATGTATCTTAATGGCTTTTAAAATATCCGGTTCCCTTAGTCCTGCTAGAATATATCGACTGTTCGAGTTATTTGTTAATCTTACAAATTGAGTTCCAAAGTATTTTTCTGAATGAAATTAATATGAGAATAGAAAGGATCTTAGATTTGAAAATTTCGATAGCTACGTAGCTACGTCTTCGTCTACGTCTTTTAAGTATATTTTAAATTTTCCAAGCTAACGAGGCTTCCGATATTTTCAGACTCATAATTGACATAACATACCATCTAATATATTTCTTAAAACTTCCTAATTCTCATTCCTTAAAGCTTATTTACGGCGGGGTGAGACTCTAAATATTATTAGCATGTCTCCATTGTCTGCGATCCTGTGTCATACGGACGGCTTCAGGTAGAAATTCTCCCACTAGAGTCTTCATTTGGTCTGCCCATCGTATTGAAGATCTTCCTCTTAATCATCGGCCTATTATCCTTTCTTTTACTACCAATAGTTTCACGGCCCCTGTTGGTCTATGTGGCCGGAGTAAATAAGGTATGCTTGGTTTACTTTTTTAATAGCCTGTCTTTTATATAAAGCTCTTTCAGAATTGATAGGTCAACCTTGATACCTAGCTTCTCTTTAATATAATGAATCACTTGTTTAGGGATGTATACTGGGGTTAAGTTGTTAATAACTATATAATGACGTCTATCGTCTTTTATGTTTGAATTTTGCTCTGGACTTAATTTGAAATGTTGAGGGTCTTCAGTTTGGGTATCTGAGGTGGCAAATAGTGTTTTTTTCTTAAATGCCTCTTTTTTAGTTGGTATACTAGATAATTTGTTGGTAAGATCAGTCATATAATTAAATTTTTCGTTGATATTTGAAAAGAGCCTTTCTAACCCTATTTTAATCTCAGGTAAATTTGAGTCTTTTGGACTTGATAGTGTCATCCGAACAACCAAAAAAACTGATGATATACTAAAAATTACTTATTCTATCTGCCTTATAGAATTAAAAACATTTCCTGGGTCCAGCAGATTATTTATTTTATGGATTTTGTTATTTTTTTTTTCTCCAGATAATCCAGTTTGCCGTCATTTTTTCGTTAATAAATCGTATTTCTCAATGAAAACAGGCAAAGTATCAGTTAGTTTTTAAGTTACTTGAATTACGGTTTCAACATTCTCTACAGGTATTTGATTTTTTGATACTTGGACTTTTTTCTTTTAAATATCTTAATTTTAGCGAATCACACATAATGTACAAAAGAATCTTAAATGGAAAAAATGGGAAAATTGTTGGTCCACTAGAATAAAATAAAAATCAAATAATTATTTGAAGATAATAAATATAAAGGTAACGATTATATCGGTGCAATTTTTTGTTTAAATTGATCAATTTTGTTGAAAGGCGATTCCATAAAATTATTAATTCCTTTCTCTATATTTAAAATATTTAATAAAATGTAACTGGAATATACAACAGATTGGAACGAAAAGGGCATCAATGTAGATGGAAAATTTTTAAATAACCTTAAATTTGCAGATGATATTGTTCTTATTGCAGACAGCTTTGATCAGGCACAGATAATGCTCCAAGAACTCCATACTGCCACAAAAAGAGTTGGTCTTAAAATAAATTTTTCAAAAACACAATTTATGACAAATTTAGTCCACAACAAAAACATCTCAGTAGAAGACAAAGATATTGAGCCAGTTGACTCCTATAAATACTTAGGCCATGAGATCAGAATAAGTCGAGACAACCAAAAAATCGAGCTGAAAAGAAGAATAAACCTAGCTTGGGCTGCATTTGGAAGGATGAAGGATATTTTTAGGTCTAAGATTCCAATGTGTCTGAAAAGAAAAGTATTTAATCAATGTATTTTGCCAGTGATGACCTACGGCGCAGAAACCCTAACGCTCACAAGAACAACAGTGAGTAAACTACAAGTTGCGGAAAGAGCAATGGAGAGAATTATGTTAGGGATTTCTCTACGTGATAGAATACCCAATGCTACTATACGCAAAAGATCAGGAGTAGCAGACGTTATTGAAAGGACAACAACACTAAAGTGGAACTGGGCAGGTCATGTAGCAAGATCAGTTGATGACCGGTGGACAAAAAGAATTTTGAAATGGAGACCCCGAATACAAGCTTACAGAAATAGAGGTCGACCCCCAACAAGATGGACAGATGACATAAAAAGAGTGACTACAAATTGCATTCAGATGGCGCAAAATCGGACTAAGTGGAAAAGCATGCGAAAAGCATGCGAGAGGCCTATGTTCAGCAGTGGACGTTAGAGGCTAGTTGATTATATATACTATATACTACAAAAATGATCTGCAAATACAAAATGATTTCAAATGTATTCCAAAGTGTAAATACCTATTCTTTTACACATTTTGCTTTCAGCGTTTTTTAATAAAAAATACTTTAAAATGAGAAGTATTTCTACAGCAAAAAAAAAAGCAAAAACAGATAAATATCGAATCTATCTTAACACCTTCAAGGCTATTTGTAGTTTTCCGAACATATTCTAACAAAAAAGACATTAATCTTCAATCGAAATTGCCTCTGCAATATTTTTCCTTTAATATTGGTGTCCAGATTTTCTCTTAACGACTTTTAGATATATCTCTATCTAAATTATATATCTTCTGGCTACACTACAAAAAAGACAAATATTGCATTATGTTTTAAAAGCATATGCCATTAAGAGTCGTCATTTAATACATTAATAAAGTATTTCTTCCAGATCATTGGCACATCTCAGTAGTGCATAGTGTTCTATTGTTGTCTATGGCCTCTGATATATCTAATCCGTTTTCATTAAATTAATATAATTTAAAGTATATTTAAATATTATATGTATCGTTACCTTTTCTGTTCTTTTAATGTGTATTCAACCAAATAGTTTAAAGGTAGTGATTGAGACCTCTATTTGCAAAACAACCAATCTCCACCCTGGCAAAATTACCGTCAATCGTAATTTTTTACCGTAAATATATTTGTAAAACCTGCAGCCACAAAATTCGTTATCCATAAAATTTGATCGCTCAAAATTAGTTTTTCGTTGCTAGTTTTTTGGTTGTCATTAAAATACTCTTATAATTAAAGAAAAATATTTGGAGATTGGCTACTTTGCGATTATCAAGTGGTTATTTTGAAATGAACTGACCAGGAGATTAGTTATTTTGTAGTAAAAAAAAACATATATGTTTAATAACAGTACTTAATACATTAAAATAATTATTAATTCCAAAATTCTATACTCTGAAGACTTCTTCGTCGTTATTATCATTAAGTGGTTCACAATAAACGTCGTCTTCTTCAAGGACGCTTGAAACATTTGTGTAATCGATTTTAAAATAAGCCAATTTCGGATTATTTTGCCATTCTTCGCCGTAGTGACTTTCCAGTAGCTTCCTTACGTCCTTCAATTTCTCGTTGCTAATGTTGACCAAGTTCCCGACTCCTATTTCATTTGGATGGATGTTAATGTTCGATCTTCTATTGTTTTTAATACTTCTAAACAAACCGATGCTTGAGTTGTAGCTTTTGTGCTCTTTAACCAATGCAACCTTATTGTGTTGTCGTGATCTTGACAAACAAATCCTTTTTATTTTCGTATCTGAAAGTGCCACCTCTGCAGTGTTTTAAATGTACACAATACTTCGGGTTTCCAATCGTAGAATTATAATCCATATTCAGAAATTCAGATTCATCTAGAATTTTAAACTGCTGCGTTAGACTTTTTGTTTTCTGTACACCGAGCTGGAGCTCGATCTTACATCCACTGAACCATTCGACAGTGAAGCGAAAGAGAGGCAGCCCCACAGCCCGCTGAGCTATCTGACCGACGTCAGTTAGTTCTTATTTTAATTTTTCTTTTAATGTCTTGTTTTATTAGATGTTTTTGATCGTTTTGATTATTCCTAGAGGTATCTCTCTTGCGCACAATACGTGAGTAATTTTCTTTCATTTAACCCGATCTAATACCTTCTTAAAATCCACAAAACATATATATGCCAGTTTATTGTATTCTAATGATTTCTCTTGCACTTATTTCTGTCTTTTCTACCTAAAACTTTGTTCTTCTGCTAGTGCTATAATTTTATTAAATTTATTTGTTATTACTTTTGTAATAAGAAATTTAGTTTGGTTGTTAATAAAGTTGTTAATTTTAGTGTTGTGTTTATTAAATTAATTCCTCTGTAATTTTCTAGGTCCGATTTGCCTCACTTTTTGAAGACAGGTATTGATTAAAGGATTCTTGATCTCCATTCTTGAGGAATTCTATTTTGTTTTATTATTTTTTTGGATTAGTTTCTATAATTGTTTGGTTAGATCTGGTACTCCGTACTTTAGGAGTTCGTTTGGAACTTTTTCCTCTCTTGGTGATTTTCTATTTTTGTATTTCCTTAATGCTACCTTTACCTCTTCCTCCTCAATATTTATTTCTTTGTTGGCGTCACCTCTGGTGTTGGTGGTTCATTATCGTCAGCTTTAGCAAATAGGGATCGAAAGTAGTCTGTTCCCTTTTTATTTGTCTAACTAAAGTATTCGTTTCATTTCTGATTTGTTAATCAGTATATACTCCAATATCTTTGGCCTTGTTTCCTTTTGCGCCTCCACTTTAGATTAGTATGTATTCGCTAAATTCTGATTGTCCTTTTTCTTCTTGTTTTGTGTTCTGTAGAGTCTATGTCTATTTGTTTCTCTTTGAGTACTTGGTTTACTTCGTGGTCCCTTGAGTTGAGCGATCTGATATTCCATGTAGTAAATCTCATTTGGGTTTTGGATATTTTTTCCTTGTCCTTATTTCTTGTACATCCACCTCTTAATTACTTCAGGCAATGATGTATATATATATATATATATATATATATATATATATATATATATATATATATGTTTTTAAGTATATATTAAATAAAACCCCTTAATTAATTAACCAAACTATACGTATGCTTGAATTGAGTTGATGAACAATCGAGATAATTGAAATAGAACTTTCTATCTAAAAACAAAAAAAAAATAAAATGATTCTAGTTCTCGTTTTGGATGCGAAGGATACAACGATACTAGATTCAAATACTGGTTTAGCCCATTTTTGTATTAGTAAGGAAATATGTAAATAGTGACATTTCAAATAAAAAAGAAATATCCATCAAATGAAATAAATTTAAACAACAACACATTTCCGTACGTTATATAAATACCATTAAATAACTTCAAATACCTATTGATTCTTTCTCCGGTATAACTTTTAGCAGTGTATTGCCAAAACATAATAATTTATTTGTTTGACCACACTTATAAACGCACCATATGTGTAATATGGCGGCGTTATACGTCCCCTCATCATCATTAGGTAGTAATTAAATTTTAGTTGGATATAATGCATAGCTTTGAGGGTAGTGCCTACGGATGGCCGGAAAACTCGAAACCCCGAAAGGTTGAATTGATTGATAGGGGGCGGTAATTGCACCTACTCGGTAAGTCTAGGATATGATAATCATTTCCGCTTTGGCGGAAATTACTTTAGATTGGATATTGCGATGAATTATTAGAGAGTAAATGAAAAAGACACATTTTCGTTTGTACTAAGGTTTAAGAAGCAAAAATTATGGGACAATGTTTTAGAGAAAATAATAAAATTTTTTAAGGAAGTCCATTATATACCATAATATTTTTAAAGGAAAATTCTTTGTGTTTGGCTATATACCGTAGGATAAAAATTAAAATGAACTATAGAAACTTTATTTTTGTAGTAGACATACTTGAATGGAAAAAAATATCCAAAAAAACTGGTTAAATCAAGACGTTTTTGGTCCTTCCAGACCATGTATGTCTTGATTATAACTTGCAAATAACATTATTATATTTTTAAAATCAGGAGGTTAAACGAAATTTATCATATAGAGACTGTTCTGGATAAACCGGTAGTCGCAAAAAAGTTGCAGGTAGACGCAGAGTACACCGTAGGAACCAACGCCCAATGTTATAGAAGAAAATGGCAACTCTAGGTGGGATTAGCTTCCCTAATTAGACTTCTTCAAAATGTATATCTTGGGTCAGACCAATATCAATTCGCTTTAACAACATGTCCTGCCTAAGTATCTTCTTCTAAGTCTTCTTTGGTCTTTCTCTCCTACTCCTTCCAGGAGCTAGCAGGTCAGCAATTCCTCGTATTGGGTTATTAATGTCTCGACGTTGAACATGACCAAACTATCTTAACCTATACTCTCTCATTCTGGCATCAATTGATGCCACCTCTTGGCTTCCACTTATATACTTATTTTTAATTTTATCCATTCCTGGAACTTCACTTATTTATCCAAGCATTCTTATTTCCGCCAGATGTATTAGTTTTTCCTCTTTCTTTTTAACTGTAAAAAAATAGCTCCTTACATCATAAATGGTCTAGGAGCTGTTTTGTAGAAATATAACTTGAGTTTTATTGGATTTTTTTAGTTGCACAACTCACCACTCGCTTCCTTCCACTTGATCCATCCAACCCTAATTCGGCCGCATGGAATGTTACCCTGTAACATTCTGTAAAACCCTTTTACAGAATGTTATTTGAATTATTATTTTACAGAATTGTAAAATTTTACCCTGTAAAACTGAGTAAATATGTGACCAATTTCGTATCAGTCTCGAGTAGAATATTATTACTGCAAATAATTACTCAACCATTTAAAACTAACATACTTCATATCCATGCCCCGACTGCAGATAGCAAATATGACGATGAAGTCGAGAAGTTGTATAATTTGATCCAAGACATCTTACAGAAACTTAATAAACACGAAATTTTATATATTATAGGCGACTTCAATGCAAAAATTGGGAAAGGTCGACGAGGTCAGACTGAGGGTCCTTATATTTTAGGACTACCTAATGATCGAGGACAGAGATTGTATGAATTTTGTAAAGAAAACACTAATCATTGCAAACACCTGGTATAAACTACCCAAGCTACTATAAACTTGGAAAGCCCCATTTGATGATGGCAATCACCGTGAATCCTTGAAAAATCAAATAGACTATATACTTCAGTGGTTCAAATAGAAATGCCGTCAAAAAGGTCACTACGTTTCCTGGGGCAAATATTGGATCTGATCATTAACAACTTGTAGCAGATATTAAACTAAGGTTAAAACGAATCCAGCGACAAAAACCAAAAACCTATGTACGTAATTTTGACGATATAAACATAAAACATAACATTAAAAAAGAATTTAACAATAGAACAAAAAACATCGGAGAACAACTAGAAGATCCAGAAGAACTATGGAGTAAATTTTAAAACCAAGTTAATGAACTGTCCAAAAAATTTAATTAAGAAAAATAAATGGATGACAGACGATATCTTGAAATGAATGGAACAACGTCGACTGATTAAATCTAATGAAACAGAATATAGACACCTGCAGAGAAGAATAAAAAAGGAAATCAAATTAGCCAAAGACTTATTTATTGTGCACAATAAACTAAAATAAATGAGTATCATATTTAAAAAACGAATTATCTCTGTAGTCGTTGACAGTAATAACAAAATTATTGTAAATGAGCACGAAATAAGAAAAAAATGGCAGCTGTATATGCTGAGTTATTTGAAGATAACAGGAATAATATAGCCGAATTCTATCAAATTTGTACTGACGGCCCAGAAATTATGAAATTTGAGCTAGAACATGCTATAAATAATGCTAATATTCAGATGGTGTCCAGATTTTTTTTTTTTTTTTATTAACCCCACATTTATTACAATCTATCTGTACAATCTAAACCTAAATATTTAGGTAGATAATAGACAATACGTAATAGGACTGACAATAATTTGGAATGACATGTAGGGAGGCATCCAGTGATGCACCCCTTTTTTTAAAAACTTAGCCTACAACACTGACTATTTCTGACATAGACTTGTACACATTAATTTAGAACCTATTGTTCACTTAACTCTAACGGAACTTTTCGTTTTAGCCTACGAACAGTACGCGGTTTATTCACTAAACTTTTTGCTAACACGTTTGGGTGCACTTTAAGTTTCTCTTTATGTTTTTTCAATGGCTTCATTGGTTATGAACCATGGAACTCCTAGTATTGATCTCAATGTTTTGGACTGGAATCTTTGTATTATTTCAATGTTGGAATGTGCGGCGGTTCCCCATAATTCTGGGTGATATTAGTAATAATGGTGTCCAGATGATACACCAACTGACTTGCTGAAACTAATTGAGGATGATAACATAAAAGTAGTAGTAAGACTTTTTAAATCAATATATAACCTCGGAGTGATTTTCACAGATTGGCTCAAATCTATCTTTGTCTCAATACCTAAAAAACACAATGCGAGAAAATGCTCAGAATATCTATTAATTAGCTTAATGAGCCACACTCTTAAAATTTTCCTCAGAATACTTCACAACAGCCTCAGAAGCCACATGTGGAATCCACCTCCGTGAAAAGTAGCCAATACAATTAATCTCTTGAAAAGGGACAAAATCCGTACCGATCTAAACTATTATAGGCCGATTTCACTCCTAAACGTTTTAGCTTAAGTCTTCGAGAGGATCCTAAAGAAGAGACTCGTTGACTTTACCACCAAACACAATATCATTCCGTCGTTTCCATTCAGCTTTAGAAAAGGTCACTCTATTAAACGGCATTGACAAAAAGCATCACACGCCTTACATAAAGTATAAACGACGGTAAAGTATCCTTTGGCATCTTCCTCGATGTTCAAAAAGCCTTCGACCAAGTCTGGCATGCTGGACTGGCCAAGAAACTGTTGAATATCGGCCTGCCTCTCTCATTCGTTAGACTTATCCATTCATATGTCTCATAATGTCTAATCACGGTGAACGAGCAAGGTCACTTCTCTGATTCTTTTACTCCTATAGCAGGAGTACCACAAGGTTCAGTGTTGGTTTTCATATTATACACAATTTACAATATTGACTCTTCCAACCCACAATACACTAAAACAACCATTTTACTCTACGCAGATAATAAAGCTCTCGTAACAACATCACGAGTCGTAGACTCAGTACTTAGGTTTGCTCAAAACCACCTTAACCTGGTCGACAAGTGGTGTAGGAGATGCAGAGTAACACCTAGCCCAAATAAAACACAAATGATTCTCTTTAGACACCCCAGTCTTAGCAGATATATCACACCCATCATATTCAAAAGATACAACCTTAGACTATGGGGAGACCGACTACAGCTCCACGATCGGATCGAGTACCTAGTATCGAGACAACGGTGTAGTGTTTACACAAACACTGAACTGGAGGACCGATCTGGAGATAGCTTGTAACAAGGCTAGGAGCAGACTCGGTCTACTGAATCCTCTTGGTGGTAAGTTCGAAAGAACACACCCACGCTCACTCATACAAACATATAAAACATTTATAAGGCCAATCATTGAGTATAGATCCAACGTCGATATGACGATGTGCGGCTATCTCATACAAAAACTGCTGGCACTGGACAGGAGAATCCTGTTTAAAGTGAATAACAAGCGCCGCAACTACCCCTTTGCTCACATTCATCACCTGTCGAATATCCAGCCCATCGATGAGAGGCTCTCCTCTCTGAGCAGGAGTTACACAATCAAAACCATCCAAGGCCAACTTTAGAGCCCAAAACTTACTGAAAACTACCTGCTCATCTATCGGCAATGTATTCAGAAGAAAATCTAGACCTAATATCTCTTTCCTACCCGCAATACTACTGGCCCTTGCCAGCATCGAGCTCCCTGATGAATACATTGACATGCAGGAGGCAACTTCCCTCTACCATCGTCGCAATAACTATTAATTGTTCACTTTGAGCTTGCCTAGACAGGGAGGAATCGGTTTTCTGTGGTTTCCCGGTCCCATTTTACAATGCTACCTGTCTATAGCAGAGAATACAGCCACAGCTGCCCTCACGAAAATCGCGATTCAATACATTTAATATTTAACAAATTGTATACATATAATTCACATATTCATAATATTTTTTAGCACAATAGCTTCTGAAAAGGACCGTTAACCAACGCTCCTTTCTCCGCTGATTGTCCAGTACGCTCCTCCGATGACAAGTCCAAACAGCAAATCACTAGTAGAACCCACAAAGCCAGTGAAAGAAAAACACCATCCAAACAAAAACAAACCAAGTCCTGAAGAGGTGAAAAACCTATAACAGGACACCAAAACACCAGACAAAGAATCCATCGCACACAAAAAAAAACAAAGAGACAATGAGTCGCTCTCGGTCGCAGTCTGGTCTCGGTTCCCAAATAGGGTCTCTGCACCCTGGGAGTCCGAAGTCGGTGCTCTGCTCAGGTTTTACTACGTAAGACTCTGTGGCCGGACCTTGTCCACCGGCCACTCCTGTGGTGTGTTTAATTTACTTCCTGTTTAAGAAATGTTACTTTACAATAAAAGATGGATGATACGCAGAGGGTTCTTTGAATAGACTGGTCAAAGACCCTCTGTAAGGCACCTTGGGATTATATAAGTGGCCATACGTTAACAAGCCCTTGCATCCCATATGGTAATAAATCAACACCTAACTTGTATTTTTTATTTCTTTTTGTATATTTACATTTTTCTTTTGTCTATTTACACCGTCACTTTCGGCGTACAGAAAACGAGCGCTTGCACGGATGGTTAATCTTTAGTTGTTATCAAAACGCTTACGTAAATTTTTTTCTTTAGATTACTCTTAACCTGTTAAGAAATTTCATTAAAGAAGTAAACTAGAAATTTAAAATATTGTACCTTCAACTCCGTATTATTATTAGAGTCGAGAGTTTGCAAACAACTTTCTGCGACCAATAGACTAGATTCCGAGCCTTTTATTTTTCACAGATGTCTTCTTCTCATGGCACCGTCTTCTTTAAACATTGGCGATCCACATGGCGATTGTAGTTTTGGAAACTGCTGCGCGAAAGATTTTTGCGGATAAGCGATCGAACCATCTCCTCAGGTCTTTCAGCCACGAGTTCTGGCGTCTTCCTACTGATCTTTTGCCCTGTACTTTTCCTTCCAGTATAACTTGAAGTAATTAATATTAGCCTCTCAACACATGATTCAAGCATTGCATTTTCCTCTCTTTGATTATTCTTAGTAATTCTTTTTATTTACACATGCGACGAAGTACCTTAACTCTTTGTACCCATGGAATTTTCAACATTTGTCTGTATATATACATCTCAAAGGCATCTATTCTTTTTTCTATTTCAGCGTCCAGTGTCCAACTTTCACAGCCATGCATTAAGACAGAAAAAACATAACATCTGATTATTCGGATTCTAAGCTGCAGACTAAGGTCTGATCTTGTAAAAAATGTTTTTATGCTCATGAATGTTTTCCTTGCTTGTTCGATTCTTGATAGGATTTTTTTTTTTGGATTACACTGACACTTGATATTTACTTCAAAATATTTTATGGAATTTACCTATTCTATTATTTGACCCTTGGCATACACATATACGTTTATTGGTGTCTTTGAAAATACTAAAATTTTAGTTTTGGAAACGTTTAGATGTAAACCGAACATTTCGCTGTGGTGAACTATTGCATCATATTTTCTTGTGCGTTTCTTGCTATTAGGACGGTATCATAAGCATATCTGATATTGTCTATGCTGATTCCGTTAATCTTAATTGCGCCTTAGACCTTGTTCGATCCTAATTTTATGTTTAACCTTGAGTGGACCGCTTTTAGTTTAAAAACAAGTTTTTTATTTCACGCGGTAAAAAAAAATAGGTTTGCACTGAAAACAGGTGAGTTACCATAGAGACATCAAACTAGCAACATCAGTCAGAAAAAATATATACATTGTCACATTTTTACGAAGTTTTTACGTTTCGCTTAGCGTTGTTGGGTGCTGATACAAGTTTCGTAAATAAATAAACTTCAAATAGTCATTTAAATGTGAATTTCCTACAGCCGATCCAATCGACAACAAAGATAGGACATCACAAAAAGTGCTCAAACACCCGTTGGCTTTTTACAGTCCTCCAACAAAAAGGGCGAGAGCAAATATTGGTCCTTCGAGCCGGATTGGTCTACTTCGTCTGGATTTTAGCACCCAAAGAAAACATCGCTTTGTCTGAATTTGGTACCTACAGCTTGCAGCATCGAGAAATAAAGGTTAGAATATTTATTCACATTCTTTAATCTTGCTTTGCGAGTACATAATTTATTGGCATATGGTTTGGTTTTAATTAATATTCTATTCACTTTATAAGATAATACATATACTATAAGCAGCCTCCCATAGCAGCACCAATCGAAAGGAATGTCGTTTATTTATAATATAATTAACACATTTTTAAATCAAATTTATTTATAATAAAGGCATCCCAAGCATTATTAACATTCGGCATAACATAGCCATACCACAATCGTTACACCTAACTCATACCTTCATTTGCAACCTCTTATTTGTTATTGCTTACTTATTTACCTATGCTTACTGCATTTAATTGATCAATGTATTTATCATATTAATTATTATATTCTAAAATACATTAACCTTATAACCGTCTCTTAAACCTATTAGCTTAAATAAATTCATAATAATGGCTAATGCTGAAATCCTTAAAGACCTTGTTTTAACAATTTCCTTGAAAAATGTGGAACTCCTTTGTCTGGCACAGTCAGTCTTGAATTGCAAACGCGTCTGGATGCTTTAAAAATGTCAGTTGTTGAGTTTGAAAAAGTACAGTGTGACATTGAACGTATTTGTCTGTTTGATACAACCCCTAACCTCGGTAATCAAGATGATGAACGAGAAGAGTTCGAAAGCAAATATTATGCCTCAGTAGCTAAAGCGACATTACTTCTCAAACAAGCAGCCGGAATGTCAACGGATCAGCCACCCAGGTCATCTTCGCCAGTGCTCAACTCTCATCGTCTTAATTCATATTTACCACCTATTCTATTACCCCTATATTCTGGATCCTACGAAACGTGGACAAATTTCAAAGAAACCTTTGAGTCACTTATTGACAACAATCCTACTATTCATAAGATCGAAAAATTTTATTATCTTAAATCTAGTTTAAAGGGAGAAGCCGCTCATATTATTGAAGCACTATCCGCAACCGAAGCAAATTATGAAACGGCCTGGCATCTACTGTGCGACCGTTATGAAAACAAAAGAGCAATTATTCATGCTCACGTTAAATCCATCTTCGAGCTAAGTCCTACTAAAGAAGAGTCGTCTCATTCGCTGAGGAAACTTTTAGACACTTTCGTCAACCATTTTAAATCTTTAGAAAACTTAGGGGAACACGTCTTCGAGTGGAGTACAATTCTAATATATTTCTTAACATCTAAAATTGACATCAATTCTCGAAAGGAATGGGAAAGGGTATCAACAGAAAATGAATCACCCGATGTGCAACATTTCCTAAAATTTTTGTCGGAAAGATGTAAATTTTTAGAATCAGTTGAAACAAAATTCCACCAAAAGATATCTCATAAAAGAGATGAGCCTAACATCAAGGCATCTTACAAATCTTCAACTCTTACCACCTTAACTCAAGCGCCATCAAGGTGCAGTCTATGCTCAGACAACCATTTTATCTACTCTTGCTCTAAGTTTCGTACCATGCCGATACCAGACCGATTTGATAAAGTAAAGAAACTTCATCTGTGCACAAATTGCTTAAGAGCCGGACATAAAACTTTAGAATGTAAATCTAGCTACTCCTGTAAGACATGTCAAAATAAACACCACACTCTTTTACATAGAACTCAATCTAAGTCGCAAAATCATCATTTTAAAAACAATGTATCTACCACATCTAATTCTCAGCAATTCATTTATACTGTTAGCTACGGCTGTAGTAAAAACATTTGACAAAAATCGACAACCCCTACAGGCCAGAGCCATCCTAGACAGTGGAAGCCAATCAAATTTTATTACTCAAGAACTATTTGAGAAACTAAATCTTCCATATGAACATGTTAACCTACCTATAACGGGTATAAATCGCGTTACAACGTCACTTACCAAGCGTGTAAAATTAGAAGTAAAATCTCTAAACGGAGACTTCACTTTCAAAATGCCTGCTCTCGTAATTAATCAAATAACCGACCTAACACCTCAGCATTAAATCAATCCTTCTTATATTAACATACCCAACAATATCACATTAGCTGACCCACAGTTCTATGATCCTTCTGAAGTACACCTACTCATCGGTGCAGGAGTATTCTTTAACCTCATGGGTTCTGGACAAATAAAAGGTAATAAAGGTCAACCATTTTTACAACAAACTAAATTGGGTTGGGTAATTAGTGGCCCAATTCCTGCACAATCTTATTGCTACCATTCTAATCCCAGTTCTTGCTTTCTTTTATCGGCTGATCCTCTTCAGGACAGTATCGAAAATTTCTGGAAAATTGAAGAGAACTATATCACGATCCCTTCTAAATACACTAAGGAAGAAGAAGAATGTGAACTCCATTTTCAATCTACCACAATTCGGGACGACACTGGACGTTTTCAAGTGAGTCTTCCTCTTAAACCTCAAATTTCACAACTGGGCGATTCTTACGACATAGCTCTTAAACGATTCCTATCAATAGAAAGAAAGCTACAGAAAAATCCCATTCTAAAACAAGCCTATGTCGAATTTATGTCACAGTACATCGAACTTGGACACATGTCTAAAATTTCCGGTCTAGAACCAGATCTTTCTCCTTCCTATTATTTGCCTCATCATGCTGTCGAAAAGAATGATAGTCTTACCACTAAAACTCGTATCGTTTTTGATGCCTCGTGTCCCACTTCTACCGGCATATCACTAAATCATACACTCAAGGTGGGCCCTGTTGTTCAAAGCGATCTCTTTTCCATATTGCTACGATTCAGACAGCACAACTTCGTATTTACCCGTGACATTGCCAAAATGTGTCGCCAAGTGTTGGTAGACCCAACACAGCGTAATCTTCAACGCGTGATATGGCGAAATGATCCTTCCCAGGAAATTAACATTTATCAGTTAAACACCGTGACATACGGCTTGGCAAGTTCATCATATTTAGCCACTAGATGCTTAAAGGAAATTTCTATACATTCTTCTGCTACATTTCCTGAAGAAAGTCGTAAGCTCAACCTAGATACGTATGTCGATGATGTGGTGACCGGTACTTCAACTGAACAAGGCTTGATTGCTCTTCGTCGAAACTTAACATCAATATTAAGTTCCTATGGCTTCAATCTAAGGCAATTTTCATCAAACAGTATGGCCCTACTATCAGATATAAATGTAGATGATCACAAAGAAGAATATTTAATAACCGATTCACCAAACAGTAAAACTCTTGGCATATCTTGGAATTCCTCAACTGATTCATTTATCTACAGCACAAAGATAAAACCGAACCCATACAGTATTACAAAAAGGACAATTCTATCAACCATAGCTTCTATTTTCGATCCTCTAGGCTGCCTTGGGCCAATTCTCGTCCAAGCAAAGGTTCTAATGCAAAAATTATTAATTCAACGACTTGACTGGGATGATCCTATTCCTGTGGAACTCTATAAAATTTGGAAATCATTTATAGATAACCTTACTCTCGTTAACTGCTTAATTATACCTCGTCAAATCACTACGATAGATCCCATTTACATTGACATACATGGCTTTTCCGATAGTTCGATAAATGCATATGGAGCTTGCATATATGTACGATCTGTTGATACACACGGTCGCATAGTTAGCAACTTACTGTGCGCCAAATCACGTGTCGCTCCATTAAAGGCTATTTCACTACCTAGACGAGAATTGTGTGGAGCCCTTACTCTTGCTCGTCTAACTAAAAACGTAATTGAATCGTTAGAACTTAATTTCTCAAAAATTTATTTCTATACTGACTCTACAATTGTTCTATGCTGGTTGGGTCTTGAATCTCGCACTTTGAAAACATTTGTATGCAATCGTGTATCCGAAATCCAGCAATTAACAAAGGTAGATGAGTGGCATCATATACCTTCCAATATAAATCCTGCTGACATAATATCTAGAGGAGCTAGTCCGTCCGAATTGCATGAGTGTGATCTATGGTGGCATGGACCTTCATTTTTGTTACAACCTCAGGATACTTGGCCCTCTAACAATCACATATCTTACTTCACAGCGCATACTGCTGATCCAAATTTAATGGAAATTAATCCAAAATCCATTGTTTTATCTACTTAAGTATCTCATTCAACCTTAATATCCTCTTTTGTCAACAGATATTCTAGTTATATCAAACTTCGGAACGTCCTGGCTTATTGTTTTCGATTCATTCACAATGCTAAAGCTTCAAGGGAATTCCGGATAACTGGAAATCTCACATCAACGGAGGTTGACCGAAGCACACATCATATTATCAGGGAAGTCCAGAGAGAAAGCTTTTTTGAGGACATTCATCAATTAAAGGCTCATGGTCGAGTCAAACCTTCCAGTAAATTAAGCTCACTGAACGTGTTCCTTGACGACTTAAACCTTATCAGAGTGGGAGGCCGTTTAAGACACGCTTCTATCCAATTCTCAGCAAAACATCCAGTTTTACTTCCACATAGGCATCCTCTGACAGAATTAATTATCCTTTATGAGCATAAGCGAAACCTTCATCCTGGAGCCCAGGCGACGCTATCTTTCGTCAGACAATCCTTTTGGCCATTAAACGGCAGAAATGCGGTCAGAAGTGTTCTTAGTAAATGTATTCCATGTTTTAGAAGCAATCCTCAAACCATGAACAATTTAATGGGGTATTTACCTGCCTCTCGAGTAAATATGTCTCATCCCTTTGGGCGCTCTGGCGTCGACTACGCTGGATCATTCAAACTTAAGGAATCCAAATTTCGAAATCGTCGATTTACTAAGGCATATATTTGCGTATTCGTTTGCTTGACTACTAAAGCGATTCACATCGAACTAGCTAGCGAATTAACTTCAGAATGCTTCTTAAGCATCTTAAGACGTTTTGTTGCGAGACGAGGTCTATGACGAGGTCTACGAGTTGTACTCAGATAATGGTACAAATTTCACTGGAGCTAACAACGAGCTGCAAGGTATTTACAATGTGCTAAAAACAAATGCAATCCAAACTTTTTCTCAAGAAAATAAAATAACGTGGCATTTCATTCCCGCCAGATCTCTGCACTTTGGAGGGCTATGGGAGAGTGCTATAAAATCAGTAAAAACTCATTTGTACCGTGTCATAAACGATGCCAATCCTTTATCCTATGAGGAATTGTATACTCTTTTAGTACAGATTGAAGGTGTGTTAAACTCTCGACCCTTGCTTCCTATGAGCAACGATCCCAATGATATGGAAGTACTGACGCCGGGCCATTTTCTCATTGGTCATCCGCTCAATATGGTTCCCGCTATAGACTACGAGAATTCGCCGATCAATCGGCTCACCCGATATGAGCTATTGTAGCGTATGCTACAGCATTTTTGGTCCCGGTGGAAAAATGAATACTTGCATACTCTGTAGCAACGAGCCAAGGACACTGCCAGCTTACAAGGACGGATGGTGCTCCTGAAGGATGATAGTCTTCCGCCCTACCAATGGTCCCGTGGCACTGCTGGCAATAAAGACACTGCCAGCTTACAAGGACGGATGGTGCTCCTGAAGGATGATAGTCTTCCGCCCTACCAATGGTCCCGTGGACGCGTAAGTGCTCTTCATCCTGGCAAAGACGGACTTGTGCGCGTTGTGAGTGTCTCTACCCCAAATGGAATTGTTAAACGTAGCGTTACTAAACTGTGTCCGTTACCTGATGAACAATAAATAGTCTTTCCTCGTTTACTGTAAATGAAACAACTAATTTTAAGGTTTTGTTTTTTTTTTGTATGTAGCATGTTCATCTATATAAATATTGTATATTTCATTGTAATTCTGCAAGCAACAGCCTAAGCGAACCATTTTTAAATAATTAGTCACTCCCTTGCTTTATTGAAGTGTATCCCTAGATAACTTCAAGGGCGGCGGTATGTTCGATTCCTAATTTTATGTTTAACCTTGAGTGGACCGCTTTTAGTTTAAAAACACGTTTTTTATTTCACGCGGTAAAAAAGAGTAGGTTTGCACTGAAAACAGGTGAGTTACCATAGAGACATCAAACTAGCAACATCAGTCAGAAAAAATATATACATTGTCACATTTTTACGAAGTTTTACGTTTCGCTTAGCGTTGTTGGGTGCTGATACAAGTTTCGCAAATAAATAAACTTCAAATAGTCATTTTAATGTGAATTTCCTACAGCCGATCCAATCGACAACAAAGATAGGACATCACAAAAAGTGCTCAAACGCCCGTTGGCATTTTACAGTCCTCCAACAAAAAGGGCGAGAGCAAACAGACCTCGTCTAATGGTTCTCTAAATATAGACTCCGAATTCAAATTAAACAGTAGCGGTGATGCTAGCACGTGAATCTAGCGGTGAAGACGCAACCCTGTCTCACTCCTCGTCATATTTGGAAATCTTCAGATGTTGTGTACTCCATTTCAATTGTTGCCGTTTGGTGCCAGTATATTTCTGAGATAATTCGCAAGTCTTGTTCGTCAACTCCAGTTGTTCTCAGAATTTCGAACATTTTTTAATGGTTAACGCAGTCAAATGCTTTTCGATGGTCAATAAAATATGCATATACTTAACAAATATAACAAATGCCCACGTTGGGCGGTAATGTAACAAAAATGTGATAAGGGAGTCTGGATGACTCTATACAGTGTAGCAAAAGGATAAACTCTAAAATGTACCTTGATACACCAACGAAATAATATGTGGAATATGTAAAAATTTTGTAAAAGAATTTAATAAAGGGTAAATATGAATTTTAAAATATAACAAAATTAAGTGTTGGCTAGCGACTATGCAGGAGAATGACCACTTGACACTCAAAGAAGGATTCGGCCAATTTGCATGCCATACAGAGACCGTAATATATATAAGAACTAATGATAAGAAAACCACCAAGAAATAAACAGATGAAAGATAAAAGTTGCTCTACTGAATGCTTGGGCGCCAGGAAGTTAAATGTTTTCTTCCGAGATATCTTGTATTGCTAAAATATAAAAAAAAAGTACTAATTGAAATATTAAATTTACCACAACTTTAATAATTACCAAACTTATGTACAGTAACAGCTATATTTACAGTAAAATCCCTGACTATAATTATAAAACAATTTACCCCTGATATACCTCTTAATTTCAAATTGTGACAAAAGTTATACTCAATAATAATGTATAAATAATAAATATAAAAATACTACTCACTAAAAGTTTAGTTTTCGTTCAATAATTGTTTAGATTTTAAATGAAAACTCTCTGGATATATGTGCACACGATAACCTAACAAAGAGAGATTCAAGGGAGAGTTATAACCTCATCCCTTGGTAGACAATAAATAATTGAATTAAGTTATAATGATTTTTGTTTAAGAAAATTGAATGTATGTATTATTAAAGATATATAGTTAAATTAAAAGTGAACCAAAAATTAAAACCTTGAAGTGGATGTAGCAAAAGTTATATAAAATACTTGAATGACAAACAAAAAAAATCAAAATAAGTTCTTCCTGCCGGTTTCCGTAGGTTGCCCTGGAAGATGATCCGGTGAAGAATTAGGCTCAGGTGGGTAAAGGTACACCAAACCTGGATTCCATGTATAAAGGTACGCTTAGACAAATACGTCCTTCAAATTCTTCTTAAATCCCAAATAAAAGCCCATAAACTTAAAATTTCTTCCCCTTGTCTTAGTAAATATAACCCAAAAAAAAACTAAAAGGTTTCTTCCCTGACTTGTAACTGGATTTCTGGTAGTAGGCTAAAAAAAGCAACAATTGTGTTACTTCATGTCCTTTGTACATACTAAATAGGTAGGGAAAAACACAAGTTTTATTAACCTTGAAAGGCGATACAAGAAATGTCAACAAGTGACCTTAGATTGAGTTAAAAACCTTAATGGTTTTCGGTAAATAGTGACCTTGGAATGGTGTGACAATGTTTTTATAATGTATGGATATATTAAATAGATAGTTTTAACGAAAAGCATGATCTTTATATATTATAGAATAGGAAAACAAAAAGAAATATTAGCCGGTCTAAATGGTATAAAATTTTAATAAATAATTGCTTGCTTTCATCCTTGAAAGGAAATATAATTTGAGATAGATATAGAATCTAATACTTGTAATATATTTAGGTATAAAACATTTTCCTTAATGAAATAAGATGAAATAATATGACATGTATAAAATATATAAAATACCTATCAAGAAGGAATTAAAATAGATCTGAATTTCACTAACAATGGCGGATGACATGAAGGGTTTTTCCTTATAATTTATTTATAATTTAATCTTACCGGCTGGTGTGATCCAACTGAAAGTATCCTCGTACAAAACACCAAAATAACTTAAATGGTTACTTCTAAATCAAACAGCTCTTCACAAAAAAAATAAGCTTAAACTAAATTCATGAAAAATGGCACGTCCCAGCCGCCACTATGATCGAAACGATCTTCCTTCGATCAAAGCCAGTCAACAAGTGATTCTATTACGGTTCTACAGCCGTCAAGTGGATGTACTTTCAGAATCTTACACCAGGTGGCGCGATTTAATGCCAACCTTAGAGAATAAAATTCACTGCGAGTTATTTAAATATTTAGTTTAAGAATATTTCAAATATGAATTTAATTTAGAATTAAATTAAAAGATTCCAGACACAAAAAAAAGGTAAAAGATTATTTAAGTAACGGACTCGTTACAATACATCTACATTCATGCCTCTGCATCGTTACCTTAAGACATTTAAAGCAAAAAGAGCCTCTCGTGTTCCCAATCCATTTCGAAATCGAAATTGATTGTCACTCATCTGGAACTCGCACTTATCGTAAATTCGTGTATGTATAATTCTGAGAAAAGTTTTAAAGACATGAGACATCAAGCTTAATATTCGGTAATCATCGCATTGTGAGGAATCCGATTTTTTTGGTAATGCTACGAATGTTGATTTTAGCCAGTCTGTTGGTATTTTACCTGTGTCATATATCTTATTGAATAGTGCTGTTATTGAGTCTAGGCTTTTACTTTCGTTATCTGCAATTAGTTTTAGTATTTCGACATTGATATTGTCTGGACCGGTGGCTTTTCCATCTTTCTGAGATTTTACTGAGTGAATCACTTCTTCTTTGCTTATTTCCAAAGAAGAAGACTAGATTCCGAGCCTTTCATTTTTCACAGACATAGATACACAAAAATAATAACTAATTACATTTCATTTCTTCACTCCCAAAAAATGTCTTTGGTCTAAATCTAATATGAAGGTATATATTTTTACACACTTTTCAAAGTGGTCCATAAGATCATTTGGGTTGGCCACCCCTGTTTTGCACAATATTCAAAAATTCACGCTAAGGCCGTTATGTATATCACATGAGCTGACGAAAATTGTCAATCCTTGAGAAGGCATTCTAATCTGAATTTCCGATTAGACTGCTGAATATATTTACGCAGAACGCATCGCCATTCAAAGGGACTAGACCAACAGAGTGAATAAAAAGTATGACTTGACTTTTAATTCTTTATAACCCCTCAGATTTATCTTTTGAAAGAATAAAAAATCGTCTGAGATGTTAATATGATGAAAGGAACTAAAAAACCACCAAAGAGAACTAGTAACTAGGTTTAGATAAGAAAGTGTGGTGGTTTTACAGTGCTTACTAACTACGGTAATGCTACTTTTTTATAAAACCAGGTTCACACACTTTCTTGGGCTGCCACTCCAAATTTAAAGTAAAGAAATAGTAAATTTTAATACCTAACTAATTTAATAACCACATTTAAATATTTTATTATTATAATATATGAGATTAAGCCACAATTAATTGTAATGAAAATTACATTTTATAATTGAATCCGTTATTTCGAAAAGGCCACAACTCCAGAAATGTTAATTTTACAGGAAACGAAAAAATAAACGTTTCATTTTGGTATTAATGAAGATATCTTTCTCTTTCCGGAGTAAAGTCTCAAAATGTGATGCATGACGAAGGTTCATTAAAAAATCCGACATAAAAAAGATATAGGTACACTGTAAAAAATAATTTAGTTTTTGGAGTTGTGGCCTTTTTCAAACAGACTCTGATAATCTTATAATTAATAATAGAAAACTTCAATATTATTAAGGAAAAAATTTATTAAGTAACAAAAAAACATGTTGTAGGTTAAGAGATAGTCTTTTAGTAATCTTAGTAGTCTAGTGGTTTATCACTATTAGTGGTAGTCCATAAAATCAGCTCATTTTATAAAAACATTTTGTCTTTTCTGGCACATATTGTACAAGTTTCTTGATGTTGTCCATTTTTTTTTCGAACTAATAGGAATTTTTTCTGTGTAAGCAGACTCTGTTGGTAATCTAGGGCAAACTCCAGCTGGTTTTCCCAAGGATTCATTAAACCATCGATAAATGGACGTACTTTAACAATTCCCGGTTTTTTGTTGTCATATTCGAACTCATATTGAGAAATTTGAAAAGTTGTTTTCTCATGTTTGGTTTTTTTCCCATAAGAGTCAATGGAGAGTACGGTTGTCTTATAATGCACGAGTCACCATTTTTTAAATTTCAAAATTTTTTCATTTTTTACCAGTTCTATAGAAAAAAGAGATTTTCTCGACGATTTTTTTATCAATTCGTAATATACTTCAGGGAGAAAAATTCGGTCCTGCTTGCGAATGAGTCTTTTTGCTATCTCTATCTATCTAACTCTCTATCTCGTTGAGAGTGGTACTTTTAACTTTCTGGCCAAGTTCTTCACAAGCAGAATATACATCAACTTGAGAACGACCAAAAGAGTATCATCAAAATCCTTTAAATTCCGGAAATTTTTCGATAAATATTTTGTTTGACATCCAAAGCAGCAGGTATACTTTTTTAATATATTAGCACATTGGACTTTCTTTACATCAAACGATTGTATGTGCTCACGTATTTGAAAGCACAACTCATCTGGTATTAAATTATGCCTAGATTTAACAGATTTACCTCTATTATCTCTTGGAGTGGATTCAGTCACTAGTAGGTGTCATAATCTTCTGACATGCTTTTCGCCAACACCATATAAACTTTAGAAAGCTTTCTTACATACTTGCTTACGTACTCCTTTTAAACAAACATGAAACAAAAAATTGTCCCTAAATACGTTTAATGGCATTCTGAGATTTTCTTATTCTCTTAATGGGAGTTACTTCGATCATATTTTGTAAGTATGAGTCTTGTGAGTTTTTGTCATCAAAGTCATGTAACGACGTAAACAACGCATTCTTCTCCATTTCCGAAAAATGTTTACAACACTTCTTGTGACAAGTACAGTCGATTCCAGTTTTTCGCGCCATAACTTGTTTTCCCACGTGATTAATATGGGCTTGGCCCTAAACTTTAGCTTTCTTAATAACTTCACTTTTATACAGGATCCGATTAAGAATACCTTTCTTTCTTTTCCTTTGCCTATATTCAATAATGACACTAATTTCACTATCAGAGCTACTCATTTTTGTATAAACAATACACAATAGAACCTAATCGTACTAAAGATAATCGTCAACTGATCTAGGAAACTAGGAAGGTCCGCGACCGTAACCACTAAATCACATGTCCGGCGCGCGCAGTTTGTTTCGAAAATGCCACATCTCCGGAGAAGTGGCCTTCTCAAAATAAACAGAGAAATACGCCTGTCAAGATTAAAGCTCGATACACATATACGAGCCAAACGGTATGCATACGATATGCACTTGCTATATTCGTTAATGTGTACGGCAGAAAAAACCTCATCGTGACTCGTCGCGAACCAAATTGTTGCGGTTTATTCCATGACTTCAAAAAAGGCTCGTCTTTCAGTTTGGACAGCGCTACTAGACGCAGCGAAATTTTTATTGTCTTATCAAATCGACATTGTGTGAATGACGTGTTCCTTCCTAAAGAGACGTGAGAAAACAGTAAACTGAATATTGTACATATTTTTATTTTTGTTAAACAAGCAAATGCTGTCTTGATTTACATTTTCGAAACAGAAACACGATAAATCAGTACCCAAATTATAAATAAAATGAATCATTTCGCACATGTGTGTTCGTTGTTAGTTTTATCGCTTTCTATGGATCGAGATAAGTCTTCGATCAGTACGATGTAGATATATGAGGAGGTGTCAATCAAAATCAATCATGTCCATAAAAATCAAAAAATGAGTTAGCAGCTGTTTCATAATATAACGAGTGAATCCTATTCTATGGTGTTTTCGGTTTCGGTTAAAAAAAATCATGTCCTGTTTAAAATGAATACACAATATTAGGTTCCCAAATCAAATGAAATCATGTTCACAGTGGGTTTCAATCATACCACCACATGTCCATTCAGCTAATAGGAGTGCCCCGATTTGGTCACGTGATTTGACCATTCAACACATTGTCTGTGTTTTCCCTCTAGGTTATGTCGATAGCGAGTATTGAGTTTGTATTGCACTGTGGTTTAATTTTAATACTATTATAGTAGTTTTTATTAAATAAAATTGAAATTTTCCATGGATGAAGAAAACTTAGTGAGAGTGGGCGATGCCAATGAAGGATCTCGTAAAAATAAAAAGACTGTGAATAAAAAAACTAGAGGCAAGCTTAAGCGATACAGTACTCCAGTGGGATGTCGTGTGTTTGTTCCATGTAAACACATGAACAAAGGTATGAAATGTGCATTAGTTAGGCCTATAGATGCTATTTTTGTTCGAAATATCCTCTACAAAATACCTGACAAAAACACGCAAGATAACACCATTGCCAGTTGGATAAATCAACGTTACATAAAGCGGCGAAGGCCTAGGCCTACCTCTGAAAAATCAAAGGCTAAAAGTTTTAGTGTACAATATTCTATACTTTCATCAACCGGTAAAGTTATACCTGTGTGTAGAAATTTTTTCATGCATATTACCATGGTGAAGGGAACAAGATTGACTAATATTCCTAAAAAGGTGAAAGAGGGAAAGGCTGTTAAGGATCAGAGGGGTGGCGATAGGAAGAGTCACAAATCTGCTGGGAACAAGGAATCAGTCCGCCTTTTTTTGAGAAATTTAAGAGGAAAGAAAGCCACTATAATCGAAAAAAATTGAAAAGGATTTATCTTAGTGCAGACTTAAACATTAAGAAGTTGTGGCTAATATACAATGATTCTGTACTGGATAATCTTAAAGTTAATAAAATCTATGTTTAGGAGAGTTTTCAATGAATTAAATATCGGATTTTTATCACCAGCTTCTGACGTTTGCAGTACATGCAATAAAATAGATCTTCAGCTGAAAATTGAAAAGGCTAAAGCTGTGAAAGACTTGGTAGTGGTCAACCAATTTATGATGGAGAAAAGATTACACAGATTAAGAGCTAATGCTTTTTATGGGCTCTTAAAGGAAAACAAAGAAAATGAGGTTACTTTCTGTTTTGATCTCCAGCAAATTCAAGCACTTCCCACAACTCCTATTCAAGACGCGTTCTACAAAAGACAATTAAGTTTTCACTCTTTTTGCGTTATAGCATCAAACGCACAAAACCCCATATTTTACGTATGGACTGAAGAACTTGCAGGAAGGGGTGCTATAATAGTGGAAGTCCAGGACGACGAAATTGATGCTGATGAAGTGGACGAATCCTGTGATTGTCTAGAACCTGACATTGGACTACACATTTAAACATTTATATTTTGTGGAAAGTGTCGTTGGTAAATGTTAGCCATTTTTCAAGATATTTTTTGTAACAATACAATAGATATTTTAAGTAGTCTAAGAGTTTTTTTATCAACCCCTTCTATCAACGTCCATGAAGTCCAATCAAATAAGAACATGTCCTTTTTTTTAAAATGTATTTACAGGTTTATTTATACCTTCAGATTTGAAATATTTACTAAGAGTCAGTTAATTTCAATAAATAAAATGATATATGCTAATTTATCCGATTTTTCATGTAAGGTTATTTACTAATACGTTTTTTGCGATTTCCCTAAAACTTCTTAAGGTGGACATGATTGATTTTGATTGACACCTCCTCATATTTTCAAGGATCTGTACGCGTACGGTACGTATACCGTTTGGCTCGCATATCTGTATGTGCCTTAATAGTAACGAACAGCGGAGATGTGGCGTTTTCACGTGTAATAAAGCTTAAAGGATATTCTGAACAAAATGGCGAAGTTAACTCATTTTGTGAAATTAATGGAGATGTAGTCTTTTCGAAATACCCAATTCAATTGTCCTTTGAATTTTCGATTTATACTTCGGAAATCGTTTTTAAAAAAGATTATTAAAAAATAGGGAGATGTTTGTGTCGAATATGTATTATGTTTATTTGTAGATGATTTATCTCTGACTTCCTATTAATACGCTAATGTTAATATATTTTTGTTGCTGACTTGTTATTTTAGTATTGGCAACCACAGCCTGCTAAATTCTGCTTATGGGTTTGCTACACATTTTTCATCATTTATTTAGTAGGACAAGAGGTGCTTTTTTGATTGTTTACTTTTTTTATTACCGAAGAACTGCATCGACAAAATATCCTGTAAATGTCAATTAATATATGAAAGAAACCACAAGACCAGTATATGTCACGATAAACGAGCATGAAACATACATTAAAAACAGAGACTTCGACAAGTCACAAAATATGCAAACATTTCTGGAACAATGAGCTCAGAGTACAATAGAAATATGCATCAGCAGTCATTAAAGAAGCAGTAATCAAAAACAGACAAATCAAGGACTCAGATTTCATTCTACTTAAACCCAATCATCATCTCATGCTACCTAAAACCTTAACCACCGTTCCAGAGAGGTGGTCTTGCCACTAAATAAACAGGTAAACTAAAAAACTAAAAACTTATAAATAACCATACCTATTACCCTAAAAAGAAAATGTTTCAGGCGTTAGGCCATAAACTAATAAATAATATTAACCATAAATTTCAGATGCCTGGTTTAACTTCCTAATTATTTTGTCTATTTTAATAATTTTCAAGTTATTTACTTTTTGAAGAATTAACAGTGAAATACATAATTATATTCAATAGATGTGCGACTAGATAGATTTCAGAGACCACCGTTTACACTAGACAAAGATTTCAGTAAACAAAACAGAAGATATAATAAAGAAGTGGTTAATGCAGAAGGATCAGTAGTGTTGGTAAAATGGCAAGACAATAAATTAGTCGTTGTTGGAACTAATTATATGAGAAAATGCACTGAGGACACAGTGAAGAGATGGGACACGGGCAACAAAAGTTCATATATGTTCAAAGACCAGAAGTCATCGCATTGTAAAATAAATATATGGGTGGTGTAGACTTGTTGGATCAGCTTAATTTGTCATATTACAGAGTATTTATTAAATAAAAAAAAATTGACTTTACGAATGATCTTTCATGCATTTGACCTTGGTTGTATGAATAGTTGCCTAGAATATAAGGCCTTTATGCAAACCCAGAAGACTAATCCTAAAGATATCCTTGATCTACTGCATTTCAAGATGAAAATTGGTTAAGCTTTAGTTGCTATGGGTACACCTGTAACCAAAAGAGGTCCTGACCGTCCACGTATAGAGAATTCTCCTCGACAGTCTACAATTTTTGATTCGCTAAAAAGAAAAAAATCAGAAATACGATCAGCAAAAGAGATTCTGAGAGATTTAGTAGATCACTGTCCCAAGTATGACAATAAAAAATAAGTTACTCGATGTAAAAATCCGAACTTTCATGCAAGAACATGTTTTTTGTGAAAAATGTGATGTTTGTTAATGTTTCGTAAAAGGACGAAACTATTTCAAAAACTTTCAAGCAATTTAATGTATTACAATTAAGTTAAACTCACAAAATAAATTTGTTTGTTAATTTACAACTTTTTTTAACTTTATGTTAATGTACATAACAATGTACACTGTTCAAATATTGTACAGACATGTATAATATATATATATATATATATATATTATATATATATATATATATATATATATATATATATAATATTTCAATTGTGATTACAATTTTTATCAAGAGCTTCTAAAAAATACAAAATGTCTTACAAAGTTGAACTAGAAATAAAAAATTTTTTGTTAACTCACCAAATAAAATTAGTTTTTTATATAAAACTACTGCTTACATATTAAATACAAAAAATATTAATAAAAAAATGTCTTATTCTAATAAATGTTTCTCTGAAAAATTTTGATGAAGTTTCTTAAGAAAAAAAATTGAATTTGTAAACAAAAATAGAATAGCTACAGCCAGCCTAAATGTCATAACTACTAACTTAAAAATGTTTATTTTTGACATATTGTCAAAAATAAAATTTTGTTTAAAAAATTCTTCTTTGTTTAGTAACAAAAAAGAAGAAGATTTATTCACCATTGATAGATGCCCGAAAAAATGTAACAAATACATGGAAAATTCAAAATGTGATGTTTTACTGACTGCATATATAAATTAAATAGAAATTATATAATTATAAATTTTGCTTAAATTTTGAATTTCTGACCTTTTGTTTAAATTATTATCACTTTTGCTAATACAAACCATTTCCAAAAAAGTTCTTTTAAATTTATTACTTTCATTACATAAAATTTTAATGTTATCAAAATCCATAATATGGTCTTTGACTATTACATGCTCTGCCAAAGCACAAGATGGTTTCTTAATTCTACAATCACTCTTATGAGAAATAATGCGATTTGAGAGATTTCTTCCAGTCTCACCAATATACTCAGCTTCACACTGAGTACAAACAATGCTGTATACTACATTTGTTTGATCTAATTTGTCTATAGGATATTTAGTTTTGTAATATAAAGATGAAATAGTTTTGATGTTCTTTGTTGCTATTTTTATATTGTCAATAACCTTTAATGTTTGTATTAATTTAGGAGTTAATGATGGTATAAAAGGTAGTGAATGATAATATATGTTTTGATTGTTGGATACAGTGTTTTGAGATTTAGCAAAAAATGGTGTTAAGTTATTTATATTTAATAAATTAGAAAAAAGCATCCTATGTAGCATACCAGGAGGATAAGAGTTTTCAATTAAAATATTTTTTAACAAATGAAGATCTTCTTGTAGATAGGCTGGATGGGAAAGTTTTAAAACACGTTCCTTTAATCCTGTTATAAGGTTCATTTTCATCTTATTTGGATGATTAGAGTAATAGCTTATAAATCTGTTACTACATATGGGTTTTCTGAACCATCTAGTTTTCAACATATTGTTTGTATTTCTTACAATTCTCATGTCAAGGAATGGTAGAGAATTATCTACCTCTCCCTCAACTTGTCAACTCAAAATGTCAATTTTGTCTTTTAATATGACCCTCCTCTACAAATCTATTGCAAAATAATTACCCAAATTAAAATTCAGGTCTGAAAGGGTTAAGTTACTTATAAAAAAATATATTAAAGTACTTACTGCATTTCATTATCAATACGAATAGATTCATTGTTATCGTACCTGTAACGAAAAAGAATTGTTAAGAGAATTGTCAATAACGGCGACAAAAAGGTTAAATGTTAATTAATTATGTAATAGGTATATTTTAACTTCTAAATTAAATGAAGTCTAAATTTAATTTAGTTACAGACCTGTGGTTAAATTATAGCCATAAAAAAAGGTTATTTGGGTTGGTTATAGCGTTGTTTTGGTAGAGTTGTTTGTATTGTAGTCACCAGAAATTTTTGATATAAGGTTCTACCAGTGCCAAAAGTATCTTTTTACAAATCCGTATATTATACATCCACAAATCAGTATACAGTATACAGTGTTATCCAGTAAACTTATGTAACACCAAAATGCATAATGAAAGCTAAATATATAATGGCTTGCGCAATATGATATATATATATTATATATATATATATAATATATTTATATATATAAATATATATATATATATATATATATATATATATATATATCCTATCCTAACATTGCAGACTCTGCATTAAGGTTTTTACCATACACCAACGGACTCGAGCGATTTATGGACTCAGTATACAGAGTCCGTAAAGTTTTTTCATGTATTTCTTTTAACTGATTGTATTTTCTACCAAAATTCTATTGAATGACAAACTAGAGGACCTCTACCTACTGCACAAATGTATTACAAAAAATTGTGGGTATTATAGAATAGCTGCAAATTATAAAACAAAATGAGTCCGTAAAGGTCGCCTTTAATTCAGCCATTTGCCGTGGAGAGCGCTTTTATGAGTATACTGAATGTGTATTATCACTTTATGTGTTAAACCATATTGCCATATTACAGACTCGACTTAGCTGGCAACAGTGTTGTTCAAACTATTGAATTCTTTTATCTGGCTCAAATTACAGAGTAAGATTGTTTACGTTTCATATGGTCATGTTATCGTTAATTTTTATGTGTTGGAAAATGTATTGGTAATACAGTGTATATATTTAGTAAAATAAACGAGGATATTTTGTTTCACAGAAATTTACTTCGCACTGAAATTTTTAATAAACGAACACGTATTTCTATTTATATACTCGTATAGAATAAGCTACTTATTTTTTATTCAATTAAAAAGTTACATTGAGATTAGATTTTTGAAAGGACGACATTTATTTTTTTTGATATGTGGTGAGTATAAACCTCAATTCAAGTTTGTGAAGTCGCACCCTTGTTCCCAGGCCGCCATCTTGGAAAAAGAGAGGCAAAGGGTTTTTGCGCTGTATCTCGTAAATTAGCAACTCCTGCAGAAAATTTTATAAATCAACATTATTTTACACAAATTAAATTTTTCTACACTTTTGTTGTATTACATTTTATCGGAAAATAAAAAATAACAAAGTTTAAACCAAAATACTAAAAAATTGAAAAATTTTCGATTGTGTTTTTCGTTATAACTTTTTCTAGCGATTAACAATAAAACAATAATTAAAAAACAATAAATTTTAATAAATGGATGGTTGTGTAGCAGTGTGACAAACTTTTGTAAATGGATTTCCGTTAATAAATAATATGATATCGAGCAATATCACTAATAATAATTTTATAATTATTTTCATAATTTTCACTACAAATTTGTTTTAATTTCATTCATTTTCTAGTTTTTGCAGCGCTCCAAATGTTGATTAGGTCCTTGAATACTCGCCATCTTGAAATAAGGAGTGTAAAGGAGAGTGAAAATTTTATAAAAACATTATTTATAGCAAATTAAATTTATTTACTTTATATAACTTTTAATCGATAATTGAAAAAAAAGTTATACAAACAAAAATAACAAATCTTTGAATAAATCTCTTCTTGGGCCTTATAACTTCTTTTCGCCCTTATCGGTATCATTAGTTTATTCATTGATCTTTTTTCCCAATCACCTATGAGGTAGAGTCTGGAAGTTTTTGAAGAAACTTTTGTTTGAGCCTTAGAAATTTTTTCTGGTCATTTTGCAATAAAAGACATGAGAACACTATTATAGAGGGTTTTCAACGAATAATTTTTACTGCAAATGTGTTTTATTTCATGAATTTCTTTCGGTTTTATAGCATTCCGAAGTTGCCCGGATTCATGAGTAACTATCATAAAAATATGATAAAAATTGAACAATTCCACTTAGTTTTCCTGTTATATATTTTTTTATTCACATCTTTTCGGAATCAATTTATCATTTTCTTAACAGTTCTATGTTATTATTATTTTATTATCGACCTTTTTTGCCAACAAAAAAACTTTCTCCCATCTCATGCGCTTGCGTCGCACGAAAAAGCACAAATCGACAGAGATGACGTTTAATAAGAGTACCGTGCCAACAGTATCCTAAACATCAACTTCTTAGTAATGTAGAAAACCAAAAAAACCTAATGGATCTTCACAAACTGCTCTATTAGAAGTGGGGTTTAGTGTCGTTCAGGCAGAATCTGATGCAGACACAGTCAGAACCTGTTTTGCGCTCGCTTAATTATGAATCATTATGCTTCTAAGACCGTCGTAACAGACGACCATTACCATTCTTGTCTTGCTTACGGCATTAAGAATTAAGCGGTGTAACGTTGTGTGTCAAAAGTGTCCATTTTTTTAAAACCTTCAAAAGGGTGTAAGTCGCATCAATTATACTGTCCTTTAAGTTTTATGTTATGGCGATCAATTGCAGAGTTTTGCTATTTTCCCATGCTATTTCAAGTTGCCACACAACATCAGCAGCTTACAAGATCGGCAAAATTCATTTAAAATTTCACAGAAACAACCTTAAATTCGCTAGCCGAATAACAATATTTTCTCAGTGAGAAGGCCCAGCTATCTTTGCTCACTGTCGTTGGCGATATATTTTTTTGTCTCTTTATATAATGGAAAGAAATATGATTCTCTGACAGCATGAGATACAAAACGATTTGCCGAGACCAAAATGACCAAAGTGACGAAAAATGTATTTAACTTATCATTGATTCCGCCAACACAAGATACAGCACGTTTCGAAAGTCTTAGAATTTATCAGCAGAAAACACTGCGATCCTGAAGTTTGGGGCTAAAAAAACGTAAAAAAATTTGGATACCAATCAAAACTTTCAAACACTCCAGCTCCCTTGAACTTCTAAAATAAATTTTCCTGCAGATGCAAGGCAAACTGTGAAAGTATGTGTGGTTGCCAAAACGCAGACCTCAAATGCTCTAAAGTGTGCCTTAATTGTTCTGGTGAAATCTGCAGTAATATCATGGAAATATCAAAATTAATCAAAAGTTTCTAAGAATTTGAAAATGAATTACCCACAATTACGCCAATTCTAACTCTACTGAATTAGGAACACAGCCTCGACTATCAAAGAAAAGTAACAAACAGTAGCTGGAAAACAACTTCTTAAATATATAGTTATGCTCAATATTATCTCACTTAGAAATTGTTTGTGGATTAAGCCTAATGGGAATAACACTTAAAAACGCGCCTTCAAACTTTACTTCATACATGTTCTGGAAAAAGTAGATAATAAACGAATATTCACAAAACAATGTTAACAAAATAATAAATTGTATAAATAAAAAAATATAAATACTTATACTAGAAAACTAAGCCTAATCGTTTTTATCGTATTCTTACGAGTATTCAAGAACATTGGAGTTCTGTAAAATCCAAAGAAATCAATGAAATTAAACAAATCTGTAGTAAAAATTATTCTTGAAAAACCCGCCTATAATATTGATTGAATGTAATTTATTGTAAAATGACCAGAAAAAAGTTAAAAGATGGTGACCGGGGGACAATAATGGCGACCCTACAAAACTTAACTTAAGTTTATATTCCACATTATTACACTCCACACATCAAAAATGATAATTGCATCCTCTTAAAAATGTAATATTAATGTAACTTTTCAATTAACTATAATGTCTTTCTTCCTCTTTTTTATATAGGCAAATTGCCCGTTTTCTTCCTATTCGTGTGGATTAATTTCGTTTTAATCTCTTTCTTTCCAGGGCTAATCTAACTATGATATTTTCTACCATTCTGCTAATATAGACAATTCATTTTCTTTTTCTTTCCTGTACCAATTAAATAATATTGTTTATTCTGCATAGTTTCTTATGTAATTGCTTTTTGTTCTGTTTAATAAGTCTTTTTCCGGTTATTCTTCTTCGTGTTCTCATCTCATTTGTCTTCAAATACCTATGCTTGTGTCTGTACAAATAGATTAATATTGTTTATTCTGCATAGGTTTCTCATATCATTGCTTTCTTGTTTTGTCTAATAGTCTTTTTCCGGTCATTTTTCTTAGTATTCTCATCTCATTTTGTCTCCAAATATCTGTGCTTGGTATCTGATCTTGTTCCTACTGTATATGTCATGACTGGTGTCGGATTACAGATTTGTTTTTTATGCTTGTTTGTCTAGATCTAGTGTCTGATTTCACCGTATTAATGTGTCATTGTAGCACTTATCCCCTTATTTCTCTTCAATATTTTTGTTGGTCGATAAGTTTATTCCCCATATATTTAAATTTTAATACTTGTTTTATCAGTAGGGTTTCAATCTGAACTTTCTTTCACCTTGTTGGTTCCTTTGACAATACTAACTTTTCATAATAAGTGATAAAATTTTCATATTAAATCGTTTGGCTTTGATATTAAACTGGTGTAGTATTTATTGGAGATCATCTTCGTTCTCTGTTATCAAAAACTCGTCATAAACATCGCATATTATCTTTATCTCCTTGCTTGCCGGTTGTTTTTTATTTTTACTAGCCTAAAAACCTCTCAATTACTATATTAAAATATAAAAAGAATAAATATTACAACTGGACTTCCATATCTGATTCCGTTGTAGTGTTTATAGATTCTTTTTTTTTTTTGTTCTATTTGAACTTTTACTTCGGTTCTGTTTTTTACATGTCGGTTCTCTATTATTTTTATGATATCAAGTAATCTGGATTATCTGTTGTACAGGTGTATATCGCATCCGATAGTCTCACTGTGTCTTAGGACATTTTCTAAACTAACCAAACATAGTTAGGCCTAGTTCATTATATTATTATATACTTCTCTGCACAAGAAACTTGTTGTTAGTCTGGTATACTAATCTTCTTCTTCAAATTATTTGATATTATTTTTAATATAATTTTCAAATATAGTACTTAACAATTCCTTTAGAGTATAATGGTCGCACATTACACCTATTGTAAAAGAAAAAAACATAATACTCGTTTCTCCACTCCTCATGTATTGTTGATGACCTTAACCCTTTATTAAATATTATGGGTAACTGTTGTATAAGCCATATTTTATTAATTTTTTTTCTGTTTTTTAACTTTATGATGACTTCTTTTATCTCATGTTTTTATCATTTGCGTTAACTCATTTGATGTTATATCGGGAGTTTCAAGAGCATGTTCAGTTCCCTTTGTTCGTGTTTATTTGTATAATATTATGTTGTCCATTTTTTTTATTTATGTTGATATCTTATATTAATTCCTTAATTTCTATTATATGTCCCTCTTATAAACTTTTACTGTTTTATTTTTTCTTCAGCCTGTTACGAACTCTCTTATATATTCATAAGTTCCCTGCGTTCTTTCAGATCTATATTTTATATAAACATTCTTTTTTTCCTTCAGATATATTTCTAACTTTGGGTAAACATTATAGTGTACATTTTCTTTCATTTAAGTTTGTGTTTTATTTTTATTCCTCCTAAAGGCTTGTTTGCTTATGTTGTTTAATTCTTTTCCCAACTAACTTAGTTATCTTCATCGCATGTAATGCTTTGTGTTAAATTATTTGATCTAGCCTACTTTGATATAGTATTTTTGTCAAAATTGTCTTTATTAATTTTAGTTTCTAGTGTTGGTAGTTTGTGTATTATGATTCTTAATCGAATTAAGATGACTTTTTTTCCAAAACTAAATTGTGTGCCAGTCCTTACGTTAGCTTAGATCAGGCACCCTACATCTAATACTTGCTGGTATTATTAATTTATATTTGTAAGAATATAGTATCTCATTGATATTGTGTAGAGTTGTTTTAAATGATTCTTAAAAAGAATATTACATTGACTTAAATAACCAAAATTATTATATTTCTTTTCATAAATGTCAGGTTCAAATTTTTAGAAATCATAACAATATTTTGTCATTATAAGCTTCTGTTTAAAAATATAGGTTAACTTAAATATTATACTTTGCCGTTTTAAGATCATAAATCTATTTTGAGGTATCCATTACTTAAACAATCGCGAAATGAGAAATTAACTTTCTTGGCTTAAATAGGAAATAAAGAGGGGAATCCCCGAATTATAGAAAATACGCAGTGAGCGGAATTGACAACACCGTATGAGGTCTATAAGGTCGTAGTATATGAGGCCCAAGACCACAATACGATAAAAATTATACTGATGAGGCTGTAAAATCGGAAATCCGGCACGAGGTGGTATTGATAGGAGAACCGAGGGGGAGAGTATATGTTAAATTTTGTTTTATCCAAATAGAAACTAGGACATTAAGAATGTTTTGTTAACCTGTTTCGATATACACGACGTCTAAAATAATTATATACACCTGGAAATAGGAGAGGGCCGTAAGGTTGCGCTATGGTTTGAGTCCTTAAGGATAGTAGGATGTAAATATATATATATATAATAATATATAATTTAGCTTCATGTTTATCACAAGCGATAGAAAATCTTTTGCTGAAACCGTTAACTTTGCAAATTTGGAATAACTCAAGAGATAGAAAACGATTTTTTTAAATTGTCTTTAGTTAGGACCATCAAAGTAGATGGCATTCTTGCATTTATGCATTTCAAGTAAGAAATAAGCAGACATTGGCTAGCTGTTCTGAGTTTGAATTTGTATCTTCTCGGATCTCTGAGGATGCAGAGAAATGCTGAAAAAACGCCATTCTGTTCGTTTTCTGGTAACGTGTTTCCATCTTCTGATCTCTAGTATCCCTAAGTAGGTCTTAACTTCATCTAACCACCCAATTCACGGTCGGCCTCTGCTTCTTCTTTCTATAGGTGTTGTCAAACTGTTATATCAAGAAACGGAGTTAAAGAACTATTAATGTTTTTTCGATTTTAATAATAAAATAACTAGAGGTGTTCGTAAAAACCAGATTAAATATGCTGCAAGAAGGGACGTATGGCATATATTTGTCAGTAATTTGTTATAAAAAAGTAAATCATACTCAATATAATGTGTCAGTTTTGATAAGAGTCGTCACTGTTTTATTTTTATGTTGTCTTTCATCTGAAATATTTGTAAAACGGCGTTTACAACAACTTTAAAGTATAACCACATGTTTCCATTGTGTCCAAGTGCGTTTCAACTGTGTCTGGGTTTTTAAGAAGCCAAGTTTTCAAAGTTTTCGTCTCAGTTCCTCAGTTTCCAGCGTCATTTTGTTTGTCCCAACCCATTCCAGGCTATTTCGCAGTTAAAGATGCATTTTCTTGTGTTACAGTCGATCCAAGTCCAGTTACAACCCCAGAAATTTTAAAGAAAAAAAAACATTTAGTGAAATCCAGGTAATTTTTGTTGTTGAACCTTTAAAGTAAAACTGCTTTCTCAAGCGGTCGATAGGGAGGCGAGGATCGATTGAATGGCGAGATCACCTGCTCTTTCATTTTTAGATTTCTTTTTATGGGGATATGTGAAGAGCCATGTGTACAAAACTAAACCTTCTGATTTAAATGACTTAAAAGAACGAATAACCCTTGCGATTAGGTCGATCAGACCTGTTATGTTAAATAATGTTAGAAGACAGTTTTATTTGAGATTAGGATGTTGCCAAGACGTTCGCGGTAAACATTTTGAATATCTACTTCATTAACATTCATAGTTCTTTTTCGTGTTTTACATTTTATTACATTTTGAACTCTTACTCTTACTCTTCACATATCCCCATAAAAAGAAATCTAATAATGTAAAATCAGGGGATCGCGATGGCCATTCAATCGATCCTCGCCTCCCTATCCACCGATTGGGAAATATTGTATCGAGGTACTGCCGGACATTAAGTTGGTAATGTGGTGGTGCTCCATCCCGCTGAATCCATATCTTATTCGCTGGAACTTGAGGGTTTCCTGGATCAGGATATAAATTTGCCAACGTTGGAATGACATCATTTTGAAGTAGTGCCAAATAATTGCTGCCATTCAAGTTGCCCTCAATGAAAAAGGGACCAATGATATTGTTTGAGACTATTGAGTGTGTTCTTCTCTCATCCAGTGATGATTTTCCGCGGCCCAGTAGCGGCAATTTTGCCGATTAGCATGACCGTTAAGTGAAAAAGTACACTCATCAGAAAACATAACGTCTTCTAATTGGATAATATTGTTATCCAACATGTCCATCATTTGCTCACAAAAAAAGTTCTTCTATCAAAATCGTCTTCCATAAGCTCCTGAGTAGGTATCATGTTATAGGGATGCAATTTATTTTCTTTTAATATGTTTACTATCGATGTATATCTAGCATTGAATGTAGTGGATGCCTGTCTACTGGATGTATGTGGATTTTCCTGAAACTCAAGCAACACATCTAATTTGAGTTCATCACTCAGTGCATTGGCAGCTGCTTTTTTTATCTGCCTTACATGACCAAACTCGCGAAACTGGTTCTCTATTTTATTTATTGTTGCTTGGGATATAGGCGGTAAATTGGGAAATTTCTCATGAAATAGGCGAGTTACTTCCTGTTGTGTTCGGGTGCTATCTCCGTAACCAATCATTTGTAAAACTGTTATGTTATGCATTTCCGTTAATCTAACCATTTTTCAGAATTGAATTAAACGAACCTTTTACTTAAATTAAAATACTGACAAATTTACTAATAATATAATAATAAAACAATTTACTAATGCGTATTAAAATAACGTTTCCACGGAAATTCTTTAAAGTTTTTTAATGGTTACTATCTAAAAACCACATTGCTATGGTTTTTGTTCACTTTCTCATTATCAAGACCTAACCGGGAAATAAGTTTTGAGTATATTTTAGCAAATTTCGGTAACCACATGATTTTAATTTATTTTATCTTAATTAATCTTAATAAACTTGATAGCGACAACATTTTTGAATGGAGAATGAAAAGACCTTTCAAATGATATATCACAAGCCTATACTTACTATTTTAAAAATTGGGGGTTGTACCTGTCATTCTAAAGGCGTTGAAGGTAGAGGTTGCATTTTCACGTTAAAGAATGTCAAGTTATAATTTAAATTTGACGTGTTTCGGGATTTTTTATAAATAAGTACAGTAACCTAAATAATGAATTTATTCCATTTGGCTTTTACACACTGTATATCTCTAACCTCTGTTAGTCAACTTTACTCAATTTACGTTAGACCTATTCCTGAGTTTGCCGGACCACTGTGGAATCCAGATCTCAGTCGCGATAAAATTCTACTTGAAATTGTTCAGCGTAACGCCACAAGACTGGCATACGATACAAATTAAAGAGGGAACAAACTACTGCAAGGTTCAGGGTGAACTTCTTGCCAAATACAATCTTTAATATCTGGAACAATTTGGATCAAGACACCATATCGGCAACTAGTGTTGACATCTTTAAAAATAAACTTGATAGCGCTTTATTTTATTTATAGGGTTGTGTTTTTTTTTTCGGAAGCATTATTTATTTATTTATTGTTTCACAATTCAATTTTTGTATGATATATTAATTGTTTAACTTTACTTAACTTTTCAATTGGCATTAATTATATAAGGATATTTTTTATTTTTGTTTTTTTGCTTTTTGGGCATAACAGGAGCTCGCTCCTCTGCCCTTATTTGTAATATAATAATAATAATCATAATAATAAAATACGTATACAACGCATCAAGAAATGAAAACCAACACTATATTATGCAGGAATTATTTTAATAATGCATCTGAGACCCAAGGGTGTACGTATATGATTCACCCCCTGACCACGAAGCTAAATTGTTATTTTCATCCCCTTAGGTTTTAATTACATTCAAAACCCTTTAAAGTTACCCCTAAAATATGTTGCAGGTTACTTTTTATTTTAGGCTGGTCATAAAACGACTGCTAAAGATCGAGTTTAGTTAACAGTAACAGTACAGTCTAAATTATAGATTATATGTATACAAAATACAAAAGTAAAATACAAAAATAACATCATTAACAAATAACTTTTTCTGTTTTCAATTTTCTTCCATTACTTAGTGTTAATTTTGAGGTTAATATTTTTTTCAGGACATCAAATACCTTTATGCTTTAACCTCCTGGCCGCAAGTGTACTATTGGTAGAACATAACATTTGAATTCTGGTAGCTCCTTTATTGGAAGTGTGACACTTTATTAGAATATTTTGAAACTATGAAACCGACAGCACGTACATAATTTTATTTGTTTTGCGACAATGGCACAAAGCAGTCGTGGTGAACGTGTTTGAAGAAAAAAGGGTAAGTACTATCTTCAAAGATTGATTTAATCATAAATATTTGCAGCACATTTTTTTATTCACTGTGTTCTTAAAAGGGTGCAAATTAATGTAAACAGTATAGTTTTTCAAAAAAAAAATAAACAAATAATGAGTAATAACATATATCCGGCGGTATTATTTATATTCAGTTGATAAAATTGCAATAAAGTGTAGTGTTAATATAAAAATAAATTTGAACTACTTGAAAAAAAACTGTAAGTAGTATTTATTATAATATAATTAAAGATACTTATATCAAAACAACTTCCTGCTACCGGATTAATCAACTACACAACTTTTGGTACCTCATTACCGATTCTGTTGTGACAAACAGGACCGTCTGAAGAATAGAGGTACCAAAATATGAATAATATTTTTAAAAATGGATGAAGATTCTGTTGGTTCTGTTTCTTCTCCTAACAATAATCAACCATGTTCATATTCCAACGCTGTTACTTCATTTAAATATCCAACCAAAAACCAAGCCATTGTCCTATCTGCTCTCAATGGAATAAAAATAAATGAATACGTGATAGCAATAGGAAATATAGTAAAACCAGAAAATATATTATTTGTATCCCGCATCTCAAATAACAGAATTTGTATTTATCTCTCCAATACCGAAGTCGTCAATACATTGCTGAAGACACATACATCAATATCCATTAATGATTCAGAAGTTGAAGTAAGACGTCTAATTACTCCTGCTACAAGACTGGTCATCTCAAATGTCTGTCCCACCATACCAAACTCAGTACTTGAAGTTGAGCTGAAAAAATTAGGACTTAATACTGTATCCCAGATGACTTTTCTGCGAGTTGGAATGCCGGACACTGCCTATAACCACGTTTTAAGCTTTCGAAGACAAATTTTTATCACTCCTATTGAAAATATCACTATCCCAGATTTCATTACAATATCTTTCGACAACACCAACTATCGAATTTATCTATCCACTGACTTAAATTGCCCTAATTGTATGTCAAAAGGTCATCGCGAAACAGACTGCCCTGTTCTATCACAATTGACATCAACTGAAACGCCCATTGAATCTCAATCTACAATATCACTTCCTTCTAAACCTCAAAATCTTACAACAGAAACAGGAAATCCTATTAATAATACCACTAACTTTCAAATAACAACAGAAGATATTCACAACGAAACGACTAAAAATAACAATCCTATTACTTTGAACACTGATGCCTCCAGACAAAAAAACAAAGAGACAAATATCTACTGACTCTCCTGAGAAACATGAAACGCCACCCGATCCAACAATTTTTACCAAACCTAAAAATACAGTTAAGCGGCCAAAATCATCACAATCTGATATCCTCGAGTCACTTGAATCTATTAAAGGTAAAATCGAGTCTAAATACCCGACATTTCCTCTTAAATTTACAGTTCTTTGTGACGCGATATGTAATGCATTAAACTAAAATTATCCTACCCCCATAGTAGAAAATTACACAACCGATATAAGTTCTTTTAAAGAGATACTTCTATTCGCCCACGACCATATTCCTGATCGCAAAATAAAAAATAAACTAACAAGACTTCGAAAAATGATACAATCCTTAGTTACCGATTCATCCTCGGATATTGAAAGCGATAACTCCCTTTCCCACGTTGTAAAATAAAATGGATAATACATTTATATTACAGTGGAATCTTAATGGTTATTTTAATAATTTAGAATCCCTTAATCTACTTATAAACTATCTTTCTCCTCTTATAATATGTTTACAGGAAACCCACCTTAAAAGTAATAACTTTAATATAAAAAATTATTCCCATTTCCTTAAAAATCGAGACGCAACATATGCTAGTGGAGGTGTTGGTATTTTTGTAAAAAATCACATTCAGACCAAAGAAATTAAGCTACACACTAATCTAGAAGCTGTAGCTGTATCAGTATCATGCAATATCAACTGCAGACCTATTAACATATGTAACATTTACCTCCCTCATCCAAATGAAAATGTACTTGAAGAATTACATCGCTTAATCGATGATATTCCTGCTCCCAAACTAATACTTGGTGACTTGAATTGTCATAATATCATATGGGGTAGTATAAAAACAGACAAATGTGGTAGACTTCTTCAGAAATTAATAGACAATCAAAATCTAATTTTAATAAATACTGGTAAATCTACTCATTTCAGCTCCCACAATAGTACTTTTTCTACCATCGATATTTCATTGTGTGATCACACATTAGCTACAAGTTTTTCTTGGAATAGTCTTGATTATCTATATAATAGCGATCATTTTCCTGTAACAATTGAAGCCATTTTGCATGATCAACCAAATATTCCTGTTTACCAAAAATGGAAATTAAACTCAGCAAACTGGGACTTATATAGAGATCTATTAAATAATTATCTTACGAACTTTATTCTAGAAGATAGCGTAGATTCATCTCTTCATCATTTCAATGATACTATAGTAAAATGCGCTAATATTGCAGTGGGAAAAACAAAACCTTATAAACGAAAACCAGTACCATGGTGGAGTGAAGAAATAGCCTTAGCTATGAAATCTAGCAAACATGCTTTCAATATTTTAAAAAGACATAAAACAACAGAAAATGTTATCAACTTTAAAAAACTTAGAGCAAAAACTAAATATCTTATTAAGAAAAGTAAAAAAGAAACATGGTCAAATTATGTCTCTACCATAAATTCATCAACACCTATGACTACAATCTGGAATAAAGTTCGTACATTAAAAGGTAAACAAAACTCAACTCATATTAACACTCTTTATTATAAAAACAAATTAATATCTTCCAAACAAGAAATTAGTAATATTATGTCAGATGTATATAAGAATAATTCAAGCAATGCAAATTTCAATCCTGCATTTTTAGATTTCAAAAATAAACGTGAAATGACAGATATATCTATAATAGATAGTGATAATCCACTAAATTTCCCCATCACATATCAAGAATTTGAAGAAGCTCTAGATAAATCAAAAAACACTTCATCGGGTCCTGATAATATACCAATCATATTTATCAAAAACTTGCCGTACATAGGAAAATTAATTCTCTTAGACATTTTCAATCACATTTACCTTAATAAAAAATTTCCTTCAATTTGGTCTGAATCAACAATTATTCCCATATTAAAACCTTTCAAATCAAAAACTGACCCCCTTTCCTATAGACCAATTTCTCTTACAAATAATACATGCAAACTACTAGAAAAAATTTTAAAAAACAGATTAATGTGGTTTCTTGAAAAAAACCAATTATTAAGCCATATCCAAAGCGGTTTCAGAAAAGGCAGATCAACTCATGATGCCTTAGTAGCTATTGACAATATTATATGTGAGTCCTTTAGAAATAACCAGAAAGTAATTGCCATATTTTTTGATATAAATAAAGCATTTGATACTGCATGGAGATACAACATTTTACAAACCATGTCCAATTGGTGTATCCAGGGAAATTTTCTTGCCTGTGTAAAACATTTCATGAATAATAGGATATTTCAAGTACGTGTAAATGGAATTACCTCAAAAACAGAATGTCTTGAAAACGGTATTCCACAGGGCTCAACCTTAAACCCCACTTTATTCTTAATAGCAATTAAACTAGAAGACTGGTCCCAAAAGACTGGTTTTACGTTCTCAGGTGATAAATCTCATTTCATCGTATTCAATAAAAGACTGATTGCAAAACAACACTTACTCTAAATGGTATCAACCTAGAACAAGTAGAGAGCATTGACTTTCTTGGCCTAAGACTGGACAGTCAGTTAACATGGGCAGAACATATTAAAAAGCTAGTCGTATCCTGCCAATCTAAAATAAATATCCTTAAAATGCTATCAAACCGATCTTGGGGAGCGGACACCATAAAATTGCTGCATATATACCAATCATTAATCAGAAGTAAACTGGATTATGGTGCAATATGCTATTCAACTGCGAGTAATTATATACTTAAAAAACTAGACATTATACAAAACACATGTTTAAGACTAATTCTGGGTGCTTACCGAACTAGTCCTGTTTCAAGTTTTCAGGTTATTCTAAATGAATCTCCCCTATTAATACGAAGACAACACATTTCTTTAAATTATGCCGCGAGATTGTCTTCCAACCCTAATAACACAAACTATCCACTTCTTTATAAAATATATCCACCTACTCATTGCCATCAACAAATTAAATATCCACCCCTTAAAGAACGTCTAACGAGATACGGTTTTGACATACAGCAGCTCACACATTCTTAACCTACACAACGAACTATACCTCCCTGGACTATTAATTTTCCCACTATTGATCTATCCCTCACGGCCTATCCAAATAGTACCAAAAATCCCATAATCATTAACAAATTATATCAAGAACGGATATTAGAATACACTGGCCATAACAAGATTTTTACCGATGCGTCAAGAACTGAAAACGGACACGCAGCGGCCTTTATTCTAGGAAAGTCTGAATATGCAGTTCGCATCCCTCAATTCTGCAGCATTTTCACGGGAGAAGCAATCGCCATTTTAAAGGCTTTAGACATGTTTAAGAGTCATGCAAGCTCAGATTTTCTTATCATTACTGACTCTTTATCTGTTCTTCAGAGCTTAAGGCAAATATATCCAGTCCATGCTATCCTGCAACAAATACAATTAGCACTTTATCACCTACAAAACAGACACGTGAACGTTACATTTCTCTGGGTACCATCACATACAGGTATCGCAGGAAATGAAAAAGTAGATGAATTAGCAAAGAAAGCTGCTACTGACGAGCAAACTGAAATTATGACTACAATTCTATTCAGTGATATCAAGCTCAATATTAAAGAGCACTGTGTAAAAAATTGGCAACAAATGTGGAATTCTACTAAGGCTAACCTTAAAAACGTGAAAACTAGGATTGGCACTAAACTACAATTTCCAGAAAACAGAAGGCAACAAGTGATTATAAACCGACTAAGAATTGGACACACAGCGTTAACTCACCAGCATCTCATAACAAAAGAACTACCACCTGAATGTTCCTATTGTGAATGTCCAATAACTGTTCAACATGTATTGATTGAATGTCCTCTTTATTCCTACGAAAGAGCCATCAACAACGTACCAGAAGAAGCAAAGAAACTTAAAGATATTTTAAAGAGTAATGTATCTAATACAATCAAATTCCTTAAGGACATACGTTTACTACACAAAATTTAAGTTATATTATATGTATTTTTTTGTAATTTGTAATTTATTATGTGTAATTTAATACGCAATTTGTAATTAGTAAATTTGTATTTGTAATAACAACTGTAAAATCTGTAAAACCTGCTAATAACCTTTAATGGTTGATGCGGAAATTCTAAATAAAAAAAAAAAAAACATATATCCTTTATGTAGGCATATGGTGGCAAACACTCTACGTTAACATTTTTTATGTACTTCGTATAGGACATTTGTTGGTTACAGTTTTTATTTTCAGCATTATCAGAGGAGGAATTATTAGAGTTGCTCAAAAATTCAGATGCATTGGATGATGACTTTTCAAGTGATAACTATGTCAATGATCCAGATTTCGACAATAAAAATGACACATCCAGTTCTGATGAAGCAGGAACAAATTCTGAAGATATATCTAGATCTATTTCGCCTATAGTAGAAGAAAGTGATTCCTGCGATGTTTCTAGATGTGTACCTTTGCCAGCTATTTCGGATACGTCTCTTGTAACTCAACCTCATTCTCCTGGACGAGGAAGACATGCCTTAAGAGGAGGACGGGGACGTGAACGAGAGCGAGGCCGTGGCCGTATTGCAAGAAAAAAGAACATGGGAAGAGGTAGACAAACGACAAGCATGCAATCTAGAGTTAATAAAAAATGACGCTTTAACTGATAAATGGTGTTGACGCTTTAACTGATAAATGGTGTGGCACATTTACTCCGGAGGTATCATCATTATTACAGCCTGCTTATTTACTAAAAGATGTAGGCTCCTGGAAGTGGGATGCATTTTTTTATCAATATATTGATGATACTATTCTTTTGGAAATAGTGAATTCCACTAATAAAACCGCTATTTTAAATAAAGGAAAAACCTTGGGGTTATCTTTACGAAAAATCAAAGTTATTACCGGCATTACGATGGTAATTTCAAATTTGCAGTATCCACAAATAGACATGTATTGGGAGGAAAATTGAGAATCCCTATTGTTGCAGGAGCAATGAGCCGTCAACGCTTTTATGCCATCAGAACTTCATTAAAAGTAGTTTTTAATTACGATATAAATGTAGAACAAAGACGCGACAAGATTTGGAAATTAAGGCCTTTGTTTGATAGAATTTATGAAGGTGGTCACGCTCAAGATCCCACTGAATCATTCGACGAAATGATTATTTCATTCTCCGGTAGATGCGCAAATCATCAGTATTGTCCCAATAAACAAAATTCTGTAGGGTTAAAAGCTTTTGTTCTGGCCACTTCACAAGGAATTGTATGTGATATATTTATGTATGAGGAGATTCAACATTTCCACCATTATCTAGTGACGGTTTTGGATTAGGAGAGTCCGCTGTATTGTATCTAGTAAGATCACTGGTACCAGGACATAAAATATACTTTGACCAATATTTTACTATCACAAAGCTTTATACCGAATTATTGTCTCGTGGACTTTATGGAACAGGAACCATTATGAAGAATCGGATCCCTAAAGATTGTTTCATGCAACCAAAAAGCTTTTTTCAAAATCTTTAAAGGGTACTTATGAAATCAAAAACAGAGATGATGACAAAATGGCCATCACACGGTGGATAAACAACAAACCAGTAATATTGTTATCTACTATTTTTTCCTCGGGGAATATAGATTATTGTAAGCGGTGGTCAAAAAAACAATAAATCGTATAAAGAAGTTTGCTGGTCAGAAGTAATTAAGGAGTATAATAAAAATATGGATAAGGTGGATTTAGTAGATCGTATGCTTGCCGTTTGTCCGTCGCGTAGTCATACTAAAAAATGGACAATACGGGTTATTTGCCACCTCATAGATTTAGCAGTCGTCAACGATTGGCTTCAATATAGACAGCTTGAAAGAAGTAAAGGCAGTAAAAATATTTGGCAATTGAGACACTATAATATAAAAGTGGGAGGGAAACTAATTGAACAAAATGATATGGACAACGATTGCGATAGCGATGAATAATCGTTATAAGATATACAAATAAGAAATATATACTTCAATAAATTCGTAAACATAAACCCAGAAGAACGCCTATTACTCCTTTACCATCAGTTATGCGAAGGTAACAAAAAGCAATACACATGCCAGATTATGCCCTAAACAAAACAGATGCAAAAAGATGGCTGTTCCATGAAAATAACAATTTTTGCAAAAAATGTTTAATTTCATTATGTTTTACAACTACAAGACGTTGTTTTAGTGATTTTCACAAAAATGCATAAATTTTATATTTTTATTATTTCAAACATTTATTGTAGAATGTACATTTTTTGGTTATAAGAATGAATCTGTTTTATGTAGTCTCAAATTTAAAAAACAAATTACCTTCTTTCTTTTTTTTACCTTTACTAATCTCGTTATATAGGCAACCAGAGTTCTATAAGAAGGACATTAATTTTGATTTAAAAGATCAACAACCTACATCTGTCCTTCATGTACATCTGTCCTTCATGTAGGACATTAATAAATTCACTATTTTAGGATTTAGATTTTTTTTTAATTTTTTCTGATACTTTTTAAACTTCCTTAAGCAAGTCTGAAAGCTAAAAATATTAAATTAAAAAAAAACTTTACTATAGACAGGAGGTTAAATACCCTATTGTTTTGATCTCTTTTAAAATATCCATTAATTTCTCTAATTATTTTATGTCACGTCCATCTGTATTTTCCATCTATATATAATTTGATCGTCGATATTTAAGAATGTCAATTTTGGGACCCCAAAAAAATTCAAAAAAGTTTACTACTCCTACCCCCAGTCTAACCAAACCAGACCTAAAATCAATTTACCAAGACTCTATACGCCGCATAAAAAAATATTTTGAATAAAAAATGTAGTTAATATATTTTTTTTATTTTAGTTTGATGGCCTTGGCCGAGCAAATTAGTCAAACAAATTGAAAAACAAACAATTTTTACAATCAGAGAAATTTTTTCTTTTGTATTTTTTTTTAAATAAACATACAATCATTCGTACAATTTAACGTACAATTTTAAATAAATTATAATTTTTTTTCCTGCGCTAAGACACAACCCGATTCAACATCTCGGAGGTTTACATCTTTACATACTCAGGTTTACATACTCATCGAGTGCACGAGATGCAAAACTCGCTAATCGACAAAAATTGAAAAAAGTAGTTAAGCACGCCATCTTGTTCGTACAATATTTAATTATTATTTTACACAAGTATTTGGAGCAAAACTATCTTTCTAACACACGAAAGTCCGTTCCAAAAATCATGACTTGATGCAAAACTCGCTTTATGCATTGATGCGTGCGATGCAAAACTCTCTATTTGTACGGCGATCACTCACAGCATCGGATTTTACTCACGTGGTTAGGGAAGGGCATCATGCGTGTTGTTTGTTTCCTAGTGTGGTTTAAGCGGTATTCTGAATTGTTGGTTTAACTTGAAGTTTCCCGTTTTTAAAATTATTAAAATGCAAATAGACAGTGAAATATCTGCAGCCAATGATAGTGTTAGTTCTGCAATACAACCTACTCCAAAGAACATGTGTAAAACGAAAATTACGACGGAAAGTAAAAGACAAAAGCTCAAAAGATTAAGGTAATAAAAACGATATCAATTTGTTAGAATATTTTTTTAAACTGTGTTATTTTAGGCATACTCCGACACATTTACCGGAGTACCCGACCTGTGGACATAACGGTCAACCAGGAAACGCCTTACTATTGTTTCACTCTAACAATGAGCGAAATTCAAGATTTTCATAGAGAACTGTCTGCTTCTAAGGAAAAATGTAGCCAAGATAGTTTTATAATTGCAACTTGTGAAAGCCAGAAGTGCAAAAGATCAAAAGTAGAAAAGGAAAAATTATCCATTTTGTATTATGTAACCACTTCTGCTAAAAAAATGCGTGTTTGTAAGACGGAATTCTTAAAAATCACATCCCTTAGTAGCGATCGGATTGAGAGAGTTATGATAAACTTTGTTTTAAAAGGGAATATACCACGAGAAACAAGACGAGGTGATCGCATCCTTAATAAAAACGATGATAAAAAGTTAGCAATAAAACATTTTATTGAAACTCTCCAATGAATAGAGAGCCATTACTGTAGAAGTAAAATCAGTACTCGTGTTTATTTACCATGTGAACTTAATTTTGCAAAATTATGGAAAATATACGAATCTAAAGTTCGCGATAACCACCTACATGTTAAATTGGCATTTTTAGGACATACATAAATTCTAATTACAACATCGGATTTGGCACCCCAAAAACTAATTTATGCTCAACCTGCTTAAGATCCAAGGAGAAGTTAAAAACAAAAATATTTCTAGTTCAGAACAGCAAATTATTATCACCGAGCAACGGATACATTTACGGATACAAGCAAAGGCATTATTTGCCTTATTAAAGCAGCCGCTAGAAAATACAGCGGTTTTTTTCGTTTGATTGCCTTTGCCTAAGCTTCCGAGTTAAGCTAGTTATTTTAGTCAACAAATTAACTATTACAACTTTACGGTAATTTATGGATCATCAGCAGCACAGTTGGTTCCAGAAAATGTTTATTCTTATGTTTGGACGGAGGTGGATTTTTCCAAAAATTCTAATTCGATAGCTTCAGCTGTTTGGGATGTACTGAATAATTTCCCAATGAAATCGATACAATTCGTTTATTTGCTGATGGATGTGGGGGGCAAAATAAGAATATTATAATAATGGCCATGCTTTCTGTTTGGTTGATTACGAAAGCTTCCACAAATATAAAGACCATTAAAATAATATTCGTCGTAGTAGTAATATTCTTTTATACCACCTGATAGGTTGTTCGGAATGATTGAAAGAGAGGTAAAAAAGAAATCCATGATTTTAAAAACTTCTGACTACGAAGATATTATAGCAAATAAGTCGACAATTAGAAAATTGGGTTTAGATTGGCAGGTGTATGACTGGAATAATGAAGCACAAGTAAACACCAAAGCACCATCCTCATGGCACTTTCAGTTTAATAAGGCTAAAAGGTGTGTGCTTAGTAAAGGGAAAACCAATCCACTAATATGAGGTGAGCCCAATTATTGTGTTGACGTTGGTGAAGCCAAGTCTGTTGTTAAGAGAGGAATAAAATTGACACGTATCAATCCTACCCAACTTCCTATTGGCTGTAAACTCAAAGGCGATAAATCGACAATAATTTCTCTTCTCAAAAAACATTATGGAAACGCCTGGGAAGAAAATCCTGATTTGGTTTTCTTTAAAGAAAATCTTGTTAACCCTTGAAGGATGGAAAACCAGACTTCTGTAAACGATCTTGAAGCTGGCTGCAGTGGTTTAAAACCTTGCGATATTAATTTACCAATGTAATGTAATATGTAAATCACTTTTTAATTTCTTTGTGAATAGAATTTGTCACAAACTATTGATGTAACATTTTTTGGTGCAAAACTCGCTAAATGCATTCTTTTTTCTTTATTTATTTAAAAAATCTGCACTATTTTTTTAAAATATGTTAAAAACTATTAGAGGTGTATATGTTGTAAAGGCAAGCTAACATCATTAATTGGTTATTAACAAATATAATGCAAAAAACGTTTTTTGCGCTTTTCTCAAATTGACTTTACATGCATTAAGCGATTTTTGCATCTCGTGCACTCTCTAAAATAATAAAATTTATATTTACAGTTTTTGATATGTTCGTAAATCGTTTTTAATATATTGATATCTCTAGAGAAAATCAAATGTAGTTGATATAATTTTGAACAAAAATGTTTATTATCACTTTTTGTGTCGAATAAACCGTTCTCTTAGAAACAATGCTTGAAGTGACCGGCGATTTTGAATGTCATTTACGCGTTCGAAATCAATTTTAAATAAAATTTGTATTAAATCGACAATAAAAATTGGATATCTTTTGATTAGAGCATCATATTGACAAAAGTTAAAGGTAAATGCGTTTTAAAGGTAAAGAGTGCAGCTTTCGTATGCAAAACATTTATCACTTCCGTTGACCGGTCGCAGTAGACTTTCTATTGCTAGAGCCTTATCTTCAAAATTTATAACAAAATTTGATTTTAAGTTGTGGCAACAAATAAAACGCATTTGAAATATGACTAAAAAACTGAATATACTTAATAGCTTTCACGAAGATGGGATCTTGTGGAATTTATAACTGAAGTTGTGTAGTTTTTGCCTACCTAATTGCATAGTTGAAGGAATCATGTTTAATTGTATATTGCTTGTAATGTAAAAGTTTAAATTCGGGGTTTTTAGACAGATTTCAAATATCCCTTCAGTGACCGGTTAATGAAAGTGATCAATGTTATTGATCTGATGAGAATCGTAAACAATGACAAAAATTGCGCAACGTTTGCTTATTTAACACCTTTATAAACACTGACTTTATTTTCGTCAACATGCAAAATTTTCATAGAACAGCTATATCCTTCACCTCTACAACGCATTTTGATATTTGTGGATAGGACGCTCTTATCAAAAGATAACGAATTTTTACTGTCGATTTGATACAGATTTTATTCAAAATAGTCTCGGGCGCGTAATTGATATTCAAAATTACCGGCGGAAGCGCCGAGAGAACGGTTCATTCTATACAAAAAGTGTTAACACTTTCATTGCCGATCACGCCCCTAGGCGTGATTGACAACCATGTACCACATGTCGATCACGCCACTAGGCGTGACCAGCAACACTATCTTTTAAGTAAATTATTTCAGCCGGCTTCGCAGTTTAACTGTTGATATTGTGTCGGCACGTACTTAAGACTTTGCTTTTGTCTATAATTTTGTTGGTTCCGCGATATTTTTGCTACATTGCTGTAACGTGTGACGTGAATATGGATGACTGTATTGCTGGTCCCTCTAAGCCTAAAAGCGGAAAATTTTCAAGAAAGCCTCTGACCGAAACAGAATTACTTTATTCCTTAGAAAACGAGTGTTCTTCTGATAATTACATAGACGATTCCGATGATAGTGTAGTGATTTTGTTGGAGGTAGTGAAAGTAATGAATCTGAGATTGATGAGCAAGTGACATTGCCAAGTCTTACAAACACAGAAACAGCTAGTCTATTAGACAGTAATTTTGGACAGAACACAGTTAATTGGCAGAATACTTTTGATTCGATGAGCTCTTTCCGTTTATCAAACGAGAACAAATGCTTATTCCTGTTCCTGGTAACCAGCCAATTGATTACTTCAGACATTTGTTGACGGACAAATTCATTGACTACATAGTGGCTGAAATAAATGAATATGCCATTGAAATTTGTCTGGGCCCTAAAATAAAACAAAAATCCAGAATAACGGAGTGGAAAGAGCTGACAAATGAAGAATTTTTAGTTTTCATTGGACTTGTTTTACATATGGGAACAATTAGACTCAACCGTGTAGTGGATCTGGAAACAAGACGATTTGTTCAATTTGGCGGCATTTTCAAAAAATATGAGTAGAAATAGATTTTTACTGATTCAAAGATGTCTTTACTTCGCAAGAAACCCAAAGGTAAATGAAGACAAGAATGTTGATAGGCTTTACAAAGTTCGTCCCCTAATTACGTTTTTCAATGAAAGGATGGACGAAATTTATTATCCTGGTCGTGAACTAAGTCTGGACGAATCGATGATTCTATGGCGAGGAAGGTTAGTATTCCGCCAATATATCAAAAATAAACGGCACAAATTTGGCATAAAGTTATATATGTTAACAACTCCAAATGAATGTATTTTACGATTTCTTGTGTATACCGGCATGATGGACGAAACGGGTGGAAAGGGACACACTGATAAGGTTGTGATGAAGTTATTGAGTGGAAAACTAAATGTGGGACATTCTGTGTACATAGACCACTTCTACAATAGTTATGGCCTTGCTAAAACATTACTCGATAATGGAACTTATTGTACCGGTACTCTGCGTGTTGGCAGAAAGAATTCTCCCAAAGACGTAACAGACTGCAAGCTCAAGGTAGGAGATAATATCGCAAAATGTGCAAATGAAATAATTATAGGGAAATGGAGGGATAAGAGAGACGTATGCTATATTTCATCACAATATGACAATGAAATGGTTGAAGTGACAGATCGAAGGGGCCGAACTAAAATGAAACCTCAGCCAATAGTACAATATAATAATTTTATGTCGGGAATAGATAAACAGGACCAAATGTTGTCTTATTATCCGTGTGAGCGAAAAACTATTAGATGGCCAGTCAAAATTTTTATTCATATACTACAACTAATGCTTATAAATTCACATAACCTTCACAATAAATATTCAGGAAACAGAATGTCACTCTATGATTTTCGGCTTTCTGTAATAAGAAATTTACTGAAAGAATCACCTTTCCGTTCCTCATCAGGGTTGTGTCAAGGAAGTGGTGAACATGAATTGACATTACGTGAAAAAACAGAATTCGGTGCAAGAATTCCTCGCAAACAGTGTAAGTCCTGCTATGAGAAAGGTCGGCGTCAGGATACTATGTACATATGCAAAAAATGTCCTGGAGAACCCGGTTATTGTTTGGATTGTGCACACATAACACACATTTAAATTTTAGAATGTTTCTATTCGAGAACGTTTATTTTATAATCTAGTTTTACTTTGTATTTTGTGTTTATTTTGTAATGTATCTGTAATAGGTACATATTTACATATTACAATATCCCTGTGTTTTTTCATTGCACGCCTGAAGGCGTGATCCGGCACCTAAGTACGTTTTCTGTGGTTAGTGCCGATCACGCCTTCAGGCGTGACGTTAGAAAAAAACCAAAAATTTATCAACAAACTATTTTTTAATGTAATACTGATATAAAAGAGGAAAACAAACCGTTGTGAAGTGGTTTTCACTATACGGCTCAGACAAGTACTTCTAAAATATACGCTTGGCAATGAACGTGTTTAAACATTTATATTTAAAATTATTTCAGCTACATTTTTTATTTGAAATATTTTTTCTACAGCGTTCAGAATCTTGGTAAATCGAGTTTTTCTGATTTCGCCGCATAGGAGTGGTTTAAGATGAAGCTGAGGGGTAAGAATGGTAAACGTTTTTGCATACTGTTGGGGTCCCAGAATTGACATTTTTAACAAAATTCAGCTTGCTAATACTATTTTGAGGGGGTCAGTTGCATTTTCATCTCTAACTACTAGATATTGTGACACTATTGTGAAACTAATTTTATATTGTAACGATTTTATTAAGGTGTAATTTTTTGTCTTTATTATTTAATTTATGTAAACTTCTAGAAACTTTTCACTAAACACTAAAATGCACTTTCTTTAATTTAAATTATTTATTTAAAACTTGCTTGGTACACCAATTTATTTTAGACTTAAAATAACGAATTTATCACGTATACTGCCTGAATCTAAATTATTTCTGTATTTATATTAAGTTCCGTTTGCCTAGGGTTCCCTCGATTTTGCCAAAGGGTTGGTTTTTTACCCTCACTTATCGCTTCTCGATCCACCGGAACCAGTTTACTGGTTTCCCGATGAAATTTTACGAACTCTTGAGAATGATGTGGAAGCCAAACAGTTTACTAACGGCCAACCAACGACTTCTCTGGTCTAAACTAGTAGATAGATAGATAGATAGATAGATATATAGATAGTTTATTTGACTGTAAGTTACAACTAGGTTTACAACAAGTCAAAATTAAAATTATAAATATTAAATATTACAAAAAATGGAAACAATACATTAAAAATATTTAAAACAATAAAATACTTTAAAAACGTACAATATAGACATATAATTAAAATATTAATAAATTTGGTTATGTTACAGCTTAGGCATTCACAAATACACCCTCGTAATATTCACCTAATGTTAAAGGACACATGGTCACTAGGTACTCTTTGACTTGGTTTTTAAAAGCTGTAGTTGAATTAAAGTTTTTAAAATTTTGAGGAAGTTGATTATACAGTAGTAAACCACAGATAGTAGATGACTTCCTGCTTATTTCTAAATGTCGATAGGGTACTACAAACTGTCTCTTATTTCTTGTGTTGTGTGAGTGAATATCACTGTTACATAAAAAAGTTCTTTTATTTTTGTGAATTAGTATCAATAATTCCAAAATGTAAATTCCATACACTGTTAATTTATTCAAATCTCTAAATAGGTTTTTACAAGACCGACCATACGGAACACCTGCTATACATCTGACAATACGCTTTTGGGCCTTGAAAACGTCCTTTACACTAGAAGAACCACCCCAGACAGTTATACCGTAACTTATTGTCGATTGTACCTCAGCAGTCAAGTACTCAGATTGTACCCCAAGTAGTCATAACGAATACTTGGTATAAGTTACCACCCAGGAGGCTTTACACATGGAAGTCGCCTTTAGACGGACATCAGGGCATTATAAGAAACCAAATAGATAATGTGACAATTAATAGAAGGTACAGGAATGATATTACTAAGGTATCTGCATTACCTGGAGCAGACATAGGATCCGACCACAATCCCTTAGTAGCAAATATCAAACTGAGGCTCGCTACAGCTAAAAGAAAACACCAGAAGGCATCAGTAAACATTAGAAAACTCAAAAACAATGAAACAAATGAAGCGTACACAGAGGAAATAAACAATAGGTTCTCTAATATGGCAACTGAGAATGATGTTGAAAAGTCATGGACCACCATAAAAGAATCATTTGATGAGTTGAACAACACTTTTCTACTCGAGAGTAAAACAACTACCAAGAATGAGTGGATGACAGAAGAAATATTAGAGATGATGGAACAACGCAGGCAGTGTAAGATCAGGCAGGACGAAGTAGGGTACCGAAATATACACAGTCAAATTCGTAAAGAAATTATAGCGGCGAAGGAGATCTGGATGACTACAGTTTGCGCCGAGGCTGAAAGCCTATATAAACTCGGCGACAGCTTCAATCTTCACAAGAAAATTAAGGAAATTGCTGGTGTCTTCAAGAAAAAACAAGTCACTGGTATACATAATGACCAAAATGAATTAATAACGGACCCTAGCGATATACTTAATACTTGGAAAATGTACACAGCCAATTTGTTCAATGATGACAGAACACAAAAACCACCACAACTGGGAGACCATTTGTATGGCCCAAGTATTTTGAAAGCTGAAATTGTACACGCTATCAAACTATTCGCAGAAACAATCAAGTTACTTAATGAAGAAAACCTAGACATTATTGTTAAGCTCTTTAACGACATCTACGATACGGGCCAGAGTCCAAAAGATTGGCTTCGATCTACATTTATCGCCCTACCAAAAACACGACGTGCGAACTTCTGCAAGGACCACCGACTAATAAGCCTAATGAGTCACTTTTTAAAACTTTTCCTGAGAATACTTCACACTAGATTGTTTAAGAAATGTGAAGAGGTCAGTGGATGGAGTCAGTTTGATTTCAAAAATGGACTTGGCACGAGAGAAGCGATCTTTAGTATGCAAACATTGATACAGAATTGTTTAGATCAAAGAAAGGATGTTTTTATCTGTTTCATTGATTACGAGAAAGCATTCGATAATGTAAAACACGAATTGATGATAAAATACCTACGAGAGCTGGGATTGGATGCAAAGGATATAAGAATCATCGCCAATCTGTATTGGAATCAGACAGCAACAGTACGTCTTCAAAATTCCAACAAAACAGAAGATTTCTCCATTAAAAAAGGAGTAAGGCAAGGTTGTATACTGTCCCCAATGCTGTTCAATTTATACGTAGAAAAAGCCTTCGCAGAAGCAGTGGAAGACTCTAATAAGGGTATTAAAGTTAACGGCATATTTATTAATAACATCAGGTATGCCGATAATACAGCCATAGTGGCAGATAACATCGAAGATCTTCAATGCCTTTTAAATGATCTAACTCTTGCAAGTGAAGCTCGGGGTTTGAAAATAAATATCAAGAAGACAAAATCAATGATTATAAGTAGAAATGATTACCCCAACGCAAAGATATATGTCTCTGGAGAAGAAATCGAACAAGTCAGGCAATTCAAATACTTGGGATGTTTGCTGAATGAGGGTTGGGACCCCGTGAATGAAATAAAGAGCAGAGTTGAACAAGCCAGAAATGCTTTTTTGAGGCTTCGTAAGTTTCTGACTGATCGCAAATTGGACTTCAACCTCCGATACAAGATGCTAAAGTGTTACGTGTGGCCTGTTCTCCTGTACGGAATGGAAGCATGGACGTTAAAAGCCAGTTCCATTAACAAACTTGAAGTGTTTGAAATGTGGTGCCTGCGTCGAATGCTCAGAATATCATGGACGGAAAGGGTCAGAAATGAGGAAGTACTCAGAATAGCGGGCTTACAGGATAGGGAACTTTTTAATTATGTAAAAAGTAAGAAGACTGCATACTTGGGGCACATTATACGAGGAGAACGATACACTTTTCAGCAACTGATACTCGAAGGGAAGATAGAGGGTAGGAGAGGTCTCGGACGTAAAAAAATGTCATGGCTGCGCAATATTCGACAATGGACAGGAATCCACAGCTATGAAATGCTTCGCAATGCTGCTAAAAACAGAATTATTTAATCCAGAATATTTAACATCTCACCTGACAAGACGATGTACGGTGGACGCCTACGCAGAAATGCACGGCACCTTAAGAAGAAGAAGTACCTCAGCAAAATAAAAAAGACGAAGGTATTGCAGACTAAGTATTCTACCCAAATTTCTCAATTGATAACATTTAGAATTGAGTTTTTTACATACATTCCAACAATAATTCTTAAAAGATAAATGAGAGTCGAAAGTCACTCCTAAAAACTTCACATCAATACAACTCAAAATATCCTCACCATTGATGGAAATACTTAAATCAGGTTTAGTTGAATTTGAACGTAATGTAAATGATAAAAATTTAGTTTTGTGAACATTGAACAGGAGCGACTGATTACTGGACCAATCAGAGAAGGTCTTCAGAGAGTTTGTTATTTTATCTTGTAAAAAATTTATGTCTTTATCGCGATATAGCATTGTTGAGTCATCCGCATAAACTGATACAAATGCATCAGGCATTACATGTGGTAGTTCATTAATATACAAAATAAATAATATAGGGCCCAATATTGAGCCCTGTGGTACTCCATTCTTATTAATAATCGGATAAGACATTGAAATCTTGAAGTTATTTTTCACTTTAACTATTTGGTGCCGGTCTTTCAGATAGGAAACAAACCAACTATGGGCAACTTCCCTAACACCATATCTGTACAATCTATCGAGGAGCACATCGTGTTGCACACAATCAAATGCACGACTGAGATCACAAAAAATGGCAGTTGGATTTTCACTGTTCTCAATTGAGAGTAAGACTTCCTCATAAAAACTGTTAATGGCTGTGGAAGTGGAAAATTTATTTCGAAATCCATGTTGATGCTTTGCGATAATTTGATTGATATCTAAAAATAATAAAAGTTGTTTTAGCATTGCATATTCAATAATCTTAGATATCACAGATGGAACAGACAATGGTCGAAAATTTGACATTAATTCAGGATCACCTTGTTTTAATACCGGTGAAATGATAGAAGTTTTCAGCATATTGGTAAAAACACCAGTAGTTTTAACCGTTATAACCAGGAATCAGTAGCGTAAGATAGCCTCCTCCTTAAGAGATGGTTCCTTCTGGAATCTTGTCGGGACTGGAACTCGATACGTGTATCGACAACTGGACTCCCGTTTACAGCACCTAGTTGCGTAAAAGTGGCAACGGACGGTTTTCTCTCCGCACCAGTAACTATAAGGATTGCAACAGACTAGTACTCCACTATATTTCAGACCACCCTCCGAACTAACTGACAGCACTCTAGCTTTGGCTAACTTTTTCATGTTGAACTTCAGTATGTGCTCTCTCGTTTGAAGTAATGTTTCCCATTTATCTTAATAGGTAGGTTGGTCATGAGCAGTGTCTTTTGTTCTTCTTCTTCGCGTGCCATATCAGAACTATCCGACGTTGGCGATCACCATTGCGAAGGCTGGTTTGTAACTAGATAGAAAAGGTAACGTGATGCGTCTTGGAGTTTTAAACCTTTTCCGGAAACTGGAAGTTGACATTGAAGTTCAGCAACTTGAATAAATTTCCTTTAAAACATTACAAAAATAATTTTTCTCCTCTCTTTCATTAATGCTTGTGTTTGGGAACTTATTCTTTAGCTATATAATGTATTTTGGCAGTGTATCTTCTGGCTCTCCAGAAGCTTTTATTATAATGTCATTCAAGGTTTTGATATTTGGATCTGTATTCTTGTTGCTTTCAAAAATAATGTTGATGTGTTCGCCAAATCTTCTTCTTTAGGTGCCATCTCCGCTACGGAGGTTGGCAGTCATCATAGCTATTTTAATTTTTGATTTAGTAGCTCTAAATAGTTGTTTTAAGCTGCATCCAAACCATTCTCTCAGGTTCTTAAGCCATGAAATTCATCTTCTTCCGATGCTTCTTCTGCCATCTATCTTTCCTTACATTATGAGTCACATTATGCCATACTTCTTGCCCCGCATCACATGTCCGAGATACTGTAGCTTTCTTTCTTTAATTGTAAGTTCAACTTCCTTCTCTTTACCTATTCTTCTCAGTACTTTATTGTTAGTAACTATATCTACCCAGAAAACCTTCATAATTCTTTTATAGGTCCACATTTCAAAGGCGTCAAGTCGTTTCATTGTATCTAGTTATCTAGATTTAGCGTCCATGATTCCACTTTATAGTATAGTACACTGTATACGTAACATTCTATTAGGCCTACTTTAAGAGCTAATGTTAAAGCTTTGCCACATAGGACCTTTTTTATTTTCATAAAATTAGAACGTGCTTTTTCGATTCTGACTTCTGGAATGTAGTCATTATTTTCTGTTATAGGTGTTCCTATGTAAGTGTACTTTTTTACTCTTTCGATCTGCTGGTCCTCTACTATCAAGATTTCGTTAGTAATATGGTTGTTTTAACAAATTTTCATAAATTTCGTCTTTTTGATATTGAGCGGGAGTCCGTACTCCGTACTACACATTACTATTTTATTTACGAGTCTTTCCAGGTCTTGTAAACTATCGCCTATTAGTACTGTATCATTTGCATTTCTGATGTTGTAAACTAAGACTCCATTTACACTTATGCCGACTATTTCATCTTCCAGAGTTTCTCGAATTACCTCTTCAGAATAAGCGTTAAATAATAGAGGTGATAGTATGCAGCCTTGCCTGACTCTCTCTACTTCCATTTTTTCAGATGTCTCTTTTTCAATTCGTACTATTGCTCGCTGATTGTAATAAAGGTTTGTTATTAGCCTTAAATCTCTTTCATCTAGGTTTTTATTTTTTAGAATTTTCATCAGTAGGTCATGTTTTACTTTATCAAACGCTTTATTGTAGTCTATAAAACAGACGTAAAGAGGACGGTTAACATCCAAACATCTCTGTGTCAGCACTTTGAAGGAGAATAATGCCTCTCTGATACCCATACCATTTGCGGAACATATATTGTGTGTCAATAATATCTAGCTCCAGTTAAAAGTGAATTCTGGCGTGGATAATTTTCAACAGAATTTTCAAGGTATGTGACACTAAGCTTATGGTTCGATAGTCACTGCACTATCTGCCATTTATTTTCTTTGGCAAACACACAAATACTGATGTCAACATTTCCCTACGGATGATTCCCGTAGTATAGATAGCGTTGAACAGTTCTACTATTATGTCCAGATTTTTCTCGTTGACCAACTGTAATCGCTCACTTGGTAATTCATCTGGACCAGCAGATGTCAAATGCATTTATATTATTAAGCTATGTCCAGGTAACTGTAGACATCTTTTTGATTATGCGGTAACTCTCTTTCCGAAAGTCTATTTCTAACGAAGTTTTTACAATTCTGTGGTTGGTGGTAATTAAAAACTGGTTCAGGACAGTAACATCTTTAAAGATTTGCCTCTTGTCAGTGATCATAAAATCGTTCAAGTTCTTAGTTTTTCCATTCGAGCTTTGCCACATTAGTTTACGATGTTCTTGTTTGTACATGAAGTTGTTCATTTGGAAAGATTTTTTCCAGCAGAAAACTAAGTAAAGTTTATAAGTAAGAGACTAGTTGACTTTTTCTTCTTCTTCATTCTTGTATGTAGGCTTTAAAGCCTATTTTTTCTTCAATATTAGCCTTTTAAATTATATAAGTTGTCGCACCATCTTTTTCTTGGTCTGCCAATACTTTTTGGTCCATTTAGTGACTTATCTCGTGCTATTCGTACTATCCTATCCTCTGCCAGTCTACTGATGTGTTCGGTCCACTCCTGTTTCCGTTTTTTCATTTATCAATTTATGTCTTTTATATAGCATGCTCTTTTTATGTTCTCGCTTTTCGCCTTTTAGGGTCTGCTTTATCTCCCTTCTTATACATTGGTATCATTATGCTGTTGCTGGTACGTCTGGTATCTTGCAGAGCAATATTAGTTTTTGCATAAGTTTTGTCATCTCTAGGGTGATACTTTCTTTTCCGTGTTATAGAAGATCGTTGGTTATTCCTCGTTGATAATGGTGACTTCTTATTTTTGAGTGAATTATTGTATGTTATTGTATTCTTTCAATTCTGCCATTTCTTTCCGTTGATTTCTTTTGAATCTCCATATTTGTTTTGAGTACCGTAGAAATCGCTTTTAATCCTTTTTGTAAACTGTTCCCAGTGTTCATTTTTTATTTTTCTTACCAACTGCTTTGTTTCATTTCGTATTCTTCTATAGGTGTCTCGTGATTCTGGAGTATTTGATGTTTTGTACTTCGTGTAGGCCTCTCGTTTCTCTTTGTATTTCGTTTTTGACGAAAAGTAAAACTTATTAGTATTTATAAGTGGATTACTTAAAGATTTATAAAGACTGATTAAAAAATGTTAAACTGGGCTACCTTCAGAAAGCAAAATTAAATACCCTTTAAAATTATTTGCCGCTTGACCCTGTCTATTTGATTTAAAAGTATAACGGTAACATTTACCTTTGCTACGGAATTAAGCCTTAAGAGCTAAAAATATTTACTGAAAGTTGCTCATTCGAAAACAAAAGAGCCGAAAATATTTATCGATGCGAAAATCATTTTTCTTTGCAAATTTTGATTTTGCAAGCAAAGTTGTGGATCTAGATCAAATCGATCGTTTGTTGCAAGGTAACTCTTTTAACTTTTTCAAAAAGATAGGTCCCAAGTTGATTAAATCTATATCTAAAATTTTTGTGACCGAAAGTTAACCAAGACATGTTTTAGACGTATTTTTGCACGCTAACCACGAATCCATTGTCAAAATAAGTATATTTATCATCGATGGTGAGTTCTAGCTTTCTTATTAACTTTCTAAAAACCGGAAGTGAGTATTTCCGTTTTGACAATTTTTGCTGTAGTAGTGCTTTCAGTGCTGAATCGGAATCCGTCGGCAGTTTTTCAGACAAATAGACTTACAGACAAACATATTATAAACGATCAAAATTTATAATGAAGATATTAACGGTGGCGAGTTTTCAAACGCTCACCCTGTATAGAACGAAACATACTATATATATATATATATATATATATATATATATATATATATATTGAAATGATTTCAATATGTTAAAATATATACAACTTAAATGGATTTTTATATGAGTTTGTTGTTTATGAATTTCATGAAGCCATCACAATGTGGGTTCGACTCTGAAATAAAAGAGAGAAAAAGATTAGTAAATTGTTAAATAAATTAATTTTGACTTACCTGGTATAGTGTTAATAATTTCTGAATAGTATAGTTGCCTAGTGTATAGGTGAATCGTCTAAACCTTAAAAAGAACAAAAAAGAAGAATTTTAAAAAAATATTTAAACATAGAAATTTTAATAAACGTCAGAAAATAAACTGCTTGACAGTTTATTTGACAGTCTGTGGGAGCTAAATTAATAGGGGTTTTGTTAAGTAAGAAATTACAATGATGTGGAGATGAAAAGAATAAATTAGTATTGTAATCGAATAAGTTTTATATCTAAACATTTTTTTTTGTAAATTCCCAAATTATATGTGATTAAAGTGATTATGAGAAAGTAATGTGGCTTGACAAATATGTCAAACAGGACAGTTTTATGGTTTAAAATATTTAAATAGAAGACAGAAAAAAAAAGAACGCTGGTTGCTGTTAGCAACAGATAATAAGGGGAATTGGTTTTTTGAGAGGACGCCGACGAGGTTTTTTTGGACGAAGGAGAGCCCTGAAACTGTGGAATAGGTCGGGAGTGTTTTTTAACTCGTCTAATTAGAATTTAGTTTTTCCACAGTTTCCACAGCAGAGATATCCAGAAATTTGTTGCAGAAAGTAAGACAAACAATTTCACTTATAAATTATATTGGAGTATAGAAATGTCATTTAAATTGAGAAAATTAAAATTCATGAATTAACATAATTGCGATAGGCCTTAAAAATTGAAATTATTAATGATCATTAAATTAAAAATAGAATAGTACGTACCTTAACTTCCGAAGAGAGGATTGATATTCCAGTTTCACCGATTATTTTTGAGTAGTTAGTTTCCTTTAAAGAAATCAGAACTGTTTTAAAGTGAGGTTGGACAATAATTTTGGGGATCATTTGAAATTTTGATTATATTTGAGTATCAGCGGAATAAAGTGTTCATTTTCTTTTTCTTTATAGTTTATTTAAACACTTTATAAAGTTGCAATATTTATTTAGTTTTTAGATACTTGTAGAGAGTCTCCACATTTTGTAATACATTTTTATTGTCACGTCACTAAACCACGTTAAGACTTAAACGATTCCTATTTTTGTAAATTTTTAAAGGCAACCGAAGTTGCAGACGAATTTTATTGTTTATATTAAATTTGTTCAATATTAATAAATAACGTGCTTCATTTGGGTTAATTTATCAAAGGTCTAAAGTAAATTTTGGTTTAATTTCTTTTTGAACTCTACCAGGAGACTACAGAGTCGACGTCACACAGTGACAGATTGTTTAGAACGAACACATAATTGAGCTAGCCGAGGTATATTAAATTAAACAACTAACCACATATTATAAAAATTACATTTATTATAAAAAAAAAATAAAATTAATAAAATACAACTTTATCAATTGACGCTAACAACGTGGGGCCTCTGGGAAAACAGAAATAAGGGTGTTTTTTAAGCAGATTTATTAATATTACACAGATTAGAGTAAAAATAAATTGGTGTGATTAGAGTTGCAGAGATTCTGGGGCAGTTAAAGTTAAATTTGAGAATAAATAGATATTAGGATAAAATGGCAGACCGAATGACTTTAAGAAATGGAAAAGAAGTCGTACCGAAAGAGAGTAAAGGAGAACAGGTGTTAGAACAGGAACAGGATATACAGGTAGATGAAGAAAGCAGAGGAGGATCAGGAGAAGTTGTAGTATATTTAGAGCAAGGCATACAAGAAGCAGGACAAGGTGATAGAGAGGGAAGTCTAACAGATAATTTGAGAGAGGAGTTGGATGAGATAGTGAGAGATAGATGTGATGTAAGTGAGGATGAAAGTAGAGTGCAGGAGGAGAGACGCAGGGAAGGAGATGTTGGAGAGTCAGGGATGGCACAGATGGATATGAAGCAAATAATGGGGATGCTACAACAGATGGAACATAATATTAGGGGGGATATGCACAAAATGGATAGTAATATTAACAATATTAGGGGGGATATGAACAAAATGGAAAATAATATTAAAGGAGAACTTAGGGGAGAGTTAATTAAAATGAGGGAAGAAATCAAAGAAGAAGTGAAGATAGTCAGGGAACAGATGTTACACATTACCCAAGGTTTAGAAGAGAAAGTAGAACAGGTCAGAGAAGAAAGTGAGAATTTTAAGAGGAATGTACAGGAGGAGATATCCAGAGAAAAGGCCATAATTAGAGCGGAAATAGGACAGGAAATTGGGAGCAGATTTGTAGAGTTGGGAACAGCCATTCAAAAGAATTTACCAACGGAAATAAACAAAGAAGTTAATAAGCAGAATAAAGAGATTGTTAGGGAGGTAGAAAGTGTTAAAAAGCAAACTCAGGATCATGAGGAAAAACTTACCATTATCAAAAACAATATAAAGATGGGATTGCAGAATTTGGAACTGGAAATGGGTATGCATGCAAATCAGGCGGAAAAGGGAGATAGAGTATTACAGGGACAAGTTGAGGAATTGAGAGAGAAATTTAAAAATGCAAGTGAGGAGATTCAGCGTTTGGAATCAAATCTAGAACAAACAAGGGGAGTGAGTACTGTGATGCCGAGTTATAATGATAGGGGAATTAAGTTTGACGGAAACCTGAATCACTTACATCCTAGAATATTTGTAGATATCATCAAAAATAAGGTAAAGAATGTAAGGGATCCGATAGAAATGAAATTGAATATTCGAAACATGTTAGTGGGCATGCCATTATTATGGTTTTGCAATAATGAAAATTCCATAAATAATGTGCAGGAATTTGAGGCCAAGTTTATTAACTATTTTTGGGGAGAAAACCAACAGGCTAGTTTCAGGGAGCGGTTGTATTTTGGGAAATTCAATTATGAAAAAAGTACCAACTACAATCTGTACGCAATGCAGTTATTCCAGACAGCACAATACTTAGAACCGGCTATGCGAGAAAAGGAGATTGTCCTATACATCGCCAGGTAATATAACCATAACATGGCGGAAACAATAGCTCTCCACAATATAAAGACGATGGAAAGTTTGACAGGATATCTTCAGAGGATTGAGAGGAGTATAGGGACGCAAAATCGAAATGGACAAGAGCAAGGGACATATAGGAATAACACAGCAAATAGACAGGGATATGTGAATCGAGGGAATAATTATAGGGAAAGAGAATTTGAGAGACAAAATAGAAGCAGGGATTTTACAAATAGGGGACAGAATATGAACAATGTCAGGAGAGATATCGGAAGATATAACTGGGAACGTAGACAAGGGAATACAAACAATGATAGAGGGAATAACTGGAGACAAGGAAATGACAGAGGCAATAATTGGAGACAGAACCAGGGAAATTATCCGCAGGAGACGAGAAATAGGGAAGTTTACAGAGAAGGGAATCCAAGATATAATAGAGGGGAAAATGAGGAGAGAAGACAGGTGAATGTAGTTAGAACAGAGGAGAATAGGGGGGAAGCAAGTGTTGATGCAGAAGGGAGAAATTTTGCTTAGACCGCTCCTATGTGCATAATATTGTCTACTTATCAAAGTATGAACATCCAAGGGAGTTTATTAGAGATACTGGGGAATTAAATAAAAATTATAACACTAATACTTTAAAGTTTATTGAAGGGTACATACAAGATTCAGTATACAAGTTATTATTAGATACAGGTTGAGAAGTAACTCTAATCAACAAAAACATTGTAAATAATTTAAATAAGGACAATATTATGACACGAATTTGGTATTATAAGATATAAGTTTTGTAAATAGAAGGATAATTAATAAATAAGCATATCTTGAGATAAATTTGATAATTAAATAATTTATTAGGAACAGATGTACAGAATAATGATGAATTTATATAAACAAAAAAGGTTGATTTATTTTCAAGTAGATTTATAGGAGTTACAAGTATAAATAAATAAGCAAAGTACTATGGACAAATCGATATTTTGTAGAAATTGGGAAATAGGGAATATTATAATGATAAATAGTATATGCGGAAATAAGATGAAAAATAGAATTATATGAAATATTGAAATATGAAATATAGAGAGTTATATGTAGAGATGATGAAATGAATATTATATGGGGATATAAAAAGAATAAATAATAATGCGGCAATGAATAAAGATACTGAAATAGTATATGCGGAAATAAATAAATAAATAAAAATATAAAATAAAGAGGGGAACAATTATAAGAATTTCTACGAAAATAGTACAAGAAATAAATAGTACAGGAAAAGAAGTAAAGAAATTGGAAAAGTACTTGGAAATTTGATTCTAAAGTTGATATAATTAGTGAAAGATTTATAGATTTTGTTTGGAAAATTCTGTATTTGTCATAGAGTAACTTATAAAAAAAAATATTCAAGAGATATGCTTATTAATAAAAGTCAGTTTATTGTTATGTTAATATTAATAAAATATTTAAGTTTACCGGTAAGAATTTAGATTTAGTAAGTGCTGATAGTTAGCACTGAACAAAATCCAAATTGGGGGGAAGTTGAAATGATTTCAATATGTTAAAATATATACAACTTAAATGGATTTTTATATGAGTTTGTTGTTTATGAATTTCATGAAGCCATCACAATGTGGGTTCGACTCTGAAATAAAAGAGAGAAAAAGATTAGTAAATTGTTAAATAAATTAATTTTGACTTACCTGGTATAGTGTTAATAATTTCTGAATAGTATAGTTGCCTAGTGTATAGGTGAATCGTCTAAACCTTAAAAAGAACAAAAAAGAAGAATTTTAAAAAAATATTTAAACATAGAAATTTTAATAAACGTCAGAAAATAAACTGCTTGACAGTTTATTTGACAGTCTGTGGGAGCTAAATTAATAGGGGTTTTGTTAAATAAGAAATTACAATGATGTGGAGATGAAAAGAATAAATTAGTATGGAAAAAGAATAAGTTTTATATCTAAACATTTTTTTTGTAAATTCCCAAATTATATGTGATTAAAGTGATTATGAGAAAGTAATGTGGCTTGACAAATATGTCAAACAGGACAGTTTTATGGTTTAAAATATTTAAATAGAAGACAGAAAAAAAAAGAACGTTGGTTGCTGTTAGCAACAGATAATAAGGGGAATTGGTTTTTTGAGAGGACGCCGACGAGGTTTTTTTGGACGAAGGAGAGCCCTGAAACTGTGGAATAGGTCGTCAGTGTTTTTTAACTCGTCTAATTAGAATTTAGTTTTTCCACAGTTTCCACAGCAGAGATATCCAGAAATTTGTTCCAGAGAGTAAGAGAAACAATTTCACTTATAAATTATATTGGAGTATAGAAATGTCATTTAAATTGAGAAAATTAAAATTCATGAATTAACATAATTGCGATAGGCCTTAAAAATTGAAATTATTAATGATCATTAAATTAAAAATAGAATAGTACGTACCTTAACTTCCGAAGAGAGGATTGATATTCCAGTTTCACCGATTATTTTTGAGTAGTTAGTTTCCTTTAAAGAAATCAGAACTGTTTTAAAGTGAGGTTGGACAATAATTTTGGGGATCATTTGAAATTTTGATTATATTTGAGTATCAGCGGAATAAAGTGTTCATTTTCTTTTTCTTTATAGTTCATTTAAACACTTTATAAAGTTGCAATATTTATTTAGTTTTTAGGTACTTGTAGAGAGTCTCCACATTTTGTAATACATTTTTATTGTCACGTCACTAAACCACGTTAAGACTTAAACGATTCCTATTTTTGTAAATTTTTAAAGGCAACCGAAGTTGCAGACGAATTTTATTGTTTATATTAAATTTGTTCAATATTAATAAATAACGTGCTTCATTTGGGTTAATTTATCAAAGGTCTAAAGTAAATTTTGGTTTAATTTCTTATTGAACTCTACCAGGAGACTACAGAGTCGACGTCACACAGTGACAGATTGCTTAGAACGAACACATAATTGAGCTAGCCGAGGTATATTAAATTAAACAACTAACCACATATTATAAAAATTACATTTAATATAAAAAAAAATAAAATTAATAAAACACAACTTTATCAATATATATATATATATATATATATATATATATATATATATATATATATATATATATATATATACAAGAAATACTGGATATTATTGACTGTCGATATAAACAAACAACACAGTTTATTAGGGTTGCAGTCTGAATATTGGCCGGGATGTTAAATAAAAAACACTCTTTTGACTTTTTGTCGAGCTTTCGGAATGATTTTATTCCTTTTTCAAGACACTGTAAAAGACAATTATGTAAATATTTAAAAAATATCACAATTCTTCAGTGTAACTTACTAGTCGTTGATTATACATATATAATATGTTGCATACCATTAAGACAGGTTAAAATAGGATAGACACCTAAGTAGGGGCTCTAATATAGTATTTCTTGTAAAGAAAGATAACATCAATTTACACCTAATTACATATTAATTACACTGTTTTTTCTTTCCATTCTCTGTATGAGTTAATATACACCAGTAAAACATGCCATCAATCAAGTTTTACTATTTTTACAACAAATTTTAAAAATTTTATGATGTATATGTCCATAATGGTATATTTTAATGTGTGGTATAAATGTTGAGTGTTCAATGCTTACAAAAATAATCTCAACGATTAGTAAGTTACACTGAAGAATTGTGATATTTTTTAAATATTTACATAATTGTCTTTTACAGTGTCTTGAAAAAGGAATAAAATCATTCCGAAAGCTCGACAAAAAGTCAAAAGAGTGTTTTTTATTTAACATCCCGGCCAATATTCTGACTGCAACCCTAATAAACTGTGTTGTTTGTATATATATATATATATATATATATATATATATATATTATATACATATATATATATATATATATATATATATATATATATATATATATATATATATATATCTATATATATATATATATATATATATATATATATATATATATATATATATATATATATATAACATAAAATATACTCAAGGGATATAATTTTCCAAACTTTACATACACATCATGTCATAAATGTATTTCACTGACACAATTAAGTTGCATCAACAAAAACCATTGGATACCAAATCCAGAAACAAAGCAAATTTCCATATTGGTTTGACGAAGAAATAGAGCAAGAAATAAAGAAGAGAAGAGACCAACATCAAAAATTCTTAAATATACAGAATATAATGGATAAAATAATCTACAAGGACTCTTAAGCTAAAGTACGAATAATGATATGTCGGAAGAAAAATGAAGCATGGCAACAAAAGTGTAACATGATAAATTCACATCTAGGAGGACGAAGAAGCACAGAAAGTTAGGGAGTCTTAACATCTGTACGACAAGATAAGAAGATTGTCATCAATAACAATGGATGACTGGGACCAATATTTTGAGAAACTCCTAAGAGAATATATAGCCAACAATTTAAAGACAGCAACGAAACAAAATATAAATATTTTAACTTCGCTCATACGAATAACAACGAAAGAAGTGGACGATGTATATACATTTCTAAAAAATAACAAAGCACCGGGTCTAGGTAACATCCCAGCAGAGTTAATTAAACACGGTACAACCAAACTATATATCAGTTTAGCCAAACTGTTCCAAAACTAATGGAATGCAACCCCAAAGAAGTGGAAGACATCATTCATATCGGCTATACACAAAAAGGGCAGAAATGATGAATGTGACAAATACAGAGGCATTGCCGTGAAAAACTCGATCAGTAGAATATACGGAAAAGTGATTAAAAACAGAATAAAAAGCAAATATACAGACTTAGAGACTGAGGAACAGGCAGGATATAGGTCAGGTAGATCTACTGTTGACCATTTGTTTTGCATTGTACAAATTATTGAAAAGAAAATAGCCGTTAATCAAGAAGTATATTTATAGTATGTAAGGCTTATGATAGCGTACCACATTTTAAATTATGGGAAGCGTTAGAGAAAACAAACATAAGCATGAATTTAAGAAATGCGACGAAGGAACTGTACGCTAATCCTAACTCAAAGGTAAAGGTTGGAAATAATCTGTCAAGTGGATTCCACATGAATAAAGACCTTAAGCAGGGCTGCTGTATCTCCCCGAAATTATTTAAAATTTATCTAGAAAAGGCTCTAAAACTGTGGAAGCGCAAATGTAGAAATATGGGAATGCCGATTAACAACAATAGAATATACACTTTGTCATTTGCAGATGATCAACTAGTGACAGCACTAGATTATAAAGATATTCAGTATATGACTCAAAAATTAAACGAGAAATATAAAAAATGGGGCCTTGAAATCAATATCCAAAAAACTGAGTACATGTGTATGGGCGGGAAACAACAGGACCTCACATTGGAAGATGGAAAGGTTATCAATCATTGCAACACATATTTATTTATAAAATAAATCATATGTACGCCAATACGCTGATGACTGGGCCCTAACTACACGATGCAGAACACTAGAAACGTCTGAAGAAGTTCTGATGGCAGACTTATATACAGATTGAACGAAGTTAAAACGGATCATAAAATTGAATATATGTCTGTTTGAACTGTATTTGAAATAGTGGACCAATATAAAACTTGGACAAAAATAAATCCGTACCCGGTGTTAGACATTGTATAAAATATCGTTCAACTATCCGACTCCTTTTAGAACGCACCATAGTCTAGAGCGCAGCCCAAAGTCAATGTTACCAATCGCCGTGTAATAATCCGATTTGCGGATCTTTTTGAGAGTTAGATCTTCTTCGTATTTTTAAATAAATCGGATATTTGCCTATATTTTTCATTGTATTTACAAATCTACTACAACAGACTAATAACAAAAATAAACTTAATGGTTTGTAGTTATTTCAGAAGTTTGTATTTCTTTTAGAGACATCTAGAGGAATGATATTAGCAACAACGCTCAAAATCTCCATCTCCAATAAACAAAAGAGCGGCTTACCTAAAGCCGGCCACTCACGATACAGCGGCGTGCTTCAACTTCGTTTTTAACTACACACTTGCTTTGATCATATTATAGAAAATCGGAATGGCTTGATTTAGCTAGAATTTTTTAAGAGAGTTTTTTGAATTATATAAAATACAAGAATGCTTATAGCGAATAAAAGGAAAAACGTATCACGATAGAAACGCCCGAAAACGGGCAATGGACAATGAACACATAATTGAGCTAGCCGAGGTATATTAAATTGAACAACTAACCACATACTATAAAAATTACATTTATTATAAAAAAAAATAAAATTAATAAAACACAACTTTATCAATATATATATATATATATATATATATATATATATATATATATATATATACAAGAAATACTGGATATTATTGACTGTCGATATAAACAAACAACACAGTTTATTAGGGTTGCAGTCAGAATATTGGCCGGGATGTTAAATAAAAAACACTCTTGACTTTTTGTCGAGCTTTCGGAATGATTTTATTCCTTTTTCAAGACACTGTAAAAGACAATTATGTAAATATTTAAAAAATATCACAATTCTTCAGTGTAACTTACTAGTCGTTGATTATACATATATAATATGTTGCATACCATTAAGACAGGTTAAAATAGGATAGACACCTAAGGAGGGGCTCTAATATAGTATTTCTTGTAAAGAAAGATAACATCAATTTAGACCTAATTACATATTAATTACACTGTTTTTTCTTTCCATTCTCTGTATGAGTTAATATACACCAGTAAAACATGCCATCAATCAAGTTTTACTATTTTTACAACAAATTTTAAAAATTTTATGATGTATATGTCCATAATTGTATATTTTAATGTGTGGTATAAATGTTGAGTGTTCAATGCTTACAAAAATAATCTCAACGACTAGTAAGTTACACTGAAGAATTGTGATATTTTTTAAATATTTACATAATTGTCTTTTACAGTGTCTTGAAAAAGGAATAAAATCATTCCAAAAGCTCGACAAAAAGTCAAAAGAGTGTTTTTTATTTAACATCCCGGCCAATATTCTGACTGCAACCCTAATAAACTGTGTTGTTTGTATATATATATATATATATATATATATATATATATATATATATATATATAACATAAAATATACTCAAGGGATATAATTTTCCAAACTTTACATACACATCATGTCATAAATGTATTTCACTGACACAATTAAGTTGCATCAACAAAAACCATTGGATACCAAATCCAGAAACAAAGAAAATTTCCATATTAGTTTGACGAAGAAATAGAGCAAGAAATAAAGAAGAGAAGAGACCAACATCAAAAATTCTTAAATATACAGAATATAATGGATAAAATAATCTACAAGGACTCTTAAGCTAAAGTACGAATAATGATATGTCGGAAGAAAAATGAAGCATGGCAACAAAAGTGTAACATGATAAGTTCACATCTAGGAGGACGAAAAAGCACAGAAAGTTAGGGAGTCTTAACATCTGTACGACAAGATAAGAAGATTGTCATCAATAACAATGGATGACTGGGACCAATATTTTGAGAAACTCCTAAGAGAATATATAGCCAACAATTTAAAGACAGCAACGAAACAAAATATAAATATTTTAACTTCGCTCATACGAATAACAACGAAAGAAGTGGATGATGTATATACATTTCTAAAAAATAACAAAGCACCGGGTCTAGGTAACATCCCAGCAGAGTTAATTAAACACGGTACAACCAAACTATATATCAGTTTAGCCAAACTGTTCCAAAACTAATGGAATGCAACCCCAAAGAAGTGGAAGACATCATTCATATCGGCTATACACAAAAAAGGCAGAAATGATGAATGTGACAAATACAGAGGCATTGCCGTGAAAAACTCGATCAGTAGAATATATGGAAAAGTGATTAAAAACAGAATAGAAAGCAAATATACAGACTTAGAGACTGAGGAACAGGCAGGATATAGGTCAGGTAGATCTACTGTTGACCATTTGTTTTGCATTGCACAAATTATTGAAAAGAAAATAGCCGTTAATCAAGAAGTATATTTATAGTATGTAAGGCTTATGATAGCGTACCACATTTTAAATTATGGGAAGCGTTAGAGAAAACAAACATAAGCATGAATTTAAGAAATGCGACGAAGGAACTGTACGCTAATCCTAACTCAAAGGTAAAGGTTGGAAATAATAAAGACCTTAAGCAGGGCTGCTGTATCTCCCCGAAATTATTTAAAATTTATCTAGAAAAGGCTCTAAAACTGTGGAAGCGCAAATGTAGAAATATGGGAATGCCGATTAACAACAATAGCATATACACTTTGTCATTTGCAGATGATCAACTAGTGACAGCACTAGATTATAAAGATATTCAGTATATGACTCAAAAATTAACCGAGAAATATAAAAAATGGGGCCTTGAAATCAATATCCAAAAAACTGAGTACATGTGTATGGGCGGGAAACAACAGGACCTCACATTGGAAGATGGAAAGGTTATCAATCATTGTAACACATATAAATATTTAGGTACGATCATCACAAAAGAAGGCAACGTAGACGACGACACAATTGAGGAGAAAAGCAACCAAGCAAGAAAAGCAATTTCCCTTCTCAACAGTATCCTAAAGATACAAGAGAATACTAAAGGCAACGAAACGGATTTCTCGTGTCATTTAGCTGAAAAATGTAGACTAAACTAGAAAGAGTAACGAACAACAGAATAAGAGAAATTATGAAAGTAAAACATACAATAGTAGACGGTATTGATACCCAACAACTCAGACGGTACGGTCATGTACAGAGAATGTTTAAAGAACGTCTCCCAAAACAAGTCTTAATATAGACCTCTCACGGTAAAAAAAAAGAGAAAGACCCCGCTTTAGTTGGAGAGAGGGTGCCAATAGAGAAATGAAAGACAGAGACAGAAGAAGACTTATGGTTGAATCTAGAGGAGTGGCAACTGGGTATCGGAGGACGTAGCAGAACGTTTTAAACAGATCTAAATATATATATATATATATATATATATATTATATATATATATATATATATATATATATATATATAGATGGTAACAAAACATAGCATCTTGTCTCAAAGTAAAAGAAAATTACAAACAAAAGAAAAAAGCCTATCTGAAATACATAAACAATAACACCACATTCAAATGAGAATTTCCAACGAGATACATGGACTTAATAGAATAACCAAAAAATATTAAGTAATTTAGAAGTGTGGGCCGAACACGGAAACACAGAAAACGTGAAGGCACAATCCAAGAAAACAAAAACTGGTAGTACTGCCTAGTAAGACGATAGAACAAGAAAAATATTTTAAAGCAGTAAATAAACTCAAACAGAGAATAAACAGTATGCTGTAGTAAGCAAAAGCAAACATCTGTACACTCAAAATTCGAGTTAATAGTGAATTCTGGATATTGGATTATTGAACAAATTTTGTAATGTAATCATATATAAGAAAGGCGACAGCAGGTATCTGAACAACTACCGTCCACTCAGTCTTCTCGTCCATATAATACATTATATTTCAATGACAGGCTTCAGATTGGGTTTTGGTAAAAATTTTGCTCTTTTATAGTTCAAGTAAAATATTTTGTAGGTACCAAGTAAAAATTACTTTAGTTCACAATTAAACTTTTAGTGTTAAAAGATTAAAAGTGTTAATTTTTAAAAAAATTAAACAAAAAAATTATTAACAAATATTATTAAAATTTACACTTCTTTTATTATAAAGTTCTATTATCTAAATCATCGTAATTTAAGGTCTGTTCATTTGTAGTCAGAGATGTACGGATGGCGCATTTTCACACCATAAAGAGGTCGTGAAAACAAGATATCAGACACGTTCTGGCCAAGTGTAATATACACTTTGAAACAGAAGTTTTCAGCTGTTCACAGTTACACTAAAAACTTTCTTAACGATTTGTTAAAAGACAGATCCGGGATAAAATCTTGCTGGGGTTTTTGTTTTCTTTTTCTTTGGCTTCTGATGGAGAAAATATTTTATTTTTGTTGCCAACTTTGTGAACCCTTCAAACAGATAGTTTCAAAAAATATCTTAATAACCTTATAGTTGCGGAGAAGTTCATGTTTCAATTTAATTAAAAATGAAAGATAAGAGACGGATTTGAAGAGGATTTTATAAATTGACAATTTACCTGCTATGTAATTTCCACTAAGATAATAATAAATAATACGAGATCATTCAATTTTTAACCACAAAAAAATGTAATAAAATTCGATGGTCTTCACCATGGACCTATAAACACAGATTGACTCAGTTATTTACATAAAATTGTGAAGTCAAAATTATTTGAATAGGTCACATTCTCAGCACCTTCAACTGTTGTCACGTTTTGTTTTAAAATTTCTTATTCGCGAGTCGCTGAAAATATTACTCCGTATTTTATACTCTACAGGTGCTATCAAACCAAAATAATAATTTATTGGTTAGATTAATATATTTAATTGTAACCAAAATATAAAGTGTGCACATAGTGTGCATTATCATTTAATAATAGCGTATAATAGATATCAATCAATTATTTTATATGTAGAAGCACTGAAAACTATTTATAAATGGCAACGGTTGTTTATATTTCTCTGTCTTATGGATCTACGTCAAACTTCAAATGCTGTTCAATGTTTGTTTACTTTTTAGTAAAAGTTGTTTTTCGATGTTTTGGCTGTATTTTGAGTGATATTTGTGAAAAGTGAAATAAAATAAACGAAATATTTACATCCCGATCTCTCATTTCATTTGTAAGTACATACAATTTTCATTATTTAAGATGAGGAAATGAGGAAGCGTGTTTGTTTACATTTTAATAGGCGTACGATTGGGTTTATTTATGTTCATTAATGTATTGAATAATATATAAGTTCATAAAATTAGTAGACATTTTTAAATTGTAAGTAGACATCATCTGATAAAAAAGATCTGTTTAGTACATTTTTAATTTAATATTTCTCATGGATGCAAATAAATTAGTGAAATGAATAAAACTCATTTATTTTTATATGTAGGTTTCCAAATAATATTGACGATCGAACTATTTTGGTAGCAAATTTAGGAGAAAACATAAAGATTTTTTATTGTAGATTTTAATACTTTTTAAAAATTAACTTGAATTCAACTATATTTTATTGTATTAATTTTAAAGCAAATAAAATTGTATTTTAATTTTTCTATAAAGACGTGATTTATTAATAGTTAAACTCTCGTTTTTTTAAATTCTTTGAACGTGTTTTTATACATTATTACTACTTCAAATTTTTAAAATCTGAATAATTACCCGCGAGTAAAAATTTAAGCAAGCTTATGCTCATTACGGAAGCATCATATTCTATCGAAGCTTCAAAACATTGTGTGTTAAAGGTATCTTATTGCTGTGTCCATCTATGTTTATACGTCCATGGTCTTCACATATGTCGCCGCCGCAGTACATATTTCCTTGTTAATAACAGTTTTTGATACAATCAATAATTTTTAATATGTGTGGGTTTAATAAATTAATTCAGGTAAAAGGTTTAACCCTAGGAAGTCACGTACCTATTATCTCGTAATAGGAAGAAAAAGATATATTTTTCCCAAAAACTCAAATTTATGTTATATGTACAGCTAAACAGATTTAACTGGAACGGTGACAATTTGGCACGACAGACGTTGGTTGATGCGGTGTTGCCTAATCGAATATTATTTTAGAGGTATTGAACTGTAATATTAATACTCCATAATTACTGTAATGAGTTTATAATTATATTTATTATCAGAGCACTACTATTAAAGTTAAAATGTTTGAGGTAATTGATAAAATATGTTATTTGCTAAGTTATTAGTCATAATAAAACCGAGCACCTAATTTCACGATCTTGTGTACTCAGAATCCGATGCTATCGACGGTATCCGACAACCTAGCAAACGCAGTAGAATTTATGTTCAATGCTAAATATATGGATGTTTACGCTTCAGCCGCTTACATATAATTGAGTTTTGGCTCCTTTATAATTGATTTTATATTGGAGTTATAATTGATTTTATACTGTATAATAAAACATTCTTTATCTTTAAAATGAAACTAATTCTTACTTTTCTTCTCTGTACTTCCATTCATGTTCCATTGCAAAAATTGACTAATACAGGTTAATGGGGTAACCTGTCTTTTATTTAACCTTGCTCTAGAAAAGGTAATTGAAGAGTCCCAGATTAACACACATGGCACTATCTTTAACAAATTTGTGTAAGTTGTCGAATATGCAGATGATTATCAAAACAGTCGAAACTGTCAAAACAGTAAAAAAAGAGTTATAACGTGATTTAGACGATTTTATTTTCTCTAAAGTTGTATTTTAATAAAATCAGATAATTGTAATACAGTTAAGTTATATTTTGACTTGTTTATGTGAAAGAATACTTATTCAAAAGAAAAAAGAATTATTTTAAAGCTTTCTCTAGGTTTATTATGAGCTCATATTAATGCTACATATGATTTATTATTATATTTATTTATAAAATAAATCATATGTACGCCAATACGCTGATGACTGGGCCCTAACTACACGATGCAGAACACTAGAAACGTCTGAAGAAGTTCTGACGGCAGACTTATATACAGATTGAACGAATTTAAAACGGATCATACAATTGAATATATGTCTGTTTGAACTGTATTTGAAATAGTGGACCAATATAAAACTTGGACAAAAATAAATCCATACCCGGTGTTAGACATTGTATAAAATATCGTTCAACTATCCGACTCCTTTTAGAACGCACCATAGTCTAGAGCGCAGCCCAAAGTCAATGTTACCAATCGCCGTGTAATAATCCGATTTGCGGATCTTTTTGAGAGTTAGATCTTCTTCGTATTTTTAAATAAATCGGATATTTGCCTATATTTTTCATTGTATTTACCAATCTACTACAACAGACTAATAACAAAAATAAACTTAATGGTTTGTAGTTATTTCAGAAGTTTGTATTTCTTTTAGAGACATCTAGAGGAATGATATTAGCAACACCGCTCAAAATCTCCATCTCCAATAAACAAAAGAGCGGCTTACCTAAAGCCGGCCACTCACGATACAGCGGCGTGGTTCAACTTCGTTTTTAACTACACACTTGCTTTGATCATATTATAGAAAATCGAAATGGCTTGATTTAGCTAGAATTTTTTAAGAGAGTTTTTTGAATTATATAAAATACAAGAATGCTTATAGCGAATAAAAGGAAAAACGTATCACGATAGAAACGCCCGAAAACGGGCAATGGACATTCTAGTTTTAAAGTTCCAAGAAGTAAACAAAGATGCGAATGAAGAGTACTTATATAAGAAAAAAAATTAATAATTTTAGAACATTCTATAAAAGAGAATTAAAATTACCATTGCAGTCCAGTAAATCGGGTGCAGGGGCAGACGAGATTTATTTTGCACCAAAATCTTGGATTCTTTGCACCAAAATCTACGTTTTATTTTAGGTTTCTTTTTACGCTTAGTTATACACAAAGTAAGAGACGCTGAAATGATTGTTTGATTTGACATGGTCGAGAACCGAACAAATACTGCGGCGCAGTATGGTGTGTGGGCGCACCAGATATACCAACAAATTGAACAACGCCTCTGTTCGATTATGTCGAACGACACCACTGTACCGTGAGTGGACGGCTTTAGGAAGCGATAGGTGGTTTGACCACCTATAAATGAGTTCTTGAATTAGTTCAGAATCCAGCAGCCCGTTGAAGGATTGGATTTTTATAACATAATTATTTGACAACCTTTTGTTGGCCAGCCACCTAGACCGAAGTTGAGCAGAAACACATATATTTCATATGTTCCGAATTTAACTCGTTCAATCTGTATATTGGGCAAATATTTTTGCAAGTGGCGACTTCTACCAAATGCATCCAAAACAGAAGTTAGTTGCTTTCACCTGAATAATAAACTTGTTGGAAAGGAACTCAACATACGGTTTGAAAATACCACACTTATCCACAACAAAATACCAAAGTATCTAGACGTAACATTAGACAGAACGCTATCATTTTTTGTTAAATGCTCACAAAGCATTTAACAAAACCTGCTCAAAAGTTAAGTTGAGAACATTATACAGAAGCTCTGCGGTACCACCTGGGCAACATCAGCTTCCACTCTCCGCTCTACTGCCTTAGTCCTTATTTTCTCGACCACTGAATATTGTGCTCCAGTTTGGCTACACAGTCCACACGTAAAAAAAGTCGACACCCAACTGCACAGCACTATGAGGATGATATCTGGTATAATTAAATCAACTCCCAATAATGGCTTACAGTATTAAGTCACATACCAACTCCACATTTACCTGCCGATGTACCAAGACACCGAGGATGCACGAAAAACCGTGGTCCACTCTAAATAGGATCCGAACCAGATATGGCAGATGTGCACACATGCTACATAAATGGGGAAAGAATCCGTCTCCTCAATGTGACTGTGGGGAGAACCAAACCATCGACCAGATTATTGAAGAGTGTCCCTTTAACTCCTACAATGGTAGCCCTGAAGACTTCCTGTTTGCAACTTCAGAGTCAATTGATTATATTAATACACTTGTTGTTTGTTTGTAACTATTTAAAGTTTGTCATATATCTTAATTACTAGTGTTTGTAATTTTGTTCTAATTTTGTTGCAATTGCCATACAATAAATAAAATCACCTCATAAATTCTTATTGTTTCTGAACTTGATTTATTTACATATAAATTTTTAATTAGTTTCGAATACCTATTTAATTTTTGATTTGATTCCAAGTTCTCCATCAATCCTTATAAGAATTAATCTCGCTTCAGTTAACCCTCCAGACCCTTTAGAGTCCCTAATCTCAGTAATCATCTCAAATTTTGATTAAGCACCCGATTGTAAGAGGCTTCAAGAATTTAAACTATCAAAATCCGACAGAAAAAGGTAAAATTCTACTAATGAGATCTGTCATTCAAAGAATTAGGATAACGTCTCCAATATTTTATGAAAATTTTTAGACGGCAAGACGCGACCCTTTTAAACATTAAAAACGAAATGTTTCCTAAAGATAACGAATTAAAAGTTTCGTTAGGGGGTAGTTTCCCTTCAATCCGGGAGAGGGGAATCATTTTTAATTTATCTACTCCTGTTCTAAATAGCGACTCGAAGTACATTGTATCACATTTCTCAGCAGCTTTGATATATTTTTTTATTTGAGAAAAAGTCGCATCCAACAAATGGTTATTAGCGACGGAACAATACATAAGTTACAATTTTGTGGTACAATATAAGTAATAGGTTACATACATTATCTACAAAAACATATTCGATTTTCTTGAACACACCAATTGTTTTTAAAAAATCAATTAAATTTTTTGTTCATTATTATTGTTAAGCAGGACAGATATATTTGACACAATATTAAAATCAATACGTTCCTGTGTAAATTTTTTGCATTCAATGAGAATATCTGTGACAGTTAGTTGTTTGTTACAAGACTAACAAATAGGTGGTTCAGTTCTTGAGAAAAAATATTAGTTACTAAGCCTGATATGGCCCAGTCGTAAGCGGTTAAGTATTGTTTGCTCATAACAACTTCTATTAAACATTTTAATTTTTTATGCTGTTTTTAAATTGCATGAGTTTTAAATTTGAATGTGGCCATTCATCGAGTCAGTCATTTACATATACATACTGCTTTAACAATACTTTCAAGTCATTAAGGGTAAATTTTAATGTAGTTTCTGAATCCGCACTAGTCACTGCACTAAGCCCACTTGAGTCTGCATCTTCATTTTCGTTAATACCCACGTAGGAAGGAATTCAAATAAGGTTAACTATTCTACCATTATGTTAAGATAAGTGAAATTTCAACGTCACCATATTTTCAATTGGATGATTTTTATATATCCTTTGAACCGATATCATGGGATGTAATGGAATAGTGATGTGCAACATATAGCCTAGCATATTTAAATGTCAACCTCACCTACTAATGATGATCTAGATCATCATATGAGCAGGTGAAAGAACGAGGAAAGTAGTCAACGGCATCAGAATGCAGAAAGCAACGAGAAACCACTGCACTAAAGGTCCCAGATGACATCTCTAGTAAAAGTATTATGGCAAACAAAACTTAAGTGAAAACAGCTACCAATCATGGAATACGGAAGATAATTCTCGACAGGGGAGATGATCTACCTTTAGATCACAGGGCCTCCCAAATCGTAACCCTTAAAAACCCCTGTGACCGAACTGAAAAAGTGTCTTTAAAAACTTCATATTATTACCTGGAAGGGAAGACAATGTATCAGGCCGGAAAACATTATAAGACCATTCAAGAACTGACGAGTCTTGGAGTAGGTATAATGGACATAAGCGAAATGAAGTTGGCAAATACTGGTGCTGGCATTATTGAAAACCATATGTAGAGCAAATCTATAAGTTGTTAATATATTTAATTAAACAGATTAAAAAGGAGATGTAACTATGCGAAAACTGGTCTATTACTATATAAAAGTCATTTTGGTCTAAGAAAGAAAAACGAAAGGGAAGATAAACGGAGCAAACATATAATCCAGAAGAATCACTCCAAAATATATGTGAAACCTTTAATAATATCAGAGCAGAACATTTACTTGAAAATAAAGAGAAAAGGAAAAGTTGGATGAATGACAATATACTGCAATTCATAGAAGAAAGTAGAAAATCAGAGAACAACAAAAAAAAATTACAAAAATATTTAAAAATATTTAAAAAAAAAAATACGAAGGGCCAAGGAAAATTGGTTAAAAACATACTGTGAAGAGATAGAGTTATTGAAACAAAAACAAGATACATTTAAGATGCTTCAAAAGCATGCAGCTAGTAAAAAATGCAGCTGGTCTTTAAAAATCCAACATAGTTAGCAAACTGCAAGATCAACAGAAAAACATCTTTACAGATAAAAATCAAGAAATATGCATATGGACCAAATACATACAAAAGGTCTTTAATGATAATAGGTTCGAAAAACCTCCGTCTTTAGCATATAAGTGATATTTCGAGGATGTAGAGATATGAATTGCGATATATATGCATTCTTCATTGATTACTATAAAGCATTTGATACAGTTATACACGACAAGCTAATGGAGATATTAACAGATATTGAAATAAACACCTGTGATCTAAGAATTATTAGCAAACTTTACTGAAATCAGATATCGTCTATCTTTCAAGAAGCAGTAGAGGATTTTGAAGCCATAAGGGTAATGGAAGTGCATTCTGGAAAATTAATTAATAATTGATATAAGGTTGAATGCTCGAGTAAATGAACTTTGAAAAATAAGGCTATTATCAAGCACAAGTTTAATTAAATCTTGTCCAAGTACTTTCGCTTAAAATAGCATCTTCAGGGGCATCTGGAATAAGCCAAGAAAACGTCTTTTAGATGAAGGAATATAGTTAACTTCGATAAAAAACTCGAAGGTAATGGATGAAAAAAAGTTTTTTGTGATTAACGTTTTAGACATACTTCGTCAAATATGAGCTATCCAGCAAGCGTAGAATGTGAAAAACATGAGTAATAACATAAAATTGTACAAAACACTACACTAAAACAAGGACAAACAGTTCAAAATTACTTAAAGGATCCTACGCACTACATTCTTTGTTAGTATCAGGAGGGAGAATGATCTAAGCGGAAATGATAAGGTGACATGTGACATATGACAGCTTTGATAGGCAGTCACAGTCATGGGTCTGTGATCAGCACATATTAAAATTATGTATAGGTTGACATTGGCCAAAGGTCCCACTAAAACTACTATAGAAAATCAGCTTATGAAATATGACATATAGAATATTTTGATTTAACTAGATTGCATAATCCATATCTCAAACTCACACCCGTCTGTAATAATAAGGTTGTAGGTTTGAGGCTAAATAAAGTGTACATAAAGTGTGAATACAAGAAATAGACCAAACGATCTATTGGACAGTGGGTGGTCGACTACAACAAAATTGTCTACCAGGCACTGTCAATACTGTAAAGACGAGAAGAAAATTAACTATGAAATTGAAATATTAAAAATTAAATCAAAATTGAAAGCAGTGTATAAATGGGGTATAGTTCAAGTAGTTTAGTTAAACCTCAAGCCAATGGGAGAACTGTAAAACTAATATGTAATAGTGTTACTAAAGACCAACTGACCAAAACTGGCAGGTGTTGAAATATAAAACTATGGAATTGGTATAAGTAAATTGTGCAGAGGTATGAAGAGAGAAATTAACTCCAACTGTGGATCAATTGAACCTGAGCAAGCTAATTGTGTAAATTGTTAAAGAATACGATAGTAATGCTGAACATAGCATGAAATTAATAGATTCTTAATGGTTATACTCAGTGCAGGAAGTCTAAACAGCCGAGCGGGGTCCACTACGAGGTGAAGCTGCAACAAAGTTTTTAAAAATAGCTTTAAATTTAGTACAGTTTAAATTAATTTGGGTGTTAAGACAATGAGAGTTTCCATTCGTTTCCTTTGTGATCTCCAAATCTTCCAATAAATCCAACTTCAAATAGTTTTTCTTTCTACTGATGTCATGCAAAATTTGAAAAACTTGAAGAATTCTGGAAAAGATGGTATTGTGCGAGTAGTTTATGAGTAGTGAACATTTATAAAACGAGCGGTAGCAAACATTTGTGTGTTACCTGTGGATAACTAGCTATAGTTTAAGAGATTTTTTTTGTTTGTTTTGGAACATAATTTTATTTACTTTTTTTTAAATTAAGGCGCATCAACCTAAGTGGTTATTAGCGCCGCTCGGTATTAATTTTTTTTTTACACTTTTGGATACTTAAAGAGATTTTGACATACATAGATTTTTACATATATAAATCTAAGTTAAACTTTATACATTAGTGAATGCATAAAAGCATTGACTATTGCATATTTATTTGTACACGCACTGATATTTATATTTGGTTGTATATTTCTATTGATTTTAGAAAACTTAAAACAGATGAATGCACTTTTTCCTCTCATTTGAATATGCAGAGCATTCGATTAAGTAATGTTGGATACTTAAAATGTTAAAAAACTTATCGCACATTAGATAAGCACTTCCAATAATAGGTTATTTATGTGTTAAGCGTGTATGTCCTAATCTCAGTCTATTTATTATAGAACTACTATCTTACTAAACTGTGGCTAAGATACGTAGATGACGTATTTGTGATCTGGACCCATGGAAGAGTAGAACTTGAACAATTTCTTAATCATCTAAATAATCAACACCCCAAAAAATCCAATTCACCCTGGAGATTGAGGATAACAACCAACTTCCATTTTTAGATGTTCTCGCAATAAAAACACCGAGTGGTAAATTTGAACACACAGTATATAGAAAACCAACTCACACCGATAGATATCTACAAGCCAACTCGCACCACCATCCTTCCCAAATACAAGGAGTAGCTGACACTCTGATATCAAGATCAAATAGCCTGACCTGTACTACACATAGAAATGCAGAGCTCAAGAATATAAAAAACAATACTGAAACAAAATGGATACAGCTCAAACACCATCTACAAAGCAATAAAGAAACAACGGAAGACCACACAAAACACACAAGAAGACAACAAAAATCAACCAAGAGCTATTCTACCATACGTGAAAGGAACCACCGACAAGATAGGGCGCATTCTCCGAAAAAAGAACATATCGACAATCTACAAACCGAAGCAAACAGTTCGATCGATCTTAAGAAACCCCAAAGATGCAACCAAACTGGAAAATCAGGGTGTTTACAAAATTGCATGTGGAACCTGTCACCAAACCTACATCGGACAAACCAACAGGAGAATTTCCGCAAGATTAGAGGAACACAAACTAGCAATTCGCAACAGACAGCTAACATCTGCTCTATTTCAACACGAGCATAACACAGGCCATAAAATAAACTTCGAAAGTTGCAAACAAATAGCCAACATTGAACACTTCAAAACAAGAACCATCAGAGAATCTATAGAAATTGAAAAAGAAGGTCTTCTTAACAAACGTGACGACTCCTTAAATCTGCCCCAAGCTTGGAAGTCCATAATCTCGAGACGCCAACATCAAACTGACTGCCTGAGCTTCGCTCCCCAGGGGGCGGGGCCTAGCGGCGTAACGAATACGGCCAATCAGCGACGATCCGCTCGAACAGCGCACGATATAAAAGAAGTGAGGACTGAGCGCAGCTCATTCAGTTACCGACTACGAGACCGAAGACAACGCACAGAAGATGCCAAGTGAGACCTTGGCGAAAACGTCTGCAATTAAAAAAATGACCAACGGATATTTTTCCCGGAATAATTGTTCAACATATATATATATATATATATATATACATATATATATATATATATATATATATACATATATTATATATATATATATATATATATAATATATATATATATATATATATATATATATATATATATATATATTAATAAGATCTCCAAATTTTAAATAATATTAAAATAACAAGGCCTTAAAAAAATCGAGAAAACCCAGTATATAGAAATAGTTTAGTTGTAGAATCATAAACTATTTATTGGGAACAACGGGAGTGGTTTCCGAATATGTGAATAAGTGATGTAGAAAGTTTCTCCGATAAAAAAGACAATACGGTTTGGACATGACCAGATAGTTTTAGTACACAACTATTTGAAATTTGCGGTTATAATAGATTAGAAAGTAATAAGTAAGGATTATTGGTTAATGGGTTTTCTCCTTTACAAAAGTTAAAAAAAGAATTCAAGGTCGTTTGCTAGAAAGTACTTTAACTTCAGGTAATTTTTGGAACACCCAGAAAGTTAATGGACTAAGAAACCGATGATGCGTTTGATGAGAGGGGAGGTTTGTTTGGATTGGTTTGAGATGGATAAAGAAGAAGGTTGTGAAAAGCTTGCCGGGAATGAAATAGGAGAAAAGAAGAAGATTGTGAGTTGAACATCGAGAGAGACCGGTTCCGGTGAAAAACATTTTTCTTTGAGAATTTATAAGAAGTAATGCTTAGTGTTTGTGTGGAATATAAAGCAGCCATTGTGGTAAGAAAAGACGAGTTCCAGTAGAAATAGAGGCATTACTGTGAGTACAAATAGATATATTTTCGTTGTGTCTGAGAGGAAGCAGTTTGTTTGTCTTGGAGTTTGGAGCTTGTGGTAAAGACATCACGACATTTTCACATACTATTTGTCTTTTTCTTTTATAATCAAAAGAAACAGTAAGCGAAATAGCGAGCAGGGAAATTGGTAGAATCCGGGAAGTACATTGCGATCTGGTCAGGGCACAATTCAAGCAGAATCAAGGGAAGATAATCTGTTTGAAAACCACAGCTTTGACTTTTTAAATAAATTCTATAAAGACATTCTATCACGACCATCTATTAACATTCATGTCAATTGTTTGTAATTTGCAATATTTTTACAGTTAAGGCAAGAAGTCAAGGAACCAATAATTCTTTCTAAAATTTTTATATTCAGAGATATTTGATTTAGAAATATGTGTATTTAATTTTTATTGAGCATTAAGGGATGTGTGATTTGACGGATGATTGATTATTTTTTATTCTATTTATAGTGTATGGTGTAAGATTTATCCTCAACGGAATTTTAAATTAATTGGATATATTTTAAAATAAAGCACAATTATTTTAATATCAGAATTGATTGTCTATTATTTCTTTTTCCTTTTGTTGATCCTTCTTAAATGGAACTAGCAGAAGATACTTTGAAGCCACGTTTTAATTAAAAAAAAAAGATAAAAAATTTTTTTTGCCCTGAGATATTCTTTGCTTTTGATTTGTTTGATAAAGATAAATTTATTACATTTCGGACTATATAAGTAAATTTACAATTATAAGCAAATCACAACAATATATATATATATATATATATATATATATATATATATATATATATATATTTTCCACTTCTTCTTCATTTCCTTTCAGAACGTTGGTTACTATCACAGCTATGTTCATTTTATTTACTGCTACCCTAAATAGTATGCGTGTATCAATACCATACCAATCTCGCAACTTCTTTAACCATGAAGTACTCAAGATCTTCTTGATGCTTTGTATAATCTCAGTAGTCTTGATGAGACGTTTTAGTACTGTGGAGTTTCGAATCTGCGAAAGCGGCTCTGGCCTGCTTAATTCTGGATCTAACTTCACCGTAACTCTCTGCGTTGCAGTTTAACTGATAACCAAGGTAAACAATTAGATTAACTTGCTTAAGTTTAGTACTATTTTGGTACTATTTCCGCGGGAGCTTAAATATAACGTGCTTTCAGTATAGAAATTTCTTTGGCATAGAAATATTGGGAGGTTGTTCTTTTGCTGGTAAGACCAAACCATTAAAATCTCCGGTAAATGCCTAACTGATAGTAACTAATGGGTCACAGCTGATCTAAAAAGTCAGTCAGCCAGCTCTGCCAACGAGTTCTACCTCCTACGTCCACGAAGACATAATTCGAGTAATCATCAGGCAATTTATGTTGTATTATAAGAGTACATTAAATAGCACAAGGGGAGGGTTAATAACGGGTTTTGGCGCCTTTAGACTGGAAGACAACAGCGAACTCTTACCAACACCCACTGTGGCAGCGTGATAATGTACACTTTACTACCCGTAACATGAAAGACGTACACAAATCACGGTCCCCATTCTCCGTAGGCTCAGATGGTCCTGAACTGGGTGACTTTCGAGATCAAGCCAGGAGGACAGAGGGCTAAGAATCTGCAGAGCCTTAACTGTTTCTCAAATAAAATATTAACAACGCGTTATATGGCGGCACAACTACCGCTCGCTATTAAATCAATCCAGACTTGTAGGTCTGGAAAAAAAGCTGACAATATAAAATAGTACGTCATAAAAATTAGCAAAGTAAGACGAAAAGATGAAGAGATATTGGAGTCAGAAAACATTATGTTTCATCAGCCTCAGTTAAGAAAATCTGTGAAAGAAATACCATATAAAAAGACTAAAACTCCTTTGTCTTATCTTGAACAAATCAATATTGTTTACCATATTCCTTTTACAGAATGTAACACTTGTTACATAGTGCAGAGCGTGCTTTCACTTAAAGGTATATTACCTTCACACTGTAGTGATATTACTTATCTAAATACTCTTGCGCTTTAGCACAACATGGTATTACATTTAAACACAGGATTAAATCAGAAGAAGATAAAATTCTTTGTAATGAAAAGAATTACACTAAATGTCTAGAATTTAGACAGTTTGCTGCAAGGAGAACTCATGTTACTGCAAATTGGTCTGAGTGGTATATTTTCTTTGTAAATTTTTGGAAATCTAGTCTTATATATCTTATATAGTCTGAGTTTTATATATTTTGTTTTCCAGTGATTTGGTTGGTATTTTTAATGCTCTGTTAGTTTGGTGTAAGGTCCATCTGTGACCAATTATTAAATTTTCTCCTGATATTAGTTTTTGTTTATTATAAGAATTACGTTGCCTTGTAAGCTGGTAATATTATTATGGACTCATCATCTTTAAGAGCTTTGATAGCTTTGAGTTTCTCTTTACTAATGTCTGCTTTTGACTTAGTGCTTTTCTCCTGTTCCTTTCTGCACTTTTTCCTTTTTATGTGTTGGTAGTAATTGAGAGACTTTTTCAACTGCACCAATTATGTCCAAGTTTAAAATTGATGGGCGTGTGACTAATATTCAGACCTTTTGAAAGCATCAGGTTCTCTATTGCGTTAAGCTGTCTTGTGAATAGATGAAAAACTGTTGTGTTGTCTATATTGTGTCTTATTTAGTTGTTATATTTGTTGTTACTGGTATATTCTAATAGCCTGTTAAATTTGTATTTATCTGTTGTGTGTATGAGTGCATACTATATGGCTACAATGTGTTATTCTATCATAATCAGAATTTGATATTTTTTAATACAGGAAGTTTTCGATTCTTACAATTTCCTGTTTTAAAGAATATAAATTGAAACTGTGGTATTGAGTTCTCTTCTTTACTGTGGCTAAATTACCTCTCTGTAGAATTTTGTACAATTTTCTGTTTGAAAAGGAACTGGAGAAAAATGGTAAGTCAAAACCAAATAATATTAAAGAGAAACTAAAACCTTTAAAGCTTTAAAAGAAGATAAGTCCATCTTATTACCAGCTAAGAAAGGAACGCAAATGTAATTATGGACAAAAGCCAATATCAGCAGAAATATTCAAGAATTGCTCACAGATGGACGTAACACGAAACTAACAAAGGATCGAACCACATCACTGAAAAAACTATATATAAAACACTGCACAAATTTAAGAAATCAATGACTACTGTTTCCCTCAATTTGCAGCAGCATGAGTTGGAAAATAAATATAATGTTATATATTATAATATAGTAACTTTTTGTACCTATGGAATTATCAACATTCGTCTGTATATATACATCTCAAAGGCATCTATTCTTTTTTCTATTTCAGAGTCCATTGTCCAAATTTCACAGCCATACAGTAAGACAGAAAAAACGTAACATCTAATTATTCGGATTCTAATCTGCAGACTAAGGTCTGATAGTGTAAAAAATGTTTTCATGCTCAATAATGTTTTCCTTGCTTGTTCGATTCTTGATAGTATTTCTTTTTTTGGGTTACACTGACTATTGATATTTGCTCCCAAATACTTTATGGAATTTACCTGTTCTATCATTTGACCCTTGGCATACACATGTACGTTTATTGGTGTCTTTGAAAATAATAAAGATTTCGTTTTGGAAACGTTTAGTAGTAAGCCGAACTACCGCATTTATTACATTTTGTAGTTCTTGTGCGTTGCTTGCTATTAACACAGTATCATCAGCATATCTGATCTTGTTTATGCTGATTCCGTTAATCTTAACTCCGCCTTGGACCTGATCTAATGCTTCTCTGAATATAGACTCCGAATATAAATTAAACAGAAGGGGTGATAAGACGCAACCCTGTCTCACTCCTCGTCGGATTTGTATATCTTCCGATGTTGTGTCTTTTCCCTTAGTGGTGGGTATTCTAGAGCCCCAGTGTGTGTTCTTTGCAATAAAGTAATGTCCAATAATAAACCTTTTCCCTGAGCTTCTTAGGAATTGAATATATTGAACTTATATTTATTTCAAAAGTTTTAGTTTTTATGTTTACTGTACTAGCTTGAATATATTTGGTTTAATATTCCAACTTTTCATGACAATAAATACTATCTTTGATGATGATTGCGCTGCCTCATTTGGTCGTATTGTCAGGATGTACTGTGTAGTATACCTTGTACCTTTAAAATCTAATTTAGGACTAATTTGTGAAATGCGTTTTACAGACAAAACACAAATCAATTTTTTCTATGTCAAAGATTGCTTGCAGTTCTTGTTGATGTTTAAGCAACCCGTTAGCGTTCCATGCGACAAGTCTAAGGTCATTCTAAGCTATTTTTTACCTTCGGACTAGCACCTTGAGCTCTATGTTCCAGGAAAGTGACCCTTTCATTCAATTTTTTAATTTCTGCAAAATCATTTGTAGAGTCTGTTCTGTTTCGTTACTGCACTGTATGTCTTATTACTAGTACCTATCTGTGCTTGTTTTCTTTCACCAATATTTGATTTGGTTTCAGTTGTCCTTCTGTCTGGAGGACAATGTAAATAGTTTTTTTTTATTTACAATTAAGGCACATCACTAAGTGGTTATTAGCGCCGCTTGGTATTACAATTTTTTTACATTTTTTTAGACAGATTAAATTAAGACATTGAGATTAAACATAGACATAGACATACATAGAGTTTTACATAAATAAATCCCAGTTGAATTACATTGGTTAATAGAAGATTACACATTTATTTATAGATGCACTGATGTTTAAATTTGGTTGTATATTTCTATTAATCTTAGAAAACTTAAAACAGACGAATACACACAGTTTTCTTGTAAACACTCGCGTAGCGTTGTCGGTATGTTACACTTGTGCCCTTCATTTGAATATGCAGGGCATTCCATTAAACAATGTTTGGTGAACACACATTGGATGAACACTTCTAGTAATATGGTATGCATATGTTAAGCTGTATGTCCTAATCTCAGTCTGTTTATTATGATTTGGTCTTTCGTGTTGCTACACATATTCTTCCATCTTATAACAGTTATTTTTATGTCTCGTAGATTTTGTTAAGATTGATTCCATTCTTGAATCCACCGTTCTTTCAATGTCGAGTTAATCCAGTGATGAAAATCTTTCTTATAGGTAGGTTCTATCAAGTCTTCGTTGTTAACTGAAGATTTGGCGGTAGCATCTACTCTTTCATTACCTTGTATACCTATATGTGATGGAATCCACATAAATTTTACAATCGAATTCTTTACCTGAAGTTGATACAAATGGTTCTTCATCAATCGAAACAATGGATGAGTTAGGTAAATGGTGCCTAAACTACTCATGGAACTTAAGGAATCTGTTATTATTAGGCACCTGTCTAAGTTGGTGTTGGCACAATGCTTTGTAGATTGCGAATAGTTCTCCTGTATATACTGTGCTAAAATTTGAGATTTTGTAGGAAGCAGTGTAGTCGTTGTGTATGAGGGCAATATCCCACTTCTTTTTCTGATTTGGAGGTATCAGTATAAATATGTTGGTATTTCTGGTACTCATCAATTATTTTGTAAAATTGTTTAACCATAGAGGAAGCATAAGTTGATTATTAGTCTTTGTTTAACTTAAGTCTAGAAAGGGTTTTCTGGCCATCCAAGGAGGAGCGGTTAAAAGGATGGTTTGATATATTTTAGGGAAGACAATATTATTGCTGGTCATGTATCTATTAAGTCTTTCATAAAAAGAGGATTTAGATCTTTTTTTGTAACGATATGCTGTGTGGAAACGAGAAGCAAAGACATTCATTCTGACGGGATTTTCACTATTTGCTAAAACGTTTGCAGCATATGCTAGGCTAAGATATTGTCTTCTTAATTCCAGAGGCATTTCTCCTACTAAACATAGTAAGCTATCTGTAGGTGTGGTACAAAAAGCTTCTATGGCTATTCTAACAGCAGCATTTTGAATTGTTTGCAACTCTTTCAAAAGTGGTTGACTGGTAGACCCATACACTATTGAACCGTAATCGACTTGTAGATCTAATAAGGCTTGTATATACTGTCAATAAAATATCTTCATCACATCCCCAATTTTTAGTAGATAGGACTTTCATTATGTTCAAATATTGTTGACAAGATGTTTTAAGATAATAAATATGTTGCTTAAAATATAAATGTTTGTCAAAATTATTTCCAAGATTCTTGATATTTTTGTGTTAAAGATTGAAAGTTCTGGACTACCAACATTACGTTTCCTGGTGAAATGGATACATTTACTTTTGTTGGAACAAAATTTCATTCTAGATTTCATTGACCATTTTTCTAATGCAGAAATAGTATCTTGTAAGGTTTGTTTAATTAGTTCTATGTTTCTTTCTTTACAATAAATTATGAGATCATCAGCGTATAGCCTACTCTTTATTGGTAGAGAATCAATTTCCAAAATACTGTTAATAGCAATAAGAAAAACAGTAACACTAATCGATGAGCCTTGAGGGGTTCCATTTTCCTGTATTCTTGTTTTAGAAATAAAATCATCTACTTTTACTTGGAAACTTCGGTCTTTTAAAAAGTGAGTGATGAAGTTTAGCATATTTCCTTGTATATCTAATTTCTGTAAAGTTTTAATTATTCCATGGCACCAAACTGTATCAAATGCTCTGGTTATATAAGCTCCTGGTTATATAATGCTTCAGATTCGAGGTCAACTAAGTTGTCTAGAGTTGATCTATCTTTGCGAAATCAATTTTGTTTTTTATATAAAACAGATCTTTGCTCGTGTATCCATATAAGATGTTGGTTAATTAATTTTTCGAGCACTTTGCTCATTGCACATCCTAATGATGCTGGACGGTAGGAGTTTGGGTCTGAACGTGGTTTACCAGGTTGAAGGATAGGTATTGTATAAACATTATTCCAAGTATGTGGAAACACTTCTTCAAGCCATATTTTGTAATATCTTTAGGAAATAGGCAAATCCATTTTTATGCAAATTTTTAAGGAAAATAATACGAATACCATCTGGACCAGGACTAGAGTTTTTAATATAATTTATAGATTCAGTTAACTCTTCCTCTAGTATGGGTGCATTTATTAGTAGGTTATCAGTTTTATCATAATTAACTTTTTGTAATTCTTCTTGGGTTTTAAATTGTAAAAAATCTTGAGAAAATTTTCGTTACTTGAATATGACTCGTAGTATGAAGTTAATACATTGGCTATTCCAGATCCAGATGTATAAACTTTTTTATTTTATTCTAAAACTCTTATTGATGAGTTTGTGTGACGTTCCAAAATTTTGTTAATTTGTTTCCACACTATTGCTGCTGGAGTAGAACTGTTTATTTTTGATTAAAAATTTTTCCGCGATTCTTTTTTTGCTTCTTTTACCACTTTTCTGCAAAATAGCCCTTAACTTTTTAAATTCTAAAAGATTTTCTTGTGTTTTTTGTTATCGTATTTATTATATGCTGTGTGAGTCTTCTTTATATCATCCTGACAGTGATTATTCTACCACGGTAGTCCAATACGATTTCTTACTATTTTCTTTTTTCCAATGATATGATCTGCTGCGGAAAGTATGACGGAGGAAAATTTATTTACTAAGTCTTTTATATTGCCGTGCGAGAATGGATCTGAAAAAGAATTCAATTGATTCTCCACAAATTGCGAAAACGGTGACCAATCCTCTATTTCTGTATTCCATCTAGTGTATGGTTGAATTTTTTGTTTGTTTTCGAAATGTATAACTATGGAAAAATGATCGCTTCCATACAATTGTGTACTAGCTTCCCAAGTTATGTTTTGTACTAAAGAAGGATCTACAAGAGATAAGTCAATACAACTAGTGTTTCCAGTAAAAGAATGAAATCTTGTTGGAGCTCCATCGTTAAGTAGGGTAATATTTACAAATTTTTAGGTAGGTACAATGTACGTAGGTACAATTTTTTGTACCTACGGAAAAATCAGAGGTCCCAGAGGTAATGTTTAACCCTAAATTAATGTTATTAAATGTTCAAAGTATAAATAACCATAAAATATGTGACATTGTTGTGAATATTAATACATTTAAAAATATAGTAATCTTATGTCTAACAGAATTATGGGAAACCACTGACTCTATTAATAATGTATACATTGATGGATTTACTATGAGTAGTTGTTATTGTAGAAACTCTTTAGTAAGAGGAGGTGGTGTAGAAATATTCGTAGAGAAATGTAAACGCTCATAATATTAATGTTAAAAAATTCTGTTCTGATAGACATTCGGAGTTTTGTTGTTCTTTAATTAGGGATAAAAACAGCAATATCTTTTACATATTGAATTGCTACCGATCTCCGTGTGGAGATATAAATATATTTTTAAATAATCTTGACTGCCTTTTAAATCATTTATACAAGCCAAATGCATGTTATATTATTTGTGGTGACTTTAATATTGATATCAAAACGTCAAACAATAGCCAAACAAAACTACTTAATTGCTTATCTGCTTATAACATAAATACTAATCTTGTCAAATGGCCTACAAGAGTAACAAATACCTGCATAACAACAATTGATAATATCTTTATAAATTTTTGTTATTTAGGTAGGTACAAGCCAAATGCATGTTATATTATTTGTGGTGACTTTAATATTGATATGAAAACGTCAAACAATAGCCAAACAAAACTACTTAATTGCTTATCTGCTTATAACATAAATACTAATCTTGTCAAATGGCCTACAAGAGTAACAAATACCTGCATAACAACAATTGATAATATCTTTATAAATTTTTTTTATTTAGGTAGGTACATCATGTATTCTTGACAACACTGTGTCTGATCATAGAACTATTTTAGTTGAACTTGAAATCGATATATCGACCTTGCCTATGTCTTGTCAAAAGCGATATTTTTATGAGAGTGGGATAGATAATTTTATTATGGGTCTTGTGATAGAAGATTGGAATCTTGTTTACAGTATACTTGATACTAATTTGGCTTTTAATGTGTTTGTTGATTTTTTTCGTATTATTTTAACATTAATTTTCCATTGCAAAATAAACGTATTATAAATGATGGTAAAAAATGGGTAAACACCGAAGTACGCTTATCTAGTAGTAACTTAAAAAACTTGCATGTTTTATCTAGATCCTGTCCGTGTCTTCGTGAATATTACAAGTTAGAAAAAAAGAAACACCAGAAACTTTTATGTTTGACAAAGAAAAATTATTACCAAAATATTATTTCGTCATCAGATAATCCTACAAAAAGTGCCTGGAGCCTTTTTGCTGACATGACTAATAATGTTGACAATAATGGAAGAAAAAATATATGCCTAAAATCAGAAGAAAATTGTGTAATAGAGGAATGCCCTATTGTTGCTAACATGTTCAATGTTTTCTTTAAAAATGCTCCAATTGAGGAACGTTCTAAAATTCCCAGTCATCAAAATAGTACTTTGAGGAAACCGCCTTATAATGAAAATAAAAATTTTCTACAATTATATCCTTACACTCCAAATGAGCTGAGTGAATTATTGATAAGAAAATTTAAATCTTCAAAATCGTTTGGATTTGATGAAATATCTTAATTTTTATTAAAAAAATTAATTCCATTCATACTATCACCTTTAACATTTCTAATAAACTTGACTTTTTGCAATGGTATTTTCCCGGATTATCTAAAGATGGGAAAAGTCGTTCCTGTACATAAGAAAGGTGATCCAAAGGATATTAGTAATTATCGCCCAATAACTGTCCCTTCAGTATTTTCGAAAATATTCGAATACTGTTATCTTAACAGATTAAACTCTTATTTATTGCAGAACGGTATTATTAATAAATGTCAGCATGGCTTTCAGGCAGGTAAGTCTACAAACACAGCAATTCATTCATTTTATGAGACTTTAACTAACTATATTGATGCGGATGAATGCCCTGTCGGAATTTTTTGTGATCTCAGTAGGGCATTTGACTGTGTCGATCGTACCTTACTCATTAATAAATTAGAAAGTATTGGAATAAAAGATCTGTCTCTAAAATAGATAGAATCCTACCTATCAGAACGTCGTCAGTATGTCTCCTTAACAGATTTATCCCAGCAATCAGAACATGTTTGCAAATCAGATAATATTTACATTCATATGGGTGTTCCGCAAGGTTCTGTAATTGGCCCAATATTATTTCTTATGTACTTAAATGATATTATCTCAATAAATTCTGCTGTACAGTTTACACTTTATGCAGATGATATTTCAATACTTATATCAGATAAATCACAAATAACTCTTGAAAATAAATGTAACGAACTTTTGTGTGATCTTAGTTATTGGTTTTCCTCAAATTACTTACATCTTAATGCGGATAAAACGCATGCTATTCACTTCCACAATAGACAGAAACATCTGTTAGATATCGAACTATCAATATATTCTACACAAATTGAAAAAGTTCAATGTCTAAAGTTTTTGGGTTTGTATGTTGATGAGTGTCTCAATTGGAAAAGGCAATGTGATGATATTATTTCCAAAATAAACTCAGCATGCTACCTACATCGAAACCTCAAAGATACGCTAAGTGAAAAACAGCTAATTATGCTGTATTATGCTCAGGTGGAGTCTCGTTTGCGGTATGGCATAATATGGTATGCGGTATGGTATAGTATTTTGGAGTACGTCTTGTAAATTCAGTGAAGTCTTTCTATCTCAAAAAAGAATAGTCCGTTGTATTGCTGGTATTTCTCGAATAACTAGCTGTAAGAGTTATTTTACTAGATATAAACTGTTAACTGTGCCGTGCTTATATATTTTTGAAGTCTGTGTTTTTATTCATTTAAATATTGATAAATTTAAAACTAATAGTCAAACTCACTATAAAAATATAAGGCAGAATCAAAAATTGCACGTGCATTTTTCTAAAGGAAATATGCATTTTTACTCACCTGCACTAATAGGCCAAAGAATATATAATAAGTTACCCGAGCCAATAAAAAAATGTAAGAATATGAAAATATTTAAATTAACTTTAAAAGATTTTTTATTGCAGAATACGTTTTATTCTGTTGATGAATATTTTAGTAGTTGACATTATTTTAAGTATATGCTAGTAATTTTACATTTTCTATTTGTGTTTGTAACCTTAGGTTTAGCGTAATTTTAGATTTACATTTATATTTAGTAATTTTGTTTTCTAAATTGTGACTGATCCTATACAAATTGTATTTGTCAAAAAGGAAATAAAGTATTATTATTATTATATTGGTATTATTAATGACCGTTGCTATTATGTGTCCTATTTTGTTATATCGATTAGATACCCAAAGTGGATTGTGTTCATTTAGATCTCCCACTATAATCTTAGGCGACGGAATTTGTTTTGTAATATAAGTTATCTCTTTTATACTTGTTAATAATTGTTGATGTTAATAATTTTTGGATTTTTTATGGTTACTGCTACTGCTTCAAGGTAGGTCTTTAAAGGTATTTGTCTAGATTCCAATGAGTTATTAACATAAAAAAAGACACCTCTCCACGGGCTTTTTTAAAATCACGTCTGTTTTTATGATAACCTGTAAATGCTTTTAATTTTGCTAATTTTTGGTTAGAAAAATTCGTTTCTTGGAGACATATTATTGAAGGTGAGTGTTTAGTAATTAATAATTTAACATTTCTAGTTATGTATAATAACCGTTTATGTTCCACTGAAGAACTGACATTTTTGTTCTATATGTTAATTTTTATTCTTGTTCTTGATCGCTCTCTAATTCAGAGGTGGAAATTGTATCCAGCAAATTGGATATTTTGCGCTTAATCTTTGTGAAACGTGTTTTCATTATTTTTTCATTAAACAGAGGGTATATGTTGTCTAATAATGTTAGTAACCCCTTAATATCTTTTGTAAAAGTTTGAGCAATAATCAATGGGTCAGGTGAACCATACGCGTTTTCAAACAAATGTATCGTTTCTTGGTTATTAAGAACACTTTCGTTTGTGTTGTCTTCAAAAAATACTTTTGTTGGCTGCATCACTTTCTGTATATCAATAGGATCTATTGTTGAAGTAGTTCTTTTTTTTGAACGTGTATCCTTAGCAGGCAGTATAAAGTATTCAGGAGTGTCAGGTGGTGTAACTGTTTCGCAGAAAGCTCTTTTGCTCTGTGTTTGCAGTGTAGGTTCTGTGCTAATTGGTGAAGTGATCAATGATTCATTAGTTTCTAATTGTATTTCAGTAACGTTTATACCTACATTTCTAAGCAAGTTATCGTTTTTTGGCCTTGGTTTATTTATATCTACATCTTTGTTTTTGTTGTTGTATTATTTAGGTTCAGTGTCTTTTGCCAAATGATTTGGTTCTGAATGAATTTGTACTGAGTGTTGTGTTACGTCGGTTATAATGTTTGCTGTAGTCACTATGTTATTTATTATTGAACTGGAGTTATTGTTTTTTTGAGGACAGTTTGAGGAATTTAACAGGAGTGTTCGTCTACAGACATAAAAATTCTATAGTTTGTATTGTCATGACAAATTAACAAGGATTCAGGAAGTATGAGGTCCACTAAAGGTGAAATATGGAATTGTCTACGAAAACTTAGTAAGTGTTGAAATTCCGGACGAGATGTACCAATTCTAAGAAATGATAGAGGAGACATAAGTTTAAAGCCTAGTTTCTGTAGTTTTGAGTCTAGAATACTATGTGGAATTGTTGGACATACATTGGATAATATTGGTCGTTCACTAGGAGTAATTAATCTTCTTTCTTGTATTATTTGATTGTTTACTATTATTTTTCCTTGACAGACATTTTCAAATTTGTCAACTAATTCTTCCTTAGATTAATAAATACAAATCCTGTTGTTAGCTATACGAGAAGAGAACAATATATTTTTTGAAGAAATAACTGATCCTAGTGATGCAAGGTAATCTTCTTATTTTACATTTTCTAATGAACTAAATACTATAGCTTGCTTTCTGGATGGAAAATTAAGGGTACTGGTTACTGATGAGTACGATTTTTTAAGTGATGGTGGTGAAATACAGCTCATTTCCTGAGCTAATTCAGAATTGATATCATCCATTTAAATAAACTTTGAAACTAGTCATTAGATCTGAATGCGGTCCAAACTATAAAAGATAAGAAGTTCTTGTTTGTATTTGAAATATTCGATGATTCTTCTTATATTGTCAAATACATATTTTTGTTTATTACTAATAATTGATGTAATATACGCTGATTTATAGAGTCTTTGATGTTACTCCTACCCAGGAACTTCACCAAATCACTCTTGTAATTTTTCAGCGGGTATATTTAACTTAAAATTCACCTAACTTAAGAGACGATATTTTCCTATTATACTGGCTAACTTCAAGGTCAGAAATCTTCAATTTAAATAGTGTAAACAAGGAATTTGCAAAGTTTTGTTAGGAGGCATCCCTGAGTGGCTTAGCAATAAATCAAAACCAAAACTATGATCCAGAAAAATACAGTTAATATGACAAATTGAAGACTACATATCCAAATAGGTAGAACACTTTAAGTACCTAGAGTTTTCAATTAATATAATTAATAATAAAAGCATAGAGATTACCAAACTCATACCGACCGAAAACAAAACTAAACTTGAAATACAACAACTGTGTCAAAGATAAACGGCGCACTTAAAACATAAAAGCGATAATTTACAGAGCACCAGTTAAACCAATAATCAGATATATTGGCGAACTAATATGTTTGACACAAAAAGAAGATTAAGCTTCCCAGAAGGAAAAATAATTTAAAAGGAGAAGAGAAGGCCCCATAAAAATAGGTAATGGTAAATGTTGAAATTATTGAGCCACGAAATAAAAGCATTCTTTGAAAGGAAAGTAGACATCTTGGATTTATTAAGGCACAAAGACTTAGATGGATGGGACATCTAATAAGGAGAGATCGAAAGGCGTTTGGATCAGTGATAAATGAATAGGAAGAGCTCATTTAGGACTTCCATTAAGAGCCAATGCCATGATGATAATGATATATCCTAATGAAGTACGTATAGAGGTATACAAATAAGTTAACTAAAATAATATCCCTATGTTGACAAAACTCTTCAAAAAAATCTATAAACCAAAAAGTTTGGTGTTTGAGAGGACTATAAACTAAGAAAAGAATATTTGGTTTTATCTTTTCCATTACAAGAACGAAGAGATCAACATAAATATGTAATCATATACCTACCTGTTTCAGCGACCATGAGAAGTCTTTCGATAGTGCAGGATATATTAGTGCTTTCTAAAATTCTTCATGAGAAGAATTTAGATGACATTGGTATTGAGTTCTTAAAAAAAATAAATTAGGAGTGGAGAGAATTCGTAAGAGTAAAAGAGGATCTATAAAACAAAAATAATGGTTATTAGTAGGATAACTAATCCAGTACATGACATAAGAATGTATGGATAAGAGGTAGAAATTGTAAACAAGTTTCAATTTTTGACTAACATCGGTATTAGATACTGATTGACACGTTAGATCTCGAATGGAACAAGTAAGATATGCACTTAACAAACCAATATATTGTTTTACCAGCCACTCAACATGAATTCACTTTTTCATCTCATTCACTGCTAGGTATATTTAGTTTTCTTAAATGGCTTTAAAATATGACAAAGTAAATACTGTAAGACGCTTAGAAGACAAAAAAGACAAAAAAGTTATTTAGTAAAAGACATAAGACAAAATGTTTACAATGATTTTATTTGTTACATTATGTTAAGGTCAGTACACATTGTATGACGACGTAAGTAACATTACAATGGAAAACAATACAAAATAATATTTACTTTATATCCATTTCATCCAAAACATGACACCAAAAGCTGCGACGGCTAACATGTGGACCATAAACATATCTGGATTAGCCACAATAATAGAAATACGTAGCCCGGCGTCTTCTAGTCCAACAATTGGCGCTATACCTCCAGGTACTTCCGAACGCATAAAAATTTCAATTGTCCAATAATATCTTCTATTTCTAACAAATTCCATGTTATTTTCTTTTAAATACCAACGGGAATAATTTGATAATTTACGAACGACAATTATTTCAAAATGACACTGACTTTTATAAATAATAACAAATTATTCATTAATGTCAAATCCGTTGCCATGGAGACTAAGGGTGGTTTTAATGAGTTAAGGTAGGTTTACGTGAATGTCAATAAAATTTGTGTTTGGATTACCGTTGAAAATAATTTTTATTACCTTTACTTCTTCTTTTCATTTTTTTATAAGGCAATTTGCCTATTTTCTTATAGTTAACATAAATATTATTAATGTTTTAGCTAAGAAATTAATTCTAATAAATTTGTTGACTAAAATTTATATAGGCAGATGTCGTTGAATGTAATTTAGGTTGCATACATTTGGCGCAAAGTGATCAGCTCTAAAATAATGTAATTAAAAAGTTAATTGCTTATTTCCTAAATTTTTAATTTGTAATGAATACAAAAAACCTGTCAGGTCCTTATCGAGAGCCCGTCATTAGCCAAGTCAGTGTATATCCGTTAATTTGTCACTTTTGTTTCTATATTCAATAACTTATGTAGTAAAAGTCCATGAAATTTAGTACATCTTATGTTTGGTACATATGGATTAATATACATCCTTTCTTTGTTTTTCTTCTTTCCTACTTTTTTCTATTTCTGTTGGATCTCTTTTTCTTTTCCATTGTTTATTCCTCATCTTGTTCTCGAAAGAAATGCATTAGAGTTAGAAATGATATTATATAAGTTTATCTTGCTATTTATTTTGAATTTAATCGGGTCTCTTCTTACTACTTTATCATTATGTTTTTTTTTACTTATTTATACAAAAAAATTGTACCTGCATAGTTCTTCATAGGTCTTGAAAAAAAAAAAAGTTTTTTTCCTAAAACACTTTTCTGCCAAGACCTCCCTTCATCTAAGAAAAAAGACCTTTTAATAATGATATCAATACTTCTTCTTTTCTTGAAGTGTCTCCACTATTGTTTTGAAATTTGGTAGGTCCAGCCCCGAATCCTACTGGATTTGAAGCAATAAATATTGTGTCATATTTTCCTAATGTTTTTCTTTCTTTTCTTTTTCCTTAAGTTCATAAACTCATCTCTAAATCATAGAGCTGTGCAACTGTGTACATAGATTCCTAATCATGAAAGGAAGAACATCCTTGAATGTGTGGCAATGAACGAATTCTTTTGAAATTCGTATTCTGAAACCTCTCCTATTTTTTTTTAAAAGAACAATTTGTTATCCTCGAAACCTCCGTACAAGAGTTCCTTTTGCTGTAAGGACAAACATTATTGAGTCAATAACTATTTTTTCTTCTCCTATTGCTCTTAGTAAAAGGAAAACCTTATTGAATTTTGCGACAATATGTTATCTTCTTCTTAAATTCTCTTTTTAAGAACTGGAGTTTTCCTATGGATGATTTTTACCAGTTTTTCTCTCTTTTACTTACTTCTTATTAGGCTATTGATTAAACTCAAAAATATGGGGCTAAAAGGAAGTAACTACAATGTTTAACGGGTTTTATTATTTCGTATGGTCAATGGATTTCCAAGTCTGAACCATTTAAACAGGTGCGGTTTTGCGAAATAGGTGATTTTGTGCCTATGCACTAGGGTGCATTTGGGTGAATTCTATGTAGTGTTAGTAGATATAAACCTACAGAAAATTTGTTTAAAATTAAATTTCCTATCAAATGGCATCGTTTAGAGTCAAAAATATTTCTTTTTTTACAAAAGTATAGATATTCAAAAAACGAAGCAAGAAAACAGGAAGCCACGAAATTTTTTTTGGCCCATAACTTCTTTCTATATGTATATATATTTTTTTCTGTAAACAAATCTTTACAGAAAAATAACTTTTATCCTTTCTCTTCAAAATAACGTTTACAACCCAGGCTGTGGGGGAAAAAGCACTCTTTATTCCAGGAATTTATGTAATGTGGCCTAGGTTGTAAAAGGCAACCTCAGGAGCAATCCCCCAGTTGATTCAACAAACAATTTTTGGTTATTGTTTATTTATGAGCGTTTATAGGTGCAAAAGACGTATTTTTTGAGTTTTTTTCATTTTTTGCCTAAAGTATTCTAATGGAAATTTCTGTATAGATTATGAAAGTACTCTAAAAGACCTTCAATTAAAGCCGGTATACGTTCAATTCAATTTATTTGTTGCAAATTTATTACTGTAAAAATGATGAATGAAGGTCAAAATTAAAAATCGTAATATTTATTGCAAAATTGCTTTTTTTATTTATTTCAAATGTATGACATTCAAGCCTATAAAATTACAAATCGAATGAGCCGTAGTAGGCCTAGATCACTTAATGTGTTGCTCAAGTACGTTAATTAGTTTATCCCACGACCTTCAAATTTGAATGCTCATAGGATTGCCAAAAAAAATGGTAGAGGGCTAATTCTTGTTCCATTTTCTTCCTAAAGCCGTAAATTTTCATAATCAACTGATAATTCATAATCCATAATTTTTCTTTTTTTGCCCCATATTTTTTTTACGAGGTTATAAGTATAGACATTGCTTTACAAAAAAAACTATCTATTCTTCCTCTTTAAAATGTCGTTTCGTAGAAGCCTGTCAGAGTCACAGTAATCAAGATACGATTTGTCAAAGTTCACCACTCACACCATTATTAGGTAATTTTCCTTATTGTTTCGGAAACATTGTTCTATAACTGTTTTCTACGCAATTTTAGGTATATACAATGACACATAAATTAATATACAACACACATATTTAACGACAATTAAATAAAAAGAAAAAAATAAAAAATAATTATCCAACCACCGTATCAGTACTTACTCAGAACAATATTCTTAATGACAAACTTGAGGATTTATTATCCTTTGAAAATCTCATTGTTGTTTTTTTTTCAATTTTCCAGAGATTAGCTAGCCCGTTATTTTTAACACTGATACTATTAATTCCCAAAATTTGTTTAACCCTTTAGAAAAATATAACATTTTTAAATATTTCGAATAAGTTTCGCCATAAGTTTCGAAATATTGCTTCTTTTTGGTTCTGCAACCAGGAATACTCCTATGAAGACTCGTATAAGACTATGTTAATTATTGGTGGGAGTACCTATTATCTTATAGCCGACAGCAGTTGTTGTTAGTTGAAATCTAACACGCGAGCGTTAGGAAAAATCTCAACAACGCGAGTGTTGGCATGTGTTGATTTTTAGAGGAATCAGTTAAAAGTTATAATATTATCATAAAAGGTAAGATTTTTAGTGAAATACCTATAGATTGTTGAACATATTCTTTGGAATAGAAGTAGTACCAAGATGTTATTACTATATTTTTTCTCTATCGTATGGTTTACTTATGAGTTAAGATTTAAACTTCTTATTTTAGGTTATAATATAAAAATGTAGTCTCAAAACACCAATTTTTTTACATAATTTCATTTATAAAGATTTGCTAGTAATGTTAATTTTAAAAGTTTTGTGATTTCATTTTTGACGCAAGAAAGTTGTAAGGATACTAATTTTCTTAAAAGGTCTAAAATGGTCTACGTAATACAAAAATTGCAATCACAATTAAACAAACTACAGTCATTTCAATCAAGTACATGTTTCCGTATCAATCTACATAATGCCCGCAGTCAGAGGCACGATAGGCGCTAGCTCTAGCGAAAAATAACTTCATCCTAAAAACGGATGAAAAATGCGACTCTGTTTTATCCCTGGTCTGATGAATGGTTTGTGTAAATGATGCCTTGGGCCTGAGGGCGAGCTCGAACCACATCACTTTGCTGTGAACACAGATACGGACTTCATATACTCGTCAAAAAGAATATATGAAGTATCACATTGACTTGTTATTAAAACAAACTGTTGGAATTTCAGTACAACCCAAGCTTTTTAGTTATATAAAAAAAAACGTAACTTAGATATTTATTTTCCTTCTCCTCCCCTAGAGGTAGCTAAAATTTCAAGTCCAGTTATAAAGCTTAGGGAGTCAGCCTCTAAATATTGTAGAAAACAGACGGGTTTGGTGAAGAATTTTGCAAATCTCTTCTTTTTTTCTGACTATTTCATCGAAGTCTGTAGCATTTTCTAATAGCAAACACTCATAGTTTCTCTGTTACCTATCTGAGTCGCTGTTATTTTGTATACGTGAAGTTAAATAAAAAAGTGAAAATACACATAGGTGTTAGTGCTTTAGTATGCCTGAAAGGCAACAATTATTTGAAGGTTTTAACGAACTTTTTTGTGTTGAACACTGTTTTATATTGTAGGAGTCTACAAGTACTTATCTAATTTGGTTTGTATATACTAATGTTATAAAATGTGTAGATGGAATTTGTAGATATTACTTGGTCGACTAACTTCCTATACATTTAAGTACTCTGCTTGGTCTAAAGTATGTTTCTATTAACTCTTTCGTAACGGGAAATGTATTTCTTGTATTAAAGCACGAGTTTGAATTTTCTTATGGGAATAATCTGAACTCTAACTTCTAATTTATCAGAGATTTCGAATACTTAATCGATAATTTTATCATATCTAAATGATAACATGAACAATATTAGAAATTATTTAGAATTATATTTCAGTTTAGATGTAGTTTCGATGAGGTTGTAGCCATGTCTCTCATTTCGTAAAGTACCATTGACATATCTTATATTTTTAACTGCGTTACCGTTGATTATGATTCCTGCACTATTAACTTTAAGAGCCTTTGCAAAAATGTCTTCTCAGTACAGAAAAAAGAGAAGTGAGGCCAATTTACATCTCTATCGTACACTCTTTCTTATGGCTATCTCCTATAACATGTTGCACTCCACCTTTACTTGATCAATCTGATGCCAATACAATTCTTTGACGATTCGTAGGTTACCCTCATTAATACCTGTTGCACAAAGTATTTGTGCTAGTTTTTGGTGTTAAACACAATCAAAAGCTTTGCAGTAGTCTATTAAACAGGCGTCTATTATCACATTTATGTCACGGCCTCTTTGTAAGAGTATATTGAGTAGAACAGAGTCTCAAGAGTTTCCAAAAGTTCCTGTTTCAGAAGTTTAATTTAGTGTCGTCCACTGCTGTTGGCATATCTTGTATATACGAATGTTTATGACGCTCAAGAACGTTTTTATTACGTTTGACATCAAGCTTATCATGGGGTGATCTTCAAGCTTAGATTTAGATGCATTAGCTTTTTCAGATTAAGTGACAAAAGTTGATTTTAGACAATCTAAAGGCATTTTCCCAGTATAATAACTTAGAAGGACCTGAGTAACTTTTTCGTAACGTAACGTCATATTGTAACTACGTTAGGAACTAAAAGTTTTGTTATAAGAACGTTGCTGTCAATAATTTTTTAATGGAGAAACTTATAAGTATTTTTATCAAATAGGTGAAACACTTTGTACCAAAAATTATTCTTTTTACATTTTCCTTATCCAAGATATAGTAGACAAAACACAAAATACAATAAAAAAAGGAAATTTTATCTTATTATAGCGAGACATCGAAAGTCTTTAAAATCATCCCTTTTTTCGAGAAGTTGATTTGTAGCATTTGATATTTGATGGTGGTCAGTACCTTTTGGTTCTTCGTCATTCTTCTGTGTTCCTCCTTATTTATGAATACGTCAGTCCTCGGTATCATAAGTATATTCCGATATAGCCACATCTCAAATGCTTCATATCTACGTTCAAGGTCTACGATTTAATACTTTAAAAATAAACAGTGAAAACCTAGAATGTATTGTATAATTAATTGATTTATTTCAAATAAACTGTAAGAGAGGAAGGTCTAAAATCCGTTTAAATGCTTTTGGTTACTTTAAATTTAATTTTTTTAAAAAGTATTCAAAGTCAAATCTCATTTTAATTTCTGATGCACTATCTAAGAAAATTAATAATTTACTTGAATCACCTATAATACAATGAATTTTAAATCCAAAAAACCGAATTTGTATAAAAGTTCACATACTGACAACAGACAAAATATAAATACAATGATGAGAGCAGTGATCCTACTCAATTACATATATTTCTACCTTTTGAATTTGGGTGTGGATATAAGGTGTGAAGACATAATATTAGCGTTAGATACAAATTAGAGTAACATAATCTTAGTGTAAATAAACACACTATTTTTTTAACAACTACCAAGAAAACTCTTTTTGCAACATTATCTGGTGTATTCACCAATTTACAGATTGTGAATTGGTGATGAATTATGAAATTGTTTATAAAGAAGCATAAAATAACATTACGTGAGTTTAAAGCTATTTAGGATGGGATTTAAGTGTTCTTGCTTTTAATCCTGCCATAAAAAATCTAACAAGATATTAAATTATAACTAATAATACCCATTTAATATTTTCTCATCATCAAGTTAATTTCTGAATATATGTTAGATATCGTATTATGAGATTGTACAGCAGTAAGCATGCCTTAAAAAAAGAATATCCACCAATATATATGATACATATTGAGAGAGATTTTCCTGAGCTGTATAAAATTCTTTTATTGTGCAGTCTGTCTTTTTAAAAAGCCTCTAAAAACTGAACGTCCTGTGTATATGTATTTCTAATTGGCACACTATTTAGTTAAAAACTTTTTTACACTGGTTCGCGACCAGTTGTTTATTTTTAAAGCGCTTACATATATGTGATATATGGAAGAGATATTTTTTACCTGGTCATTTCCTCTGCATTTGCACAGAATCTACATGCTACTCTGTTCACTTTGCTCATTTTACGGATATATCTGAATAAGCAATGTCACGATAAGTTCGTAATTGAATATTTGATGTTCGAAATTGTTTGTTTGTATTGGTTGAGTTAAGTTGGTTAGGTTTGGTTCCCTGATCAATAAAAATACTATTTAAAAAATTATCTAAAAACATATATGCCTGCCCTGAAGCTTGATTATTAAACATCTAACTTTAAAACCTTCAATTAACTGCTGTTTAAATTTGGTATTAGAAAGTATTGTAAAATAAAAAAGAATAACTAAATCACAACAAATAAATATGTTTTATTGAGTTGTATTCTATTTAGTACACTTTTTTGTTTTTCATTTTTTTAGGTCCGTCCCTAAATCCATCTCCATCATTTCAATACAGTGCATGTATATAAACATAAGTAAAAATCCCTAGGGCCAATCCTTTAATCATTAGAGGGGTTTAAAATTATCAACGTGTGTAGTATTATGTTACACTCGGAGTGCACCAAGGCCTCAAGATAAAAGGGCCTTTTTGGGTGTATGGTTTATGATTCTTGCTAGAGTACAGATTGTTAGCTTTAAATGATCAAAAAATAACAACAGACAGGTAGTAGTAGTACTTATATTTTTAGTTGAACACGTCAATGTATAGTGCTGCTGTTTAGCTAGTGGCATCACAGTTAGCGCTCAGTTATTTTTTGTCATCCAAACAAACTAGTTATTTTATTCTAAATTGTTATGTGTTTTGTTAGTTTTTGATTTAATTATTGACTTCTCTACAAACGAAGGTAACTCTATAACAAATTATATTATAATAAAATCACTTAGGTAAATAGAAAGTTCAAATTACAAAGATAATTTTAGTATAGGTCATATTACATTTTAACATTCAGTTAAGTCTGTAAAATTGTGTAACCGCCATCTTGTATTACAGGGGTAATGCCAACACACCAATGAGGGGAAATATCGACAGGTGTCGTTATTACCCCGTTAATTTTAAAATTAAATATGAAGTTATGCAACAACGGAAAGGGGCAGATGAGACGAGGAGTTACTAAAAAGGGCATTTGAATTGGTTCAAAGTGGACGATTTGTAAAAAGTCTTGCCGCTGAATTGAATATTCCAAAAATTACGCTTTATGACCGTCTCAAATCGAATACTACCGAAAAACGAGCATTGGTTAAGGAAATCGTACTTTTCAGCAGAATAAAAAGCTATATTGGCTGATCACATCAAACAACTATCACACCAGTTTTATCGCATTACTTTGACAGACTTACGGATATTTGCATATGATCTCGCTGAAAAGTTAAAAATAAAACATAATTTTAATAAAGTTACCAAAATAGCTGGGGAGGACTGGGTTTTTGGATTTCGTAAGAGGAATGCTACCTTAAGCCTAAGACCACCTTCAGCAACAAGTCTGAACCGAGTTATTGCCTTTAACAAATCTGAAGTGGATTTATTTTTTCCAATTTGAAAGTAGTTTTTAAAAAATATCCTTTTAAGTCCACTAGAATATTTAATATGAACGAAACCGGTATATCTATGGTCCAACAACTCTGTTACAAGTTGGAAAATAGGCAGAAACATTATGATTGTCTGCACTTTGAGTGCTTCAGGTACATACATACCGCCCTTGTTTATATATCCTAGGCAAAAAACGTCACCTCAGTTAGAGAAAGGTGGACCAGCTGGAGCCATTTGATTCCCAAAGCTAGGGAGAAGTATCGCCCCATCTGCCTTCTTCCATGCATCAGTAAGCTGTATGAAAGGATGCTGCGAGTACGCATAGACGACATGATTGAGAGGTCAGGTGGTTTATCTCGGAGACAATTTGGTTTTTGTAAAGGGAAAAGCACGATTGATGCAATCATGAGTGTACTCGAAGCATTGCGCAACAGAGGGAATGAACATCGCTGGGCGGCCCTGCTGTTGTTTGATGTTAAGAATGCATTCAATACGCTGCAGTGGAACGAGGTAATGAAGGCAATGGAGAAGAAAGAATGTCCTGGTTACCTGATGAATGTTGTGGCGGAGTATCTGTCCGAGAGGAGGATTATGGTGGAAAAGGGCACGATCGTGGAAGTGACGGCCGGTGTACCCCAGGGATCTGTCTTGGGCCCGACGCTATGGAATATGGCATATGACGGGGTTATGCACTGTGAATACGGAGAGGGTATAACCCCCTTCGCATTCGCGGATGACCTCGCTGTACTGGTAGTAGCCCGGGATGAGCCAGATCTCAAATACCGGGTTCGGACCGCAGGTGGCGTCGTAAAGAAATGGATGACGCAGCACGGACTAAAACTTGCGACAGAAAAAACCGAAGCCATCATTCTGAAGGGGACAAGGAACAGGCAAGGTGTTGAATTAAAATGTGCGGGAGTATGTCTAACACCCAAGAAACAGGAGTACCTAGGAGTGACCATACACCAGAATGGAAAATGGGGGGAGCACGTTTGGGAGGTGGTCCGAAAGGCTGCGAATAGTGCGGCTGCGTTGGAGAGAGTGATGCCAAACATTGGAGGACCCAAATCCGAAAGGAGGAGGGTCTTACACGGTGTTGTACAGTCTATCGTCCTCTACGCGGCACCAGTCTGGAGCGAGGCGGTAGAGATAACGGCCTATAGGAGTATTATGAAACGAGTAGACAGAACAAGACTGTTGCGAGTGGCATGCGCCTATAGGACTGTGTCTACGGCAGCCTTATGGACCATCACTGGATGTATTCCGTTGCGTGTTTTGGCAATGGAAAGAAAAGAGCTTTATGAGAGAAGAGGCCCAAATCTTACTATGGCTGAGAGAAGACAGGTAAGGGAAAGGTCAGTTGTAAGATGGCAGGAAGAATGAAACAATACGGAGGATGTGGCACAGTGGACGAAAATGCTGATCCCGAACATAAGAGCTTGGGTGGACTGTAGCCACAGGCGACTGGATTATTTCCTGACGCAGGTGCTCACAGGACACGGGTGTTTTAGGGCCTACCTTTATAGGATCGGAAAGGCTGATACAGATGAATGCCTATATTGTGGATACTCGGACACTGTGACACATACGATGTTAAATTGCAGCAGATGGATAGTGGAAAGGAACAGAATGGAGAGAGAGACAGGTGTGAATTTTGTTACAGTGAGAGAAATGATTGAGAGAATGATTGAAAATAAATTAGGTTGGATTAACATACACAGTTATATCCGTGCAGTGATCAAGAAAAAGAAAGAGGAAGAAAGACAGTTGGACGAAATGCCCTTCTGGGAATGATGCCGAACTAGGAGTGTGGATGTGTATGAATAGAGAATGAATGAATAAAGGTAGTGCTTCGGAAGTGATGCCGGCCTTACAGCGGCCATTCCGCTTCCGGATCGCTGGATGACAGAGGAGGGTCTGGTTTAGCAGGTAGGCGTTCGGCGTAAACTCGGCGACGAGAGGGCATTTTAAAGTACCTCGGGAACTATCGCCGGGAGTACGAAGAACGAATCCTGCACTAAGGTTAGTCAGGCGGCGTCCTGGACTGAGATGTCTTTTGAAGATTCCAGACCCCCCCTCTGTAAAGACGAAAAAAAAAGCTGGAGCCATTTACAAATGCTTTCATAATGGCTGGTTAAATAAAGACCTCTTCATGCAGTAACTCACACATTTTAAAGACAACGTAAAACCAATAAACGAAGATCCCGCCTTATTGATCATGGACAATTACGGGAGTCAAAGAATTCAACATACAGTGACAATCAAAACATTCAACATACAGTGTGACAGGCTCTTAAGGAAAAACCAATTTCAGAAGATTACTATATATGACGTAGCATGTATATTTAATAAAGCTTACTTGAACGTGGCAACGATAGATAAAGGAGATTCAGAGTTTAGTGATTCAGGGATCTTACCGTACAGCCCTGAAAAATGTTCTGATATAGACTTTGTCCCTGAACAAGACACTCATTGTCATGTCACTGAACTCCAGTCATCGTTGACTCTGAAAATGTTTATGAACCAGCACTTTATGAACACAATCATAATATCACTTGGGAGCTTGCAAGCGTTAACGAGACTTGTGTCAAAACTTGTCAGATTTTAAAACATTATCCAAAAGATACGGTACAGAAATTTGGAACCAAGACATCAACCGGCTTACATTTAAGTGGGATTTATGAAAATTTATTATCTGGTAGTTCAAAAAAAATCCCCGTGTGGGATGCGGGCCACTAAGAAGAATACACCCACAGGATCTCCTACGGGTCGTAAGAGGCGACTGCAGGAGCAGCTGACCGCTGTCCCTACCCAACATTCCATCTCGTTCTTTACCCATCTATTTACCTAGAACCTATCTCACCCACACCCCGAGTGTTGGATGAGTCCTCTTAACCGTGTTTGAGTGGAAAAGGCCCATTTTACGCGGGGGGTGTGTGTGGCATATACATGCCGCGCACCCTACACACAAACTGCGTAACTTGCGCCTTTCCCCATTCACACACTCCTAAGTTTCCTCACTCGCCAACCCGCCTGACAAGCGTGGCGTTTAAATGTCAAAAAACCCTCTTCAACAAACATGTCAAATCACAAAACAAACGGAAAATTACCCTAGGTGGGTAGAGATAACATCTCGAAGTCCCACACCGACAAACCGGTCTGCCTCAAGGATTCTGGGGAAGGCAAACATTCGACTAAACTAAACATAGGAACATATAACATCAGATCCATGAATTATGATACTAAACTTCACGAATTAGAAGAAGAACTAAATAATATACAATGGGATGTCATTGGTATGTCAGAGATAAGAAGAAAAGGTGAACAAAAAATACTATTAAACTCAAGAAACATGCTGTACTACAAAGGCAATGAAGATAACTCTAACAACGGAGTTGGTTTTATAATAAACAAGAAAGTCGTCAGATACATACAATCCACCAAGGGTATATCCGACAGAGTAGCCTACATTATGCTTAAATTAAAAAGAACGTCTTTAAAGATTATACAGGTATACGCGCCAACAAGTTCATATACAGATGAAGATATTGAAAACTTCTACGAAGAACTAACACTCGCTATGGAAGAAAAGAAAACTAAATTGACGCTAATAATTGGAGACTTCAATGCCAAATTAGGGGGAAGAATAGATGGAGAAGAACACAGAATTGGAAAGTATGGATATGGCGAAAGAAATAATAGAGGACACACATTAATGAACTACTTGGAGAAGAGACAACTTTTTGCTATGAACTCGTTTTTTAACAAAAAACCACAAAGAAAATGGACATAGATAAGTCCCAACGGTAATACAAAAAACGAAATAGATTATCCTTATCCTTATAAATCCTTACAACAGAAAACACCATCATCAAAGATGTTACAGTACTGAACCGCTTCTCAACCGGTAGCGATCATAGACTTGTCAGAGCCAAACTCAGGATTAATAGCCAATTCGAAACAAAAAAGAAAATAAAAAATGTATCGAAACTAGATATGGAAAAACTTAAGCAATCAAAAGACGAATATAAACAAAAAATAAAGGAAAGTATACCGGTCACTAGAGATTTGGAAAACAAAAATATCGATGAAATAAATCAGCTATTAACCGATACATTAGCGAAGGCGGGAAAAGAGGTATCACAAACAAGAACAAAAAAGGAAAACTATGTATCCCAGGAAACAAAAAATCTCATAAGTAAAAGAAAAACATTACTGGAACAAGATAAGAGAAACACAGTAGATTACAAAGAGGTAAACAAAGCTAGCAGAAAGAATATCAAGGATTATAAAAGGAGAGTACAGGAAGAAAAAATAGAAAAAGCAATTGAACAAAATAAAAACATGAAGTGCTTAAAACCACAGCTTGAAACCATACAAATTAATAGTATAAAGAACAAAGAAGGTACAGAGACCAATAATGTAGAAGAAATTATACAGATAACACAAGAATATTATAAAAACCTCTACAATACAAAACAGAAACCAACCCAAGAAATCCTTAAGCAACTACAAATAAAAATAAAAAATGTTAATTCCGACTTACAACCAGAGATCAGTAAGAACGAGATAAGAAGAGCCCTCAAAGAGATGAAGAACAATAAATCGCCAGGAAAAGACGGGGTGACTGTAGAAATGCTAAAACATGGTGGGAAAACAACTAGAGAAGTTTTGTACATACTTATGAGTTATGAATAAAATTTTAATGACAAAACAAATACCCAACAGTTGGAACGAAGCAATAACACTGTTACTATTTAAGAAAGGAGATAAAAAGGATCTACAGAATTACAGACCCATAACTTTATTAAATGTGATGTACAAACTATTAACTAAAATATTAACAAATAGATTAACAACTAAATTAGATGGATACCAGGCAAAAGAACAAGCCGGATTTCGAAAGAGCTTCAGTACAAGTGACCACCTTTTAACGATGAATATTTTAGTCAAAAAAACTAACGAATATCATATCCCGCTATACATGGCATTTATTGACTTTGAGAAGGCATTTGATAGTGTGGAACACTGGGCAGTACAGAATTCCCTACAAAACAGCAGAATAGACTACCGATATACCGACTTAATTACAAATATATACAACAAGGCAACAACAACTATTAAGCTAATGAAACAAACGGAGCCTATTAAAATAAACCGAGGAGTAAGACAAGGAGATACCATCTCGCCCAAGTTATTTAACCAAGCGCTAGAAGATGTTTTTAAACGACTACACTGGGATGACTTGGGAATTAATATAAACGGGCAAAATCTGAATCATTAACGATATGCAGATGATATTGTATTAATAACAGAAAAAAGTGAAGAATTACAAAGAATGATGGGAGAACTAGATAGAGAATCGACAAAAATTGGACTCAAGATGAATTATAGTAAAACAAAAACCATGACTAATCAACCAGAAGAACTTATAATTACAGTGGCACAAACAAAAATAGAACAAGTAAAAGAGTATATATATCTAGGCCAAATCACTAAATTAAATAAAGAAAATCAGACCGAAGAAATAAAGAGAAGAATAAGATTGGCCTGGACATCATTCGGAAAACTGTCTTATATTCTAAAGAATTCAAAATACCCCCAATACTTAAAAACGAGAGTCTTCAATCAATGTTTACTCTTTGTCCTCACATATGGCTCTCAGACATGGACGTTTACAAATGAAAATATGGAAAAAATAGCAAAGACAGAAAGATCCATGGAAAGACAAATGCGGAACATTAAACTACCAGACAAAAAAAGAAACAAATGGATCCGTAATAAAACAAAAGTGAAAGATGTTTCCCAAGTAGCCAAGCTTAAATGGAAGTTCGCCGGACACACCCTAAGGCAGAAAGATGAAAGATGGACTAAAACAATTATACATTGGAGACCATGGAATCACAAACGTAAAAGGAAAAGGCCACAAATGCGATGGTCAGATGACCTGAAGAAACACGCCGGGTCAAAATGGATGCAAATTGCCCAATATAGAGAGGCATGTAACGATATGAAAAACAAAACATCCATAGAAAAGTTATTATAAGTGTGACTCCAAAAATATATGTAGCAGTCAATGATAATAAATATGTAAAGAAGCTTACGACATTGGACATTAAATGATTAGCCGGCAGCAGCTAAGAAGCTAAGAGTGGTCCCCTCATTATACTTTTTAATATTACTATAATTCAATTTAAATCATTTCAATAATGTTACCAAAAGTTAAAATTAAATTTAACTAATAATATACTGTTGGAAGTGCATCTTGTGATCTTGTTAGTTCTCTGCAAATTAATGTTTTTTACTTAAGCTTTTTTACATAATCTACATGGTCTTTTGCTGTGCTATGTTTAAGTTAATGTGTAAACTGTATTTCGTTTCAATTAATTGTTTATACAACATAATCATTTAATGTCCAATGTCTTAAGCTTCTTTAGATATCTTATATACTAAAAGGCTAAGCTATTTTCTTCTGCGCAATACTCCTCCTAAACGGTGATAGATAGAAGAATAACTTTTTCGAATAATCAAACAGATTGTTGAGTAGATTACCCATAAGGTTTCAAATTTAAAAAATTCGAACCGGTTTAAAAATGGCGGTCGTAAAATGAATTTTTCCTATAGTAAAGTATAGGAATTTTACAGGTTTCATTCTTCAAAATTTACAGTCCTAATTTTCAATGTATTTTTAAAATATGACCGCGTCTACTTTTTTTTATACCTACTGATTAAATTTAGAATTATGAAACCGGAAGTATTTACTTCCCTAGTTCTCAAACCGAGTTCTTTTTCTTAAACGTGGCATTTTACAATCTAAAATATGCAAAAAAAAGTTACATCCGGTTTTACTTCCTTTTAACAATCATATTGTTTCCGTTTCCTAATGTAAATCTTCCTGAATATCCTAAGACACTACTGTATGTCGAGTTAGTCCGCTAGTTTAATATTATTAACTGCTACATGTCTTTTTGAGGTAACACACTTATAATAACTTTTCTATAAATGTTTGGTTTTTCATATTTATATTGAGTGAAATATAGAAATATTTAATATATTTACTTCGCTATTATAGATGCTGTGTGACATCTTTAACCCAAACAAACTAATTTTCTTTGTAACAAGAAAATAAATAAAATTGCAACCGACAGAAATAATATTTTACTTTTTAATAATATTTCAAACCTCCTTAAACGTAATAATTTCTTGTAATATTTCTCTGGCTGAGTTATTCTCCCTTAGCTAGCAGTTCTTAATTTATATCGTATCCGCTTCCAGTGAAAGAATACTGTTTATCTCGGATCCTCTCAAAGTTTCTTTAATTTATTTTCACTTATTTCAACGAAAACACAATCCTTGGTTATATTTCTTTGTTGCACACTCAAGTTTTGAAGTTATAAAAGTCGCCCCTAATTCGTAATGCGTAAAGCGAAGAACAGCACTTCCGTTGATGAAGAACTTCTCATTTATTTGGTTGCTTGAGAAAGGGAAATTTTTTAGTAAAATCGTTTAAACAGTACAAAAACTGATTTAATACCTTTTTATAACGTCGGATTTTGATGATAGTTAAATAAAAAACGTTAAAAAAATATATGCTAAATTAAACCTGATTTTCTCATGATATAATGAATGGATTTACTGTCGAATGTTGCATTGTATAGTTGGTGTTATTAATGTGCATATGAAAGAGCATTACATGGGATGTTGCAGTACTGTGTAAGGAGTTTTTTTTCCTTGGGCTTAGACTTATCGTCATACAGCCAGACGCAAATAAAATAGGACAGTATTCATCATTATAATTTACCTAAATGCCCTATCAAAATAAAAGATTACATCGATATTAGGAGAACAGGGACACACTCTTCTCGCCTAGGCACCTACCAAGAGGCATTGATTTATATAAGACACAACAACACTAGGTCACGGAGAGAAGGAAGTTATATAAATCGGTTAAAACAAAGGTAACAAGATTAACTAAATAACTTTTAGAAAATTATAACGATAATTTGCTGTCTTTTAAAAATTTATTTAAAGAATTGTAAAGATCTACGGGGATGTAAGGGACTGTGATGCGCAATATATAGCCTCTCCTGTCAAATGTCAACCCCACCTGCCCGTGTGATGATCTTGATTCTGATCATCCGGTGCATCCTGCTTTACAACAAAGGAGGCTCTGGCGTCCGAGCGATTGTCGGTATAAGCAATCCCCCACTTACTGACCAACGGCTTCGGGCGGACGAGTTGGTAAGTGGCAGGGCACTCTTTTGTCCTGGAATTGAGAAATTGATTCCGAAGGCGGAAGAACTATAAAACTACAAATTAGTCAACGGCATAAGGATGCAGAAAGCAAAGGAGAACTACTGCATTAAAGGCCTTTTGGCACTGCTAGTTTTAACTATCATGGCTGTAAATAATTTAAGTCAAAACATTAATGATCATGGATCTCGGAATATAAGATCCGGCAAGAGAGGACAATCGCAAGACTGCAGGGCCTCTCAGGTCGTTAATATGCGAAATTCTTGCAAAATAGCCACATGGAACGTCAGAAGCATGTTTGAGTCAGGTAAAATATATAATGCCATAAAAGAAATAAAAAGAATGCAAATCAGCATCCTCAGAATAAGCGAAATGCGATGACCGGGATCAGGAGTATGTGACGTAAATGGATATCAAGTGTACCATGCCGGAAATACAAATGCCAATCACTATAATGGAGTTGCAATCGTAGTAGCAAAACACTTAGCTCAATTACTTTTAACTTATATTCCCATATCTGACAGAGTAATGCTAGTAAAATTTAGTTCAAAGCCGTTCATTACCAACGTAATTCAGGTCTATGCCCCAACATCATCTAGTGATGAAGATAAATTAGAAGCATTCTACAAAGATCTTACTGATGCTCCAGATCTTGTCAAAGCAGCAGAAAATACCATAGTGCTCGGAGATTTTAACGCTAAAGTCGACAAAGGACGCTGTTTGAACATTGTGGGGGAATATGGCTTGGGAAACAGAAACGAACGTGGAGACAGAACTTGTCCAGTTCTGTCAAGAACACGATTTCATTATATAGAATACCCATTTTAAACTACCACCGAGAAGACTCTATACCTGGAAGTCAAATGCAGAATCAGAGGACAAAATTATTAGGAATCAAATCGACTTCATTCTAATAAAAAATCGATTTAGAAACTGCATCAAATCAGTTAAAACTTATCCAGGTGCTGACATTGGGTCCGATCACAATCCCATAGTAGCTGTAACCCAATTAAAATTAAAAAAGGTGATCAAAAAGAAGTCTCGCAAAAAGATTGATACAGCCCAACTACAAGACGAGAAAGTTAAGGAATCAGTTCAAAGAAAACTGAACGAAAATTTAATTTGGGAAAATATTGGTGAAAACGTCGATGAGGGCTTAAATAAAATCGTAACGACAGTAAAAGAAATCTGTGTGAGAAATTTACAAGGCAGGTCAAAGCCAAAAAAGCAGGCTTGGATGACAGATGAGATACTGGATTCAATGGAACAACGGCGACTAGCAAAAACCAAAGAAACACTTTACAATAGCATACAAAAAGAAATTCGACGTAAAATACGAGAAACAAAGAGTCAACATCTAGCCAAACAGTGTCATGACATTGAAGAACTCGAAAAAAGATACGACACGTTTAACATGTATGAAAAAGTAAAAAAAGCGGCTGGTATCTTCAATAAGAAACAAAATGCATTGCTACAGGATGAAAATGGTAAAGTAATATTCGAAGTAAAGGACAAACTTAAAGAATCGGAAAATTACGTCACGAACCTATTCGAAGACGATAGGAGTAGTTCATCTCCCGATATTACTAACTGCGACGGACCCCTAATAACACGCTGTGAGGTTATAAAGGCCATGCAATCATCAAAAGATGGCAGAGCGACTGGTCCTGATGAAATTCCAACTAAAATATACAAGCTTATAAAGGATAGCAATGTTTTAGAGGCTATAACTTCGTTTTTCAATACCATTTATACCAGCGGACAACTACCTAATGGTTGGTCTAACTCACTGTTTATAGCTCTACCTAAGAAGACAACAGCAAAAACCTGTGCTGATTATAGAACCATCAGTTTGTTAAACCACTTATTGAAAATTTTTCTGAAGGTAATACATGGTCGTATCTACAATAAATGTGAGGAATACCTGGATGACACTCAGTTTGGTTTCCGTAACGGATTTGGAACGAGAGAGGCACTGTTTGGAATAAACGTACTTGCTCAAAGATGTCGTGATATATCTCTAGACATATACTGTTGTTTTATTGACTTTCAAAAGGCATTTGATCGTGTTAAGCACTCTATATTGATCGAAGCTTTAAAAGACATTGGCTTGGACGGCAGAGATGTTCAAATAATTGCAAATTTATATTGGAATCAAACAACATCAGTTTTAGTAGATGGTGTGGAATCACAAGCTCTTAATATTAAAAGAGGAGTACGGCAGGGATGCCTCTTGTCACCCCTGCTTTTTAACGTTTACTCCGAAAGAATTTTCAGAAAAGCACTTTCTGAAAAACAAGAAGGAATACTTGTGAACGGCGAAGTCATCAATAATTTTCGATATGCGGACGATACAGTACTCCTAGCTTCTAGTCAAGAAGATCTGCAAACACTACTTGATAGTGTCGTTAAGAGTTGTAGGGAGGCAGGTCTGGATCTTAACATAAGGAAAACCAAAATACTCGTAATAAGTAAACAACAGAATATAAAACCGTCTATATATGTAAATAATACCAAACTTGAGCAAGTTGATAAAATCGTCTACCTTGGACAGCAATTAAATTGTAATGCAGAAAATCACGGCGAAATTAGATCCAGAATAGATCAGGCTAGAGCTGCTTTTAGAAGGATGTCCAAGGTGTTATGTAACAGAGACCTAAAATTGGCATTAAGGATCCGCCTACTTCGCTGCTACGTGTTCTCGGTCTTACTTTATGCTGTCGAGTCCTGGACTGTGAATAAAATCGATCTAAATCGCCTTGACGCTTTCGAAATGTGGTTCTATAGAAGAATTTTAAAAGTTTCCTGGGTGGAGAAGATTCGTAACTCCACATTACTAGAACGTCTCAGCAAGACTACTGAGATCATAAAAAGCATCAAGCAGAGAAAGCTGGAATATTTCGGACATGTAATGAGAGGTCCCAAATATAGATTGCTACAAAATATCATGCAAGGAAAAATAGCAGGCAAACGCAGTCTAATACGAAGAAGAACCTCATGGTTGAAGAACTTGCGAGATTGGTATGGTGTAGATACAAGCATGCTATTTAGGGTGGCAGTGAATAAAATTAAAATAGCTATGATGGTAACCAATGTTCTGAAAGGACATGGTATATGAAGAAGAAGAAAGATCTACAGAGCCAAGTGATAATAAATATAGTATATTTCAAGGAGCTGCTATTTTATATTTTATTAAACCATTTATAAGTTTGGATGTGTAGAGTGTATTTTTAGAACAACCAAAATATATATGATCTAACTCACTTTCCTCTCCACAATGCTCACATTTGTCATCATTCAAAACCTTTATTTTAAATAAGTGCTTTGGATAATATGCGTGCCCGAATCGTATTCTAAGAATGGAAGTTATGTGCCTCCTGGAAGCTCTACAAGACTTGTACCAAGGAAATTTGGGAATATCTGGCTGAATTAATGAGTATCTATTTCGATTCACCTAAGAGTATTCCTTCCACTGGTAGCTCCATTCTCGAAGCAATGTTAACAATGAGCAAGAAATAATACTATCAGAAAGCATTAGTTTATGTAGAATACCAGTATCGGTTAAAATGCTTTCTTTGGCTAATAAGTCGATATATTCATTATGTTCAAATCCTGCATGTGCTTTAATCCAGAGAAAATGTACATTGATTGATTGGGTAAAAGAGTTTGAATAATATGTTTAATTCTATAAGTGTGTGGACAGTCTTGTAAGTTTGGTGGTTCATATTTACCAATATATTTTAACACAGCTAAAGAGTTGGACAAACTTGTAATATGGTCAAAATCAACTTCACCTACATATAACAAAAGCTTCATATATTGCAATGGCCTCCGCTGTATAAATCGAAGTCTCCAGGTTCAGTTTGAATTTCTGTTTTATATGTCCCGATGATATAAAAAAAAGCGCATCCGATTCCATCTGGAGATTTAGACGCATCTGTATATAGAGCTATTGCTTCTTTGCAATTACTCGGTATAGATAGAACAATATTTTTATTTATATATATGTTTTCACTATAATTTGGTACAATAATATCTGTATGTAAAAAGAAAGGAGAGTAGTTTTTTAATATGTGTTTCGTTCTATCTATATTTTTTTAAAGTCCTATATTTTGCTATATTTATATTTAAAGGGGGTTCCAAGGCTTCCAAATATAAAGCTTACTGGAGTGAATCTCATGGCTCCTAAACATATTCGTAAGGCTGAGTTCTGTAAAACGTTGATTTTGTTTAGTAGTACATTACTGGCTGATCCATACAAAACACTTCCGTAATCCAAAATAGATCATATGTAAGCTTTGTAAAATAATAAACTTACTTCAGCATCCCATCTCCATGAAGTTTTAAAAAAGTTTAATACCTTATTGCATCTGTTCAACATGTCATCAATATGTACTTTCCAGGTCAATTTCTGGTCGAGTATCATTTTCAGATATTTAAGGGAAAATTGGTGCTCACCTAAATTGATTGGATTGGCATTAGGAAAGTTATGCCTGGCAAATAAACAAACTTGTGATTTACCGCGAGATAATTCAAAACCATTTTCTATATACCATTTCTGATGGAATCCATACACTTTATTCAGATTTTCAATGGATTGCTGATATGTCTTGTGTTCTGTATACAAACAGAAATCATCAGCATATTGTACAATATTAAATGCAATATTAGTAATAGTGATGTTATGTAGATCTGATGTGTAATTAATGTCAACAAACTCAGATATGCTGACGACACGGTACTTATTGCCTCCAATGAAGAAGACCTGCAACGACTTATAAATAGAATAACCGAAGCATGTAATGAATATGGGCTAAAACTTAATACTTCTAAGACAAAATTTATGGTTGTCAGCAAAACGGAGTTACAACCAACGAACATCAGAGCGTATGGAATAGAGTTAGAAATAGTCCACAATATTACCTATTTGGGAGCAAACGTTAACAATAACTGGGATATAAATAAAGAAATAAGAATACGCATTGAAAAAGCCAGAGCCGCCTTCTATAAATTAAAGAAAATTGTAATTAATAGAGATATTACGTTAAATCTTAAAATCAGATTAAAACGCTGCTACATATTCTCCACATTGCTGTATGGTATAGAGAGCTAGACCCTTCCAGAGACATTAATGAAAAGATTAGAGGCCTTTGAGATGTGGATTTATCGACGAGTATTGCGGATAAGTTGCGTTGATCGAATAAGAAATGAAATAGTTTTACATCGAATAAAAAAGAGCACAGAAATAACAAAAACGATAAAAATTCGGAAGTTACAATATTTCGGTCATGTAATGAGACATCCATAGAGGTATAACCTCCTACACCTCATAATACAGGGTAAGATCGACGGAAGGAGAGGCCCAGGCCGACGAAGAACATCCTAGCTACGAAATCTCCGAGAATGGTATCAAGAAACCACCTTTAATTTATTTAGAGCCGCTGTGAATAAGGTTATTATTGCCAATATGATAGCCAACGGATAATCGGACAGGGCACTGAAAGAAGAAGATGTGTAAATGTTAAACAAAATAGCACTCAAAACGGAGCCCTGAGGTAATCCTTTGTTATTAAGTCTAGGTCCTATAAGAGTATGATTGTCTTTTAAATAAATTATCCCATTTATGTACAGGTTCACAACGTTAGAAGCAAACTGTGCTGGAATATAAAAAAATTTAATCATTTGTTCTTAGAGAATTGTAAGAGCCAGCGAATCGTAAGCACCTTTGATGTCTAAAAATAGGGCAGGTATATAAATTTTCCTAAAAAAACTATTCTGAATGTCTACTACAAGAGTTGTTAAGCAATCTAAAGTTCCATAGCCTTACTTAAAGTCGTGTTGGTTAGCGGGTAATAGACTTTAATCTCTTAGCCACCAATCTAACCTGATTTTAATCATCCTTTCAAGAGTCTTCAATATACATGATAATAATAATATAGGTCGGTAAGCTTCAGCTAAAGGTCGATTCAGACACATCAGTCCCGTTACAGTCTCGGCGCCGAACCGGTCCTGTTTGGTCACAGAACTATCAACTATCTGACATCAGGCACATGACATGTTCGTCAACTGATAAATGTGAATGCCGGGGCCATATTTGTATTAAAGAATATTTTGTATGACGGATTGTTCGGTTCGGCGCCATTTATGTGATGAGACGTGACTGATGTGTCTGGATCGACCTTAATTTAGGGTTTTTCCCGGTTTGGGAATAGGGATGACCATAATATGCTTAAAATCGATTATGCTGTTACTTTCAATAACTATCTGGTCAAATATATTTAAAAGTAATTCTTTTGTGTTATCTGGCAAATTTTATATCATAAAATATTTGACTGCATCATATCCTGGTGAGGTACTAACGCGATTGTCAAGAGCAAACTCTAATTTAGCTCTTAAAAAAGGTGTTAGGAGAAAATGATTCTGATCAGATGGAAGAGTTTCAGTTGTCATTACATCTACCTGGTTATTTACGTAAGGTGGAGCTATTTTATCAAAAAAGTCATCTACCCATGAGTTACTTAGAGGCAGTGGAAAGTTAATTTTTTTCCCATTCATTTTCCTTGCTTGATTCCAAATAAGACTAGATGGAGTTTGTTTATTTAATTTTGCTACCTTTTTTTCCAACTTTGTTCCGCCTTTAATTTCTGAAATTTTTTGACACAAGCATTCACTTCTTTCCATTTACATTTCAGGGGAAGGATTTTTTTTATAGTTTACTAATGCTTTCTTTCTTTTCGCAACGGATTGATCACATTTTGAATCCCACCACGGAGGTGGAGTACGTTTACATTTAAATGATTTTTATTGGAAAATAGATTGTTTAGAAGCTTCATTAATACAGTCAATAAGGAAATTATATTGGGTTTCTGAGGACGCGTGAGGGTTGTTAGTTAATAAGGTATCAATTAACTGAGAATATAATAAGCAATTGGCTTTTTCAATGTTTCACTTACTACTGGGATAAATGATATTCGCATTAGTTTCCAAGATATCGATTACAACCCTCATAACGAAGTGATTTGACTCCAAAGTATCAGTATTTACAGACCACAAAATTTTATCAAAGGGAGAAGGTGAGCAAAATGTGACATCTATCACGGAATCTGTGTTTCCTGGTCTCGTTTGGAAAATTGGTTGTCCATTATTCATTACCACATAATCTATGTTCTGAATTGTCTCTACAATTTGATGGCCTGTTTTAATATTTTTAGATAAGCCTTAAAGAGCATTATGTGCGTTCATATCTCCTCCAATTCTACAAGGGTGTTTTGGTTGAGAAAATAATTTATCCCAATCTTCAGTGTTAGTTTTAGCTTTCGGACATCTATATACAGAGTGTAAAGTAGTTAAATGGCTTTTGTTATAGTTGATTTTAATACCACAAGCAAGCAATTCTTTAATGTAATTTTTTTTTAAATTTTTATGTTTTCAAAGGCAATACCAGTTTTAATTAAAATAGCAACTTCGGAATAGCCATCATCCCGATCTTCGCGTATCACGTTATAACCTCTATAACTATAAACAACATCCCGTTTAAACCAGGTTCCACTTATTAAAGCTATATCAATATCTTCGGTTATTAAAAAGTTAAGAAGACTGTTTTTGTTAGCAACAGCTGATCGAGCATTCCATTGTATTATTTTGAGTTTAGCTTTGAAAGTTATTTTTTTTTAAATATCATCTAAAACATTATTAATACCTTTGGCTAACATATTAATATGAAGTGATTTTGTCTCTTCTGGAAAATTAATATTTTAAATAAAGTCCGAGAAAAAAATTACTAAAGAATCTACTTATTTATTTTTATCATTGTCTACATTTGAAAAACTTTCCTTATTTAAGGGTGGTAAAGGTTGAGCTGGTCCAAATCTGAAAGAGATGTGAGGAGATCTAGGATATTCGGAAGTTGGACATGATACTTTTCCTTTTTTATTTTCCCTATAATCAGTGCTTGATTTACTATAACTTGGTTGACTAATATTTTTGGTTTTCTGTAAATGAGGCCTCAATAGGTTAGAATAAGCAGGTATATAAACTTCAGATAAGTTAGTTAATTTTGAAAATTCTTTATCTGAATTTGAAAATACTTCAAATCTGTTATTACAAATAGGATCGGAAAAAAAAGAATTGCTCAAATGTTTGACCTCCAAATATGAAATTTTATGTTCATTCATGATATTTTTTTATTTTTTTTTATGTTCTAAAAAAGGACAGTTTTTAGACAGGCCATTCACGTTCCGACTTGTGGTCCCACTTAGTAGGACTACTAGTTGGATGTTCGTCTCCACTCACGCTCCGACTTTCTATCCAACTAGCGGTCCAACTTCAGTTCTAGGTTGTTTTCACGAGGGTGTACATCGCTTAACCAAAAAATGTATCGAATAAACACTACGCAAAATATAATAATGATATGTATGTTTAAAAATTAGGTTTCGTTTCTCTAGTTATTTGTCTAGGGCTGAACTAATTAATTTTTTCAACTCTTGATTTTTATGACTTTTTAAGATGTAGGAAAAAATTATAGTTTTTAAAGATTTGTATAGGTATAAAATCTATATTTTTTTTGATTTAAACTGGAGTTGGGATTTGAGGGGCTGAGAGGAAAAGTGGTACAAGTGACATTTTGTATAAAAGTGAGATATGTGCATGAGTGGCTAGAGGATGTTGAGATTTATTAATATAAAAATAGTAATCATAGGCCATGTTGTAATCATAGATTACAACAAGGCCTTTGATAAAGTGCGGCATGATCACCTAATCAGACTCCTGACAGAAAAGAATTTAGATAAACGAGACATCCGACTAATAGCAAATATGTACTACAATCAGAAAGCAGTAGTGAGAGTAGAGAATAATACCACTGAAGAAATTGAAATAAAGCGAGGTGTGAGACAAGGGTGTATACTGTCACCAACCCTGTTTAATCTCTATTCCGAAGACGTAATGAATAGAACACTCTCTGAGCAATCCGTAGGTATTAAAATAAATGGTGTTAGATTAAACAATCTGAGATTTGCCGACGACACCGTTCTGATCGCAGAAACACTTGAAGAGCTACAGACATTGGTGAATAAGATAGCAGACTGCAGCGAAGAATATGGACTATCTTTGAACATAAAGAAAACGAAATTTATGGTAATATCGAAATCAACACAAAATGTCCAAAATTTATATTTACACAATGAAATTATCGATCGAGTTAGCAAATACAAATATTTAGGCACTTTTATAAATGAAGACAACGATAGCTCAGCGGAAATCAAAATAAGAATAGAAAAAGCCAGATCCATATTCACTAAAATGAAGAGAGTGTTCTGCGGAAGAGATTTGAGCCTTGAAATGAAACTTCGCCTGATGAGATGTTACGTACTTTCTGTGCTGTTTTACGGAATGGAGTCATGGACGTTAAAAAAGATTGATACCAAAAAATTAGAGGCATTTGAACTGTGGATGTATCGCAGAATCCTGAGAATATCATGGACCGAGAGAGTCACAAATGTCGAGGTCTTGAGAAGAATGAACAAAGAAAAGGAAGTCATATTTACAATCAAAAAACGAAAACTGCAATACTTGGGCCACATTACAAGAGGCGAAAGATATGAACTGCTTCGAATAATTATGCAAGGGAAAATAGCAGGAAAAAGGTCCATAGGAAGAAGACGAAACTCCTGGCTAAAGAATCTACGGGAATGGTATAGTTGTAGCAACAACGAATTGTTTCGGTCAGCAGTTTCGAAAATACGTATAGCCCTGATGATCGCCAACCTTCGGAACGAAGATGGCACTTGAAGAAGAAGAATATAAAAATGGTACAAGTACAAAACACACTACAGTACGGACATCTGTATGTAAGAAGTAAAAGCTCTCACCAATTTCTGGTAATGGTTTTCTGTATAAGTGGTCCAAGCGTACATGTCCCACTTTTGTTCTAAACCTTATGTAGTTGTTTGTGACAGCCACGTTTTAAAAGTGTGCAGGAATATTAATACAATTTGTGAAATAGCCTTAAAATAATGCAAGGTAAGTTTTCAATGCGTTTTATATTTTTTCAATTGTTATTTTATAGGGTTATTTTATTTATCTATGTCTTCAAAAAGTAGTAGTTGAAAGAAACTTATAGCATAACCTTAAAATGTTTCTTTTTTGTTTCAGAATCTGACAGTTATTCGGAATATGACGATTCAGAAGAGGACAGAAACTATAATCCAATAGAAGAAAGTAGTAGCAATAGTAATCATGATCTACAAAACATTTCAGATGTTCATTTAAACAAGTCATTAAAGAAAAAGGGCAAAAAACGTTTGAGATATAGCGATTTAGATAAGAGGCAAGTAAGAAAACGAAAAAGAAATGCAGGTGAGGAATACGTAGGCTATAAAAACAAGTTAGTAAAAGCAAGAAGTTTGCAAAATTATATACATACTTGCAGATTTCAGTGTCAAAAATTCACCGATGAACAAAGACAGGAAATATTTAACCAATTCTGGGGTCTAGGAAATTGGAATCTGCAGAATGCATTCATTACGTCTTGTACAGAGATCGCTTTGCCCAAACGACGACGTACAGAAGCTTTTACTAATAAAGAAAAGAGCGTTACTATCAAACTAAAAATATGAGAGTTTGCAAAATGTTTTTCTTAAAAACCTTGGATATCAGCAATGGACGTTATTCGAGAATTTTAAATGGGATATCTGACGTTGGAATCACCGCTGTTGATAAAAGAGGAAGAGCTCCATGTCCTAATAAACTATCACAGGATGTAATTGATAAGGTAAAACGACATATTAATATGTTTCCAAAATATACCAGCCATTACACCAGACATTACAATCCCCGTAGACGGTACCTTCCTTCATTTTTGACCATAAGAAAAATATATAAGTGTTACCTAGAGCATTGTCAAGAAAATAACGAAGCTCCTGTCAAGTAATGGTGCTACAGGAGAGTGTTTAATACCGAATTTAATCTAAGTTTTCATCATCCCTTGTCCGATACTTGTAATAAGTGCGATAAGTTCGAAACATCAATAAAATCGTGCATAAGTGAGTCAGATAAAAAGAAAATAATGTGCGAGAGAGAGCTTCATCACCGAAAAGCCGAATCGGGAATACAAGCCAAAAAAGAGGCAAAAATAGTGGCTGAAACTTCAAGGAATGAAGAAGTGGTATCAGTTTGTTTCGATCTACAAAAAACTTTACCTACACCAGCACTTACAACCAACAAAGTGTTTTATATGCGAGTATTATGGACATATAATTTTGGAATCCATAATTTGGGCAAGAAATGTGCTTCAATGTATATGTGGGATGAATCGGTAGCATCCAGAGGCTCTATGGAAGTTTCTTCATGTCTTTGGAAATTTATTGCTGGTCTTAATCAAAATACACGACATCTTATTGCATTTAGTGATTCTTGTTCGGGACAAAATAAGAATAAAAATATTGTGAAATTTTTTATGTATGTGGTTAAAGAAACTCAGCTAGAAATAATAGACCACAAATTCCTTGAACCGAGACATACCTTCATGGAATGCGATGAAGATTTCGGAGTCATTGAAAAGTACAAAAAGCAAGTACCTTATATTTTTGTACCCAGTGAGTGGATGATTGCTGTGAGAAACAGTTCTAAGAAGTTTAAATGTGAAGAAATGAAGATGGAGCACTTCATTTCACTCGAAAACTTCAACGAGTACGTGCAGGAAAATATTAAAAAGGATGATGAGAATAAGCAGATAAAATGGAGAGAAATAAAATGAATTCGGTTTGAGAAGAAAGACTCATTTACTATGAAATTCAAGTACACTCTCAATGAAGATACTGAATTTATAACTGTTAACTGTATGAAGAAGATGCGTGGAAGAACACCTCAGAATATTAGTGTTAGCAAACTGTATAGTTCACCCATGAGTCTGAAGTATGAAAAATGGAAGAATTTACAAGACCTACTATGCTTTGTGCCACCAATTTACCATCAATTTTACAATCAGCTCAATCACACTGCGAAGAAGGGAAAACAAGGTCAGAAAAAGAAGCCAATGCAACCTGAAGAAAGAAAAGAGAAGGACAATGAAGATGACGATGAGGTAGACGATAATGATAAAATACTTTTGAGCGACTATGATGATGAGGAAGATATTTAGCTCAGTTGGTAGCACGTCTATATAATATCATTTCGTTATTATTTTTATGCATTTTTTGTTCCTGTATTTTTGTGCAATATACATTTTGTTTTCGTATTTAATGTAGCTTCTTAAATAAATGTTCAAAAAATTACGTGTATTTCTTTTATAAAAGATATTATTTATTTATTTACTCATGGTAATATTTACTTGTACCATTTTTACTCTAAACAACAAAAATGGTAGATGTACATTTTGTAAAAAATGTTTCAAAAAAACTAAATGTATATGATTGTAAAAACTGCACATGAAAACATTAAGAACTTACTAATAATAATATCTTGTTTAGATTTTAAAATTTTGTTTGGTCTTTTTGTGCCACTACTTAAACTTTAACTCTCATTTTCTCAAAACTATCTAAATGTCACTTGTACCACTTTTCCTCTCAGCCCCTCATTTATTTTGTTGTGTGTGTGTCGTATATTTTTATTAGGAATAATTTTTCGTGCAATTGAAAGTTATTTTCTATTATTTTTTTTGCGAACTAGGGATCTTTTGCTACAACTATGATTTAATTTTCATTGTTTGTTGATAATTCTTCCGTAGCCAATCCGGAGTATCGGAAATTTACCTGTATAGGAATGTCCGAAATAGATCTACAGAAAGGAAAATGATTTGCCCTAACAAAAAGGTAATTTTCGTGCAATTGAAAGTTTATTTTCTATTAAATATTCGCGAACTAGAGATCTTTGCGTAAAGTATTTCATAGAAATCTCATACGTAAAAGGTGTCGAAAGTCAACTGACTGAGGAAATTTTCGATCCAACCTGTGATCCGACTTTCAACTTAACCATTCACGCTCCGACTTCGTCGCCAGTCGGAAGTCGGATCTTCAAGTCGTCCCACTAGTCGTACCACTAGTTGTCCAACTAATCCAACTAGCCCACTCACGGTCCGATTTCAGATCCAACTGCAGAAGTTGGACCACTAGTCGTACCACAAGTCGGAATGTGAATGGCCTGCATTAGACAGGCCATTCACGTTCCGACTTGTGGTCCCACTTAGTAGGACTACTAGTTGGATGTTCGTCTCCACTCACGCTCCGACTTTCTATCCAACTTGCGGTCCAACTTCAGTTCTAGGTTATTTTCACGATGGTGTACATCGCTTAACCAAAAAATGTATCGAATAAACACTACGCAAAATATAATTAGGAGGAGGAAAATGGCAGCATTGTGCTTGTTATCTTTATATGTATGTTATGATATGTATGGTTAAAAATTAGGTTTCGTTTCTCTAGTTATTTGTCTGGGGCTGAACTAGTTAATTTTTTCAACTCTTGACTTTTATGACGTTTTAAGATGTAGGAAAAAATTATAGTTTTTAAAGATTTGTGTAGGTATAAAATCTATATTTTATTTGTTTTAAACTGGAGCTGGGATTTATTTTGATGTGTGTGTGTCGTATATTTTTAATAGCAATAATTTTTCGTGCAACTGAAAGTTATTTTCTATTATTTTTTTTGCAAACTAGGGATCTTTTGCTACAACTATGATTAAATTTTCATTGTTTGTTGATAATTCTTCCGTAGCCAATCCGGAATATCGGAAATTTACCTGTGTGTAAATGTCCGAAATAGATCTACAGAAAGGAAAATAATTTACCCTAACAAAAAGGTAATTTTCGTGCAATTGAAAGTTTATTTTCTATCAAAAATTCGCGAACTAGAGATCTTTGCGTAAAGTATTTCATAGAAATCTCATACGTAACAGATGCCGAAGATCAACTAACTGAGGAAATTTTCGATCCAACCTGTGATCCGACTTCCAACTTCACCATTCACGCTCCGACTTCGTCGCCAGTCGGAAGTCGGATCTTCAAGTCGTCCCACTAGTCGTACCACTAGTTGTCCAACTAATCCAACTAGCCCACTCACGGTCCGATTTCAGATCCAACTGCAGAAGTTGGACCACTAGTCGTACCACAAGTCGAAACGTGAATGGCCTGCATTAGAGATCGATATATGCTTATCACTTTTACAGTGTATGCAATACATTCTTTTTTCATCACATGTATGTGTATCAGTTTTAATTTCTACACATCGTATGCAGTATTCCTGTATACCTTTACATTGTATAGAAATATGTCCAAATTTGAGGCATTTATAACATTGTGTAACTTTACCTAACAATTTTTCAATTTAAAAATATACATAATTAATTACAACATAATTTGGCAAACAATTGTCAAAAGTGGTTATAACATTACGTGTAGGTACATATTCTGTATTTCTATCCTTTTCTATTTTCCTGTGCATTCTGTTAATATCCATAATTTGTGAACTAGAGGTCATATATTTTTTAAAATATTCAATATTTTATTTGGTATCGACGTATCACGTATCAGCCTTTTAATTTCTAATACGTGATTGGTAATGTACGCCTTTAAATTATCGTCTTTTAAATGACTATTGCTGACTAATTTATTTGCATCCAAAATAGATTTGAGAATTACTTTAACACGGTTTCCACCTGTACTTTTAATTTCCTTAATATTGTTATTGTTGATCTTTGTTATTGTGGTATTAATTCTTGTATTCATCTCTTGTTCACTAACACTAACAACTTCAGAAGTATTTAGTTCGCGCATTGGCGTCTTATTGGTATTCTCCCCTATCAGGGGAGAATATTTTTACTTTTTTATCACTATTTTAATACAATATGTAAATATTATTTAACACAACGAAATTAAAATATTCTATTTGTCACAAAAACTGGGAACTTAATGACTTTATCGATAAACACGTCTACCCGATATAAATGTATCGCTTTGACTGTGTAACGATTGTGACGATTGCTATGTTGTCTAATCTTCGTTTATCTTATTAAAGTTTTTTAAAAAATACCCCGTATATTATTTTAGTTTCTTTCGCATAAGAACATTTTTGTTCACCTTGCTAATTAAATCTCCGTTACAGTGTTATCTCCATGACTAATCCCTATTTAAATTCGGTATGTCCTTAGTTTATTATTGTATTGTGAATCCTCTGTATCAAGCAAACCTTAGATACGATAAACCTTTTAAAATAAAATTGCACTCGAGTGTTATAATATAAGTCGCGTTAGAACCACCTACCTGGCTGTTTTTACTAAAGTGGTCGGAAGGTTTTTACTGCAAATATATAAAATAATTCCTCAAAAGAACTACTCTCCTTCCCTTTAAAAATGACATTAGGTAGAAGTATTTAGGTCTCACAATATCGGAGATACTGTTTCGTCTCTGACAACTACGACTGAAGTATTCTTTCCTTGTATATTTATATAGGTATATACAAATCGTTGTAAGCATCACAATTTGATGAACTATATCTTGCTTACCGTTACTCCTAGAATATTTTACAGTAGACTATTTTAAAGTAGAGAAAATAAGCTTCCCTTTTCCTTTGGTAATTCATCATTACATCATCATAATCCAGCACTTTGCTTTCACTGCTGGACGTAGACCCCCTCATTTTTATTCATTGTGCTCTATCTTAAGCACTTTTTATCCAATTTCTTTACATTTTTTTGAGATCGTTACTCCAACAAATAGGGGGTCTTCCTCTACTTCTTTTGTCTAAGCAACACAACTACACCTCCAACCAGAATTCAGACGAATATTGAAGAGATATTGGTCAACAGACTTTATTCACTAATTTTAATTTTAATTTTCATTTCAATTTTAGTTTTACATTATAATCCTACATTAATTTAATTTGTAGTATTAGTATTGGGAGTGTTATTAGTGTATAATTTCTCCTCTCTTGTATTTGAAATACTCACATTTACTAATAGCTTGTAATAGCAGATTGTAAATTCGGAAATTTAATAAAAAAAAATATTTAAAGTTTTATTAGCAGTTGCGATATTTTTAATTACGTTCAGATCCTTTGTGTTTCTTTCTTCATTATTATCAGCGATTTGTTCCGACAGACCAAAGAATAAAATGTTTTTCTTTCTTTTTTACGCCTCCGACATTTCTTTAACAAATATGTCTTCACATAAAAAAGTATTTTGTATTGTAAGACAATGATATACATACATTTAAATATGTTATTAAAAATTCTGTAAAATTCTGTAGAACTTGTGACGAATTTTTTTCAGAGTCTGAAAAATTTATGTGTTGAAATTGTTTCCTTAAAATGGAGCCTACAAAACCAAAGGCTATATTTATCTACAGAAAATATTTTTATAATCCAAATAAATTCGAATTCTGTACCTAACTTCTTTTTAAAATAAAGAGGTATAAAAATTCTACCCATTTCCACCTCAGGCAAAGAATCAGCTATAAATGTTATGCAGAAAATAAAATAAAAATAAACATTTAAGACAGAATTGTTATTACAGAAAGCAGTAAAATATTTTCTATGGGTTACTGACTTGTAAAAAATAGTGATAATATAGAGGTTTCAATTCGAAAGAACACTACAGGATGTACAAAACTGAGAATATTTAACTATTGTGAAGATCACAACAAGCATTTTCTAGTCTTTCTCCTCTCATTTCATCCCTCGCTCAATACGTTATGCTCATGAATTCATAATATTTCAAAAGGAGACATTCTCGACTGGAGTTGTGCAAACTTATAACTTGTCAGGTATACAAAGAGGTTCCCCCACATTAAAATATGCCATTAAACTTCTTAAAAGTTGGAAAATCCTTTGTTTTCGACTGCACGAAAAAAGTGGCCGCAATAGAATAAAATCACTGGAGTTTCACAGCATCCAGAATATTATGAAAGGGAATAAATCAACCGTAGAAAAGTATTTCGCTGGGTTTTGTTTTTTCTAAGTTTGTGCTGAGGCATAATGGATTGATTATGTTGTTGTTGTCGTGTTGAAGTTATATGTATCATGAAACCAATTTTTCTACAAACTGTTTTTATTTTTTAATAATTATGTATTAATATTGTATATATTTTTAAAATCATGATTATTTTCTTTCTTGATACTGATTGTAGATATTTATATAACATATAGGATCTTCTACCAATTATTAACTACAAAGTTTTTTTTAACTTTGGGGTAACAACAAGTTTTTTTAAGCCTGACTTATTTTCTCCCTATATTAACATTGCAGTCTAACTTACATCAGGTGTTTTCTCCACATAAAAACATTTATAACGAAATTTTAAAATAAAAATTGTTATAAACATGAACATTTAAGGCAAAAAGGTTAAGTAATTTTATGTAAAACTTAACAATAGTTTCTATACTAGACATAATTAATGCAATTGAAAAAATCTGTCAAGTATTACCCATCACACGAAAAGAAAGAATATAAAATATTATACAAAAACAAACTAGAGAAAAGTAGAAAGTCAAGAGCAAATATTAGTAAAGAGGAACTCAAAGTTATCAAAGCTCCGAAAGAAAATGATTCAAAATGAGAAAAGAAAATTCAAGAATTGTTTACAAGTGGGTCTTACATCGAACTAAACGAAGGACCTAATAAAATCACTGGAAAACAAAATATATAAAACACTGCAAAAATTCAAGAAATACCTGAAAGACTACCAAAGAAGAACATAAACATTACACTAGAGCAGGCCCGACGCCTACAGCAGGCTGGAGTAAAAAATTCACAAAGAAAATGTACCCCTAAAACCAATTTACACCAGCATGGGTTCTTCTTGCAGAAGACTGTCAAAGTTCCTCTTAGACATAATACAGCCTCTAGCACACAACACAACATCATTTATCAAAAACTCATAGCCATTATAGCAGAAATAGGTTACAATTTTAACAATACTCTAGTCAATTTTGATGTCACTAGTCTTGTCACCAATGTACCATTGGAGAAAACTTTAAAAATAATAAAAGAGAAGGATAATAAATTGACAACAAAAACCAACCTAAATGTATAAGCTATCATAAAGCTACTAACACTTTAACTGTCACAGTATGGTATGGAGTTATAACGAAACATATTCCAATGGTGAAAAACTAGAAAATTGGACTGGAAACATGAACCTCAAACTTATTCATAATCCAAAACATCCCGCGTCTTTCAACACCGGAAGATGGCGCAGAGGTTACAACCCAGAAAATATATTTGTCAGCGACATGATTGGAGACCAGGTAACAACAATTGTTGGAAGCGCCCTCCTAAAAACACAGCACAGATCAATAACTTGCTTTTTGAACACGACAATCAGATACGAAATTGTTCCTTTCAAACAATGGTTAAATTTCGTTAAAGCAAAATGGAAAAAAATCGCTGAAGCATTAGATCAAGAAGTTTCCCAGTAGAACTGTGCTCTGATTCATACGATAAATTTGTACAAATCGTAAAACAAATATTACGAAAATATATTCCTAGAGGTTGCTGAACCGAATACATAGCGGGGCTAAATGAAGAATCTAAACCCCTACTTAAAAGATAGGAGCAGCTTTATGAAGACGATCCCTTTTCGGAAGCAACAATACAGGCTGGGGAAGAAGTGCTACATGCGATATCCGCCAACAGTACGGACAGGTGGTGCAAGCTGGTCACGAGTCTAGACATGAAACAAAACAGCAGACGCGCTTGAAAATTAATTCGGAATCCTGGCAACAATTCCACAGCCCGTCACCTGACGACACATCTGACAAAAGTCACACCCGATCAGATAGCCCATCGTCTGTTGACAAATGGTAAGACGATATCTAGGAAGAACACAGTGAGAGTAGAACGAAATATCGACGAAGAAGAGGATGTTCTAGGTAGGTACCTCCTTCTAGGTACAGGAGATGAGAGGTGCGATCCATCAAATGAAAGATAATAGAGCGGCTGGCCTAAACGATATCCGAACGGAACAAATAAAGCACCAAAAACCCTAGAGTGGCTTGTAAAAATTATGAACTGTTGCATCCGTACATTCTAAATCCCCAAAATCTGAAGGAAAGCTAGAATGGCGGCCCTCTTAAAACCAGGAAAGGATCCAGCGGATACAAACAATTTTAGACCTTTCTCTCTTTTGTGTCACCTTTTCAAGGCTTTTAAAAGAGAACAAGAATCATAGTTCATAGATATACAGAATTATACAAATAAACAATATTTTAGTTAAATCTATTCTGAGACTTCGTGGATTATACAATAATTTACACAGGCTGTTCTAACAATCAAACAAGAGTAGGATGTGCTATGTATGTGCAAAATACTCACCAATATAATAATTACAAATTATGTAGTGTTAGTAGCATTAAAATAAATAAGTGCCCTCGTAATAACTAAGGGTCGCCATATAATAAATAAGGATTTCATCACATAGATTGCCGGATAATCATATCACTCTTCTATGTACTTACATCTTTATTGAGGAACAATTATGGTTAAAAATTATTACATATTAACCGTTAATACAGGGTGTCCCATAGTTAATTGAACATTAGCTAATGGGTGATAGCTGACATCAAAATAAAGCATTTGAGCAAAAATTGCTTAGGCAAAATGTTGCTAGTTTTCGTTCTACAGGGTGCTTCAATAATATTTTTTATATTATTTTTAGGGATATATTGAAAACTATTCAACCGATTTAAGTAGAATTTGGTATTTTGCAATTATTTAGTATGCTTAATATAAAAATGATATTAGTTTTACCGATGACACTAGGTGGCGCCACCTACTATAACATTGGTTCATTAATGGGGCCATAATTTTTTTTCCCGTCCTGTATAAACATTCTAGGAAAACAACATGAAATAACATTCAATTCTACACAAAAAAGATATTCTTGTTTCAAATCAAAAAAGTACACCGTTTTCGAAATAAACGTATTTTTTAGAGACGTGCATAAAATAAAAAAAATTTACAAAAACTTATGTAAATTGAAACAATATTCAAAAGGTCTTAAATAAAAGTGAATATTAAATGTATTAATAGTAGATAATTTTTGCAAACAAAATGCATATGATTGAAACAATTATTTTTATTAAACCTTTGACTGAGTAACAAATTTAAAAAAAAATCAGAAATTAACTTAAACAATGAAGTGAATATAAAACAATTAACAAAGTGAATAATTCAAAACGAAACGAAAAAAAAATTACAATAAGTGTTCAAAATGTGCACCATTAGATAAACTACATAATCTAAATCTTTTGTGTAAGTTTTGTCTTATTTTAAATAATGAGTTTCTTTGGGCCCTAATTACGTTAACTCCCTCTACAATATTTTGCCATAACTCTTGACGGTTATTTATTTTAAAAAAAAACAAGTGACTTTAGGTAGCTCCACAAGTGAAAGTCTAGGGTATGTAGTTCGGGACTGCGTGCTGGTCATGGGTATACACTACCTCTACCAATCCACCTTTGAGGATAAATTTCATCTAGATAATTTCTAACTTCTAGGTTATAATGTGGTGGTGCACCATCATGCATATACCAAGAGTTCCGTCTCAAATTTAGAGGCATGTCTTCTAAAAGAGTTGGTAAATATTTTCTCAAAAAATTTAGATACGTTACTCCGTCAAGCCTAGTTGGTAATTCGAATGGTCCTACAATACAATCCCCAAATATGCCACACCAGATATTTATGGAAACCTCGTGTTGAAAATGATGTTCTTGAAATGAACCTAGTAACCAGTTAAACACACCCCTTCTAGTAAATGTGGCTTCATAGGTAAATAAAATTTTATTATAAAACATTGGATCGTCTAAATGCCGCCCCATCATAAACTGACTAAATCGGAGCCTTGCTGAAAAAACCTATGGTAAAAGATTCTGTACTGGAGTAAAACGATACGGATACAGATTTTCTGCCCGTATTATTCTTGACACCGTAAATTTGCTTATACCAGTGGCCGCAGAAACAAGCCTTGTAGTGGTTTCTGGATCTTCTGCAACACGCACAACAATTTCATCCTCCATATCCGCATCAATTACTCTCGGTCTTCCAGCATTCCCGTTTTTGGAATGAAATAACCCTGTTTCGCCTAACCTGTCGAACAATGATCTAATAGTTTTATGGTTTGGTTGCCTTCTATTGGAATAAAGTTCAAAATAGAGTTCAGCTGCTTTACGAGAACAAAAATTTTCCTGGGCATACAAACAGATCATATCGCGCATTTCTACATTAGAAAATTCACTATGACATGGCATTTTTTCTTTATCTTAGGTGGTTTATAAAAAACTTAATAGCACTTTGATAACTAATAATAAATAAATTAGTAGTAACGTCTTGACGTTGTCATTAAGTTCAAAGCATACTTGTTTTGCAAAAAATTAAATAGAGACATGCATCATTAACAAAATACGTGTATGTCGAAAACGGTGTACTTTTTTGATTTGAAACAAGAATACCTTTTTTGTGTAGAATTGAATATTATTTCATGTTTTTTTTTCTAGAATGTTTATACAGGGCGGACAAAACAATTATGGCCCCATTAATGAACCAATGTTACAGTAGGTGGCGCCACCTAGTGTCAATGGTAAAACTAATATCATTTTTTTATTAAGCATACTAAATAATAAGATACCAAATTTCACTTAAATCGGTTAAATAGTTTTCAATATATCCATAAAAATAATATAAAAAAATATTAATGAATCTCCCTGTAGAACGAAAACTAGCAACATTTTTCCTAAGCAATTTGAGCTCAAACGCTTTATTTTGATGTCAGCTATCACCCATTAGCTAATGTCCAATTAATTATGGAACACCCTATATATTAAATGGTACTTAGTTAACGTTGTAACGAGATCCACATCTCGACATTAAGTTATCAACTGTAAGGTATCAACTTAACTACTCTCTCAATTTTAATATTTGCCCTTTTTTATAATCGCCCCTGCTTATCTACAGATGGTTGTGCACGTGCAAGCAAAGTTATGTGCAATTAAACAGACTCAGTTATTTTGTTAAACTTGACACACTGCGTATGTTTTCGATTCCGATTGAAAATAATTCCAATTAAAACAATAAGGCAATATCAAATATTACTAATATTATTTATGAATCTTAATATCTTAGATATAACTTCGCCTGCATTACCCACTAGGTGGATCGAGTAGTTGGTGGGTGATGTTGCCGGTCTCAAGCCCGGATAAAGGAGGAGGGTTGTAGGGTTAGGTTAGCAGCCTGCCATATATAAAAATAAAAAGAAGCTCAAAGAATCAGTGACGAGTCTCGGACTAGGACAGAAAATAGGGTAACGACAAAGGAGAGAAAAAGGACGACGAACTGGAAAACGAAAAATATAATGAGAGTGGTGACGTGGAACATAAAAAGCCTAAATAACCGAGATCAGAAAATAGAAAAAGAGTTGAGAGAATATCAAATAGATATCTGCGCCCTACAAGAAACAAAGAGGAAAGGTAAAGGACAAACGCGGCTTGTAGAATATTTACTAATATATAGTGGGGTTCCAAAACAAGAAAGAGCAAAGGAAGGTGTAGCAATAATGATCAAAACAAAATATAAAGATCAAATTAAAGAGTTCCAGTACATATTTCAGAGAATACTATTAGTAAAAATTAGGGCGAAGAGCAAAATTATTAACATAATAGGGATACATGCACCAGAAGACTGCAAACCTGACAGCGATAAAGAAGAGTTCTGTGATTAGCTACAAACATTAGTGGAAAGAGAAGTGAAGCAAAATGAATTACTTATATTATTGTTAGATTTCACACCAGAATAGAAGACGAAGTAATACCAGTAATAAAACAAAGATTTAACGAAAGAGTTATCAATGAAAACGGAAAGAGAATGGTGGAATTCTGCACATCAAACGAACTGAGAATAACCAACACATTTTTTGTTCATAAAATTCAGCACAAATACACGTTTGAAAATACAAGAGGACATAGATCAATGATATATTATGTGGCCACAAACAGAAATATTCACCATAAACAGATAGTGGATGTGAGAAGTTTGACGTCACCCAATGTGGAGAGCGATCACTATTTGGTACTTGGTAAAATTAGATTCAATGAAAGATGGAAAGAAAAGCTTAAACAAACCAATTCAGAGGAAATAATAAAAATAAAAAATTTAAGAGATGACGGTATAAAATCATTATATCAAAAAAGGCTAGAACAGAAAATACAAATGGAGAATATCGAAAATGAAAGCAATGTAGAGACTAGGTAGAGAAAACTTAAGAAAAATATTCTGGGTGCTGCCCGAGAAGCCCTTGGAACGAAAATAATAAACAAAAAGTGGTCAACAATAACACCATGGTTTACACTAGAGGTTAAACAAAAATATCACAAAAACAAAGAAAGCTTATCTAAAATATAAGTCAGAAAAAACGAATGAATCATATGAATCATAAGTTTTTATTCTTTTATAACAATATAAAAGAATAAAAACTGAAACTCATCAAGATCCCAATAATTACCAAGCAATAAATATATTAAATTAAACACTCAAACTGACAACAAAATAATAACGACAAAAATAAACGAACAAATAACTCTGCAAAAGGAAAAGCAAGGATTTCGAACAGGAAGATCATGCACGGATACAGTTTTTATAATAAACAAATAAAAGAAAAGTCGCTGGAATACAACGAACTAGCATATGTGTGTCTGATAGATTTAAAGAAAGCGTTTGATAGTAAAAACCTTACATTAGACAAGGAAATTCGCTGAGCCCATTAATATTTAGTCTAATAATGGATGAAATCATAAAGAAAGTTAAAAAAAGAGGATATAGCATGGGAGAAAAGGAAATAAGGATAATGTGCTACGCCGACAACGCCATAATAACAGCCGAAAATGAAGATGACCTACAAAGATTAATTAAAGAATTCGAAGATACGGCGCTCATATACAACATGGTGATCTCAAAAAAGAAAACTAAAGCGATAGTGATATCAGACGAACCGAGACGATGTAAACTAGTCGTAAATAACAAAATAATAGAACAAGTGATGGAAACTGAATACTTGGGAATAAAACTGTCAAGCTACGGAAAAGTGAAAGAAGAAGTACAAAAATGAGTGAACATGGCAAACAGAGTTGCAGGATGTCTCAACAACACAATCTGGAGAAACATATACCTCACAACGAAAACGAAAACCAGAATATATAAATCAACAATAAGATCGATAATGACCTACACAGCGGAAACAAGAGCAGATACGGTGAAAACACAAAGACTGCTGGAAACAACAGAAATGAAAGTTTTACGAATAATAACAAACCAAACTCTAAGAGACAGAGTAAGAAGTGAGGAAATACGAGCGAGATGTGGTATAGAGGAAATAAACGCGTGGACCAAAAGAAGAAAAGTGGAATGGAATCAACACATCAAAAGAATGACAGAAAATAGAATAGTACGAATAGCAAGAGACAAATCGCCAAATTAAAGAAGATCATTGGGACGACGATAAAAAGATGGTCAGATAACGTCCATTGAGGCTAAAAATCGAAGTAAAACAGGCATTTAGCCTATTTATAAAGTAGGAAGAAAAAGAAGAATATCTTAGATATAATACTACTACAGCATCGTTTTAGCTTTTTGCCATCGAAAAAGCTGTAGGACGGATTTAAAAGGAAAATATTAAAGTAGTTGTGATAATAACAAATTCAAGATATGAAATATAAAAATTAATTTGTATAAAGTGGAAGTGGTATTCCTATGAACATAATAGGTGACGAAAAAGTATACTGGTTGGCGAAAGATGAAATAACAAAGGGTGAGATTTTAACTCACATTTTATCAAGTGATGCAGTAAATGACGTTAAATTTAAAATATATAAAATATGGGAAAAAGAATTTGGGAAAACAATATTAACAATTATTTTTATTATCAATTTGAAAGGATATTCTATTAAGTCTCTGCAACGTTATAATTAGACTTCGGCAAATATGCATATTGCATATTTTGCATATTGTGCATATTTTATGCAAATATTTCATATTTTGGCATATTTGTATAAAAGTTTGCATAAAGTGCATAAAAGTTCAGATTTTTATACTGTATTTGAAAATTTTTAAACATACCAATTTATTTCAATTCTTGTATAAAATTTTGTAGTCATTTTAATCAAGACATGATCTAAGTACGTAATCTCTACAGGTACAAAACATTTACAATTTCAAAGAAGATCAATTTAAGTAGCCCTCAACGTTCTTAGAAAGTCTCGGTCACTGAGGCATTCAGCTATTGGATAATCGCTAAGGGTTCGCTCATTTGCATTTTATGATCTAATCTCCAAATCTATCTAGGTACAATTTATTGTATCTTAACAGCAGGTAAACGGCTAATAGTTTTAATCCTAATTTAGGGATTTTCCAAAATCTCCCAGTTTATTGAATTAGGTACCTAAACATTTCTAATTTGATGCTCAGATTTATAAATCATTTTTGTTTTGATATTCAAAGCGTAAACACTCGTTGTGCGTACCAAAAAGGAAGATTGTGATTTTATAATGCCTAAAACAACCAGTGCTTCAACTTGGATTAAACCTTATCAAGAGCTGTCTATGGATATGGGAAAAATCTACTGTTCAGTCTGTGGCAAAATTGTAAGTATCTAATATTTTCTATTAAATATCTAATATTTCATACATACAAGGTGTTTCCAAATGACACTTACAACGTTTGACTGTAGATACTTTTCGAAAAATTGAACAAAACGATATAGTTAATGAGGGGTCAAACTTATTTACTTTTCGAGATACAGGGTGTTAAAATTAAAAAAAATTAAATTCTTTTAGTTAATAATAACAATAACTTTAAAACCAATAAACGTATTTACTTGAAATTTAGTACTCGTAGGTTGTTTTTAAATGAAAAATAGCTTCCTTTAGTGAGAAAAAATTGTCCATGGTACAATACAATGGTGTGTATTTAGAAAAATTTTTCACCTTTACTTTTTTTTATGAAGTCAGCTATTCTAAAACACAATTATTTTTATTGTAATTGAATTAACAAAAAAAACTTTTGTTGAATTTTAAAATAAGTTATATGATGTACTAATGGTTAGTAACAAAAACTAATTTGTGGATTAATACTGCATTTAAAACACTTAGCGAGTGTTTTTTTTTCAAACCAGTTATTTGATTAACCAAAAACACCCTGTATATTTTAATATTTTAAAGGTTGGGTTAAAATAAAGGTTTTTATTTTTATTTATAGATAGCATGTGAGAAGAAATTTCAGATAGACCAACATGTGAGAACTGCTCCACACATTGCAAAAAAAGGGAAAATAGGAGGAAAACATCAAACTTCAATGGCTAAATGTTTCCAATCTACTTCAAAAAAATTAGATGAGCAAGAAACTTTTAATAAAGACTTGTGTCGCGCATTAGTGTCTGCAAACATACCGCTTTCAAAATTAGCAAATGTAAATTTTAGTTCGTTTCTAAAAAAATATTGCAAACTTAATGTTCCAAGTGATCGATCTCTAAGAAGAAATAATGTGAACGGGCTATACTCGTCGGTGTTAATTAATATTAAGGAAGAAATTGCAGATAATTATTTTTACATATCTGTAGACGCAACCACTGATTCCTCAGGAAAGTATATTGCTCATTTATTGATTGGTGTTCTTACCTTACCTCTTACGTATAAGAAGATACCTTACCAAAATCTCATCTTATTTCATGCCAGCAACTTGAGAAAACAAATGCTTTAACAATTTCGCGTTTTATACAAGAAACATTAGCAACTTTTTTTCTTCCGACAACTATTCCTTCTAATGAATTGCTGCTTATTTTATCGGATGCTGCTCCTTATATGGTGAAAGCAGGACAAAATTTAAAAATATTTTTCCCAGATTTAATACATGTTACTTGTGTAGCGCATGGATTAAACAGAGTTGCAGAGGAAATACGAAAAAAGTTTCCTCTTGTAAATACCATGATATCCAGTGTCAAAAAAGTATTTCTTAAATCTCCTATAAGAATTCAACTTTATAAAGAAATGCTACCTAACATTCCTCTTCCACTACAACCTATTTTAACGCGATGGGGAACATGGTTAGAAGCAGCTAATTTTTATCATTTTGTTAAAATAAAGAACATAATTGATACGTTAACAGATGAAACTTCCCAATCTCTTTTGGATTCTAAACAAACTTTTCAGAGTAACTTGCTTTAACAAGAACTTTCATTTATAAAATCAAATTTTAGTTTTGTTCAAAAAAGAATTACTCAGTTAGAATCACCAAAACTGTCATTGTTCGAAAGTACATCATTAATAAAAGAATTTGCGTCATGTTGTCGGAACGTTAGAGGTAATATTGGAAAAGATATTTTAAAAAAATTTGAAGCTGCTATGGAAAAAAATAAAGGTTACCATATTCTTTCTGAAGTAGTCAGTGTTCTAGCTGGAAATATTTCGGAAACAATTAATTTAGAACCAAATGTTTTGGTTAGTTTGAAAAATGCTCCCGTTACATCAGTTGATGTTGAACGAAGTTTTTCCATATATAAATATACTAGCGTCTAGCCGTTGGCAGGTCAGGATAATCCTGACCAATCAAATCGCACTTGATTTTGTGTGTGGCGCGTCATTCAAATTATGTACAGGTTTGAATGTAACAGTTCTCATTTCTCATACCACGAAACGTTTTCAGATTGTTCACACAATCAAGGAGTTATGGTTAATTGTTTTGAATACACAGTTTTAATATTTTACATATTATAAATATTATTGCGAGTTGGCAACAAGTGACAAGACAGTAGACAGTGACACAAAGGCTTGTCCACAGATCAGATCGGGTTTGTCACTTATTATTATTATAGATCATAGTTGTTGTTATGTTGTTGTATAATAAAAATAATAACCACAATTCCTTTGCTTTCGAAATTAAAGCAGCCTGACCTATGACACAGAAACTTCATTGTTTTGTGAGTCTGTGGAAAAGTTCTCTACTTTAAAGTATTTTGTTTTTGTACTACTTTCAATAGAACATTCCCACTCCTGAAAAGAGGCTAAATTGGAAAATTGAAGTGTTTCACTTTCTAGGATTAGGTTGTGTTCTTCTTGAAAGTGAGTGTGCAATTCTGCAACATAACTTAAATGAAAATTACACAAGGGACACTTCTTGAATCTTGTGACACAAAGACCTGCTTGTCACTTATTATAAATCATAGTTGTTGTATATTAAAAATAATAATCACAATAAGATGGTATGTACATGGAAGTGATATAATAAATATTTAAAACAAGTTATATTGTTTATGTATACTTGCAATATATAATATCCATACCTCAGAGGTAAAGGACACTATGTCCATTTTCTTACTTTTTAAGAAGAGCAGTTTTAACAGTTAAATATCAGAAACATTTGAGTATTTACTGATTACAAATTTAAAAAATGTTAAAACTGCTCTCCTCAAAAAGTAAGAAAATGGACATAGTGTCCTTTACCTCCGAGGTATGGATATATGATAATAAATCTCAAAGATATAACATGATCCAGGTGTAGTGTTTATAGAGAACAAATATAATAATGGAAAGTTTTAAGTTCTTCAGTAGAATTCATATACCTGGATAAACTTTTGTTTAATTTGTAACAGATTTGAGAGTCCAAGCCAAATTATGTGAATTTTGAGAACAAGAAGGTTAATTCGGGATAGAATAGTTAAAGGAGTAGATGATAATGCTTTACAAGAAATACTGCTAGGATAAATAGATTTAAATATACGAAAAGCAGTAGACATGTGCAGTCTTACAGAAGCAGGCAAAACTTTTACAAGAAAAAGAGGTAAATGCAGTCAGAAAAGGAGTTCCCAAGTAGAGACTGACCCAAAATGAAGAACTTTTAAATAAGTTTTTTTGTGTGGAAATATTGTTAAATTTAATATACCTATGTATATATGTTATTCAGTAAATCACTACAGTTGACAAAGAATTACTTTATTAATATTGCAAGTCATTGTATGTATACCTCTAATATGTTATACAGTCTGAAAAATGAAAGATTACCCATAAACGATCATATCAATCACTTATTTTGTATTTGCTCACTTTTTCTATAACAAACATTTGTTATTTATAGAAAAAGACAGCAAATACAAAATAAGTGATTGTTATGATCCAATTTTTAATTTTTCCAGCTGTATATCTGCCAGATATAACTAAACTAAAGGGACTAAGCATTTTTTATCTTTATAGAGAGTTATAGGTAGTGAATGAATAAAACAACCAAATTTATAATAATTTGTAATATCTTAGATAAAATACATAATGTTTATAAATTATTATTTGCACACATAGTCTGATAACCTGAACTAGCAAACTAGTAGTTTTTATGTCTAATAAAAAAAGTAGAATAGCTACTGTTTTGAAACTAAATTTAAAGATAGCAAGTCAGTCTCTTCAGAACTTGGTTTCTGAATTTTGGTTCTGGTAATTTTCGTTTTCTTTTTTGTAGAAAATAGCCTACGTTGCATTTGAATCTTTTTATTATGAGGGACATTGATGTGCGTAGATGCAGGACTGGAAAAATTCGATACAGTTAATGCTGATAGTGTTGGTGCAATTGGCGCAATTGCTTTTTCGAAAACCTCAAGCTGTTGGATAGAAGAAGCGGACTCCAGCAGTTCCAAAAATTTCACTTTTATACTCTCTTTTTTATCATTAAATGTAGCTGTTGAATTTTCTTCTTTTTTACTTATTTCTGTAAGAATACATTCTTCAACTTTATTTTTAGAAATATCAGTAGGGGATAGTTGATTTCCACTGTTGGACTCTAAAACTACAAGCAGAACTATATATTAACAAACAAAACCGATATCCGTACTTCATTAACATTCAGTAACATTAAAATCAATTGTCAATCCAAAACCATAAATTAAATGTGTGAGTTGCAGCAAATAAAAATATTTGTTAGTTATATTATTATTATTTTTACCTTGTAAATTTTCTTGGTTTTCAGAATGTAAACCTCTGTATCTGCACAAGAGGTGAATGTGTTTACACATATTCCATTTGATTGCAGAATCTATGCAGGAACACCTGTATCGGTGGATGCATGAGCTACATTCGGTACAAAATATCTCACATTTGCAGTTTATTTCATTTTCTTCTACTGTATATACTTCATACTTTCTAGAGGAAGCAATGCTCCAACCATTCTCAGATGGAATTATTAAGGCCATATTCAAATCTAAGCTAATTTTGTGACGTATGCGCAATTCTTTGATTTTATTGCAAATTTTACCTTTATGTAAGACTATTAATGAATCAAACAGTTTGTCCCTGACGAATTTCATTATTGCTAAAATGGCTTTATCCAAACGTTTAACGGTTTTTCCATTTAAATATAAATACTTTAGTGTTCTGTGCATACGCTCTATGTGCATATTAGTATTTAAACCTGTATGCATCCTGTAACAATATGCCCAAAATTCTGATTTATTAGCATAATAACTTTTAAAATAATGCAAAAAGGGATGAAGATCAGGATCATTTTCCAATTGGTACTGAAACTCTTTTAACATTATTGAAAATGTGGGTACATCTGTTTCTTGTAAAATTATGCGCAGTTGTTTGTATACCAGCACCTGCAATACATATAGTTATTAATAAATTATATGATTTTACTAGCATTTATAATTTTGAATTATATTTATTCACCAAAGTGTACAAACCTGTTTTTCTTTGGTGGTAATTTTACACAAATTATTTCGCCATGCTCGATCCAAGTGCCAAGTACAATACAGTCTAAAAAAGAATGAAATTACTCTTAATTATTTAAATAATAACTTTGATAACTAACCTATGCTCAGGAAGAGTCATCACTTGTATCCATGCATTGTAAAATGAATCTGCTAGGTCAGACATGAAATTTTTACAGGATATTAGTCTTACTTTTTCTTTTATTGCGGAGAAAAATACATAAGGACCTCTTGATCGCTTCTGTTGGATATTAAAAATGCGCATGGAAATCCTTGTCTTAAATTATCCAACACTAAAACAGTATTCAGCTCAAACCCATATTCATTTGTTCCATGTGTACCATCTACACATACACAGTCTGAACCATATTTACACATTATTTCAGCTTGTGCATCAGTCATAATAATTAAAACAAAGTCGTTAGACTTCAAAAATGGATAATTTTCATTAGTGGTTTCTTGTGCTTTGTAAAATAAAACATTTCCAGTCGTCTCCATGTCTTTTACCCATGCATCCACACTAATTCCATCAACTTTGTGGTACCCTGAAGATGTATTTAAATTATATGCACATTCGATATTGTACAAATCTTTTTTTGTAAGAAGATGCAATCGTTCTAATTCAGAATTTCGAACAGAGTCACGCACTTCATCTAAAATAGTTGAAAATGGAATTCTCAAGGCAATTTTTTCAGCAATAGACTGGCGGTCAGATATACTTAGAAATAACTGTCCAATATCAGTTTGATGTCCAATATGTGTTTTTATAAAGTTGACTTCAACTTTTTCTGGCAAATCAACCACAACCGTGAGACCTGCTGGGCAAAATCCACCAATTTTTATGCTGCCTTTCATTTTTAAGTGCCTCTTTCCTTTGCCTTCAGAATTAAAGCAGCCTGACCGATGACACAGAAACTTCATTGTTTTGTGAGTCTTTGCGGAAAAGTTCTCTACTTTAACATATTTGGTTTTTGTATTATTTTCAATGGAATATTTCCACTCCTGAAAAGAGGCTAAATTGGAAAATTGAAGTGTTTCACTTTCTAAGATTAGGTTGTGTTCTTCTTGAAAGTGAGTGTGCAATTCTGCAACATAGCTTGAATGAAAATTGCACAAAGGACACTTCTTAGAATCTTTGTTGATTTTGCTATCTTCCTTATCTACGTTTTTTCATGATAACGTAAATGTTTTTTGTGGATGAAATTGTTACCACATATTCTACATTTAAAATTGTAATTTACTACTTCCACCTGCACTAATTCTGGGTGAAACTTCTTAATATGTTTACGTAAATTTGAGGTGTTTAAGAATACTTTTTTACAGTTTTTGCACTCGAAATCCATTTTCTTTCACGGGGTCTCGTAACGAAATTCAAAATTGAAATACAAATTCAGCTAACTACAGAGATATATCTGGCTAAATAACACAAATTGATCAATGCGACCGCACAATGCTGCACACATAAAGAAATTTCTCTATGGCTGCACAGTAGACTGATTTGTAATTGGTTAGGATCGCTATCTTGTCACTTGTTGCCAACTCACAATAAGATAATATTTCTAATTTGTAAAATAATAAAACTGTGTATTCAAAACAATTAAACATAACTCCTTATTTGTGTGAACAATCTGAAAACGTTTCGTGATGTGAGAAATGAGAACTGTTACATTCAAACCTGTACATAATTTGAATGACGCCTGTACATAATTTGAATGACGCGCCACACACAAAATCAAGTGCGATTTGATTGGTCAGGATTATCCTGACCTGCCAACGGCTAGACGCTAGTTATAATATATGTACTCAGACAGAAGCCACAAGTTTTTGTTAGAAAATGTTGAACACCACTTGGTCATTTATTGTTACCATAATTCTAAATGAGTTTATTCATACTTAAAAATGATGTAGTTACTTAAAATAAATGTAAATCTAATGAATAGTAGGAAATATTTATTAATGTACACATTTTTTTTTTTTTTTTTTTAATAAAATTGTTACTATTTTACGATTTTTTTATTTATTTGTATGCATATTTTGTAAAATATTTGCATATTTTCGGGTAAACACGTGCATATTTATGCGCATATTTTCTACATTTTTATTTGCATATTTGCCGAAGTCTAGTTATAATATTCGATTGGGAAGGGGTGATATGATAACTTGGAGTTTAGGGGGTACCGTCTTCGATAAAGAGGTAATGAATATAATTTAGAGATTCTAAAGTCAATTCGTTGGTTATTGTTTATTGAAGTGCCCTTTCTTATAAATTGTGTGTGCAAAAAAATTAAATACTAAATGTCGTTGGGTGGAATTTTGTATACAATTAAACAAATAATTTAAATTTAAAATCCTACTCAAAAATTACGATATACAATAATATTTTATTGAAACTTGTTTGATACATGGCGTAATCCACTTTTCAGTATCTACCGCCCTATATAGCGCCCCCAACCAGAGAAGATAGTCGCGGGAACAGATTTCTACCAATAACCGCTTTTTTGCCTGAAGGCATTTCGTGAGATAAATTTTTGATGGAATTCATTCTCTGGTGAGAGAATATTGATGACGTGGCCGATGTGACAAAAAAGACAATTGTGTGGACTGGAAAGAATCGAATGCTGAAAAAATAACTTGATTGTGTGCTCTCGCAGCATTGTAAAACGGGGAAGAAAAATAACGGTAACAAGATTTTTCTCAATCCAATTTAGTTTTTAAAATAAATGACGTAAATATATATCTCTTTGTTTTTTCTTTTAGTTAAAAGGTAAAATCTGCATAAAAGTAGATAAACAAACCATGCTTGAACCAAAATTTACTAGAAAAAAGTACTTAATAACCTAAAACGTAAAAAAACAAAACTTAAGAAATAAACAAGTGCCGTATAAAATGATTGAAGCAACTTCTTTGTAATATAGTGCAACGATATAGATTTCGAAAAAAATTAACTTCGAGGTAAAAATTCAAAATAATTAATAAAAATCTATTTGTTAATAAAAATCACTGTTAAGATAATTCCCTAATTTTTTTAATTTGGAATTAACGTGTCTCGACATCTTAGGTCATTGACACGGGACCTACACAGTTATGATACAGAGTTTACAATAGTGAAGAATAATAATATTATGCCTGGCAAGGTACGGTTAAGTTGTATTGATATCGTACTCCTAGTTTTTAATAAAAACAAGTGGTTTTATTAAACAGTTTTTTAAAATTAAAGTGTTTATCTACTAGATACTACTACGTAAGTCATCTATACGTAATTATTATTTTATTATTGTGAAAAGAAAAAGTCAAATAATAAATATAAACTACCATACAATCATTTTGTGAGGTTAGCTGCTATAAGTAGCTTATAGTAGCATGCGACTGGTTTTTCACTTACCAGAGTCGGAGTAAGACCTCCGCCACCGCACCTAAAAATGACTTCACACAATGTAAACACACCTTCCGATCTAACCAGTCCAGTAAATGAACGTTCGAATATCACAAACAGTTATGCTTCAGCCGCTTCACATTCTTTTCCGAGTAAGAACCAAGCAATTGTATTTAGTTGTATCGATAATGCTAAACTGCAGGATTATCTCATTCCTTTGGGCACAATCATCAACCCAAAAAATATTATTTTTTCATCTAGATTATCTCATAATAGAATCTGCATGTATTTGGCAAACAAGACCGTAGTAGATAACTTCATGACACAATATGGCTCTATAGAAGTACTCGGCGAAGTAGTAACAGCAAGAAGACTTGTCTCTCCGGCAGAAAGACTAGTCTTGTCTGGAGTCTGCCCGTCAATTCCTCATCAAGTATTAGTTGAAGAATTAGAGAATATCGGTTTAAAGCTTATTTCTCCAATAACATTTCTGAAAATTAGCTCGACTCTTCCCGAATATAGTCACATATTGAGCTTTCGGAGGCAAGTTTATATAAGCCCTATAACATCACCAATTCCAGATTCTATTCTAATAAATTTCGACCAAACACCTTACCGCATATTTTTGTCACAAGGTACACTCACCTGCTTTATTTGCAAAAATACAGGGCACATATCATCCCAATGCAAAAACAGTTCGGTAACGGAGTCAACTCATATTGAGTCAAACAATGAAGTACCAAATCAAACAGCTTCAACAAGTATACTACACAAGGTACCAAACACCCAGCAGTCATCAAGTTATCCATCATCAAATCCAAGCATATCACCTACACCTACAAATCTCCATGACAAAGAAATTACTAACGCTCCTACTCATAACAACACTTTCAATCAACCTCATTCAGTAGCAATACCGTTTTCACAAACTTCGGAAGCAATATCCTCCAATCTATCAGCTCCTTTTTCATTAGATACAACTGCAGAAAATTCTAATAAAACTGATACAATGAGACAATTTTCTGAAACAACCATTTCAACCAATCTTACAAATAAAATTTCAAGCTCGATTTCTGTCACTACCAAGGAGTTTGCTCCAGTACTTCCAAATGTAATAAAGCCACAGCATCTAAATGAAAACTCTTCCGAAAACACAAGTTCTTCCATAAAACGCAGTATTAGTGAGATCGTCACGCCTCCTTCAGACTCAGTAATTTCATCAGAAAATCTGTTTGCAAAACCCAAACCCTCTAAACCAAAAAAACCGCGCTCATATAAAGTCCCATCTACACGGGAAACTCTTGAAAATTTTATTGATAATCATACCCCACCATTCGTTTTAAATTACCACCAATTGTCCTTACTGATGGATAATGTCCAAGGCTCCTCCGACACTATTAGCGTCGTCAAAGAATTTACAACTGATATCTGTGGTTTACTCCATCTTTTACAAAGCAGCTATCAATATGCAAATGATAGATCTACAAAAAGCAAGTTTACAAAACTTCAAAAGAAACTACACAACCATTTAGAGAAAGAGATTTCTGACTTAGATAGTGACTCTTCTGTAGACAACTGTTCAGTATCATCTAACTCCGAATCTGTTAACAACATTCAACTCGATACTTCAATGGAACATTGATGGATTTTTTCATCGTCTCCCTATGCTACAGCTTCTTTTATCTAAATATTCTCCAGATATTATTATTTCTTATGAACATGGAAGATGCGTCCAATTTTTATGGGTTCCCTCAAACGTCGGAATAACAAGAAATGAAGAAGCTGACAGGACTGCACGAGAGGCAATTTTAAGTGATTTGTTACAGCCGATAGACAAGTGTGTTTTTAGTGACTTAAAAGCTTATTTTAAAAATAAAGTGTGGTGTTTGTGGCAAAATGAGTGGTCTCAAACTAATTCCAATCTAAATAAAATCAAAAATAATGTGTCTCAGTGGTTTCCATCGTCACTCAATAGACGAGAACAAATTGCGGTTGAGCGTTTACGCCTAGGACATACCAGATTAACGTACTCCTACCTTTTTACAAAGAAAAATCCACCTATATGTGATCAGTGTAACGTCCGATTAACAGTCGAACATTTTTTAACAATTTGTAGTAAATATGACCAAGAAAGACAGCGCTACAGGATCCCAAACGTTCTACTAAAGGCTCTAGGTCAAAACTGTTCCTGTAACAATATAGTGAATAATCTTAGATCCATAAACATTTTGTACAATCTGTAGGTGTTTAACTTTGTTTTTTATATTTTGTTCCGTCGCTAATAACCTTTTGGTGGATGCGACATCTTTTTCTGATAAAAAAAAATAATAATATTATGTAAATTGTATTTTTTTAAACAATTGAGAAGTCTTTAAAAAGTCTATTAGACTCTTAAGTCGGCTTGAACAGTTCAGAAGTTTTTCTAGACTGTGGGTTATATTGTTGGCGATGCGGGTGGCCTGGTAGTGTTGATATTCTGTGAGGATGTGCTTAACGGTAATAGGAATATCATTGTAGTTAGGCATAACTATTGGTCTGTAGAGGACATAAGATGACCGTGTGTCAAACGTGTGTGTCCTATTCTCAATCTTCGTACTGCTATCTTTTCTTTTCTGTTCAGATATGCTAGGAATAAATAGCTGTAAACATTAGGTTGTATTTCTCTGAGCTTTGTGTTTTTGGTGATTAAAAGTTCTTGCCACTTGTCTTGGATATTTAGATTTTAAATCTTCTTGGAGCTGTATGTTGTAGACGGGTAAGTTGGATGTACTTGCTTCTTTTAAGGCGCTGTCAGCCATCTCATTTCCTTAAATGCCGATATGAGAAGCCATCCATATTATTGTTATTGAAGTCCCTCAATAGGGATGTGTGGAGATAGATATATTCTAATATGTTTTGCAATAGATCATGTTGAGTGTACATACTTTTTACCGAATGAATTGCGGATAAGAAATCGGTGCACAAAGCTACATTTTGATGATTCTAAAAAAAAACTCAAGAGCTCTTGAAATACTAAAGAGTTCTCCTGAAAGCACTCTACATTCGTTTGATATTCGGTATTGTTGCAGCACTGTATCAACTATAGAGACAGAACAGCCAACTCCATCTGCGTTTCGGGATGCACCTTATCATAGTGGGATGTATTCACAACATCCTTTAAAGCTTGTCGAAAAATATTATTTGTTTATTGCTTATAAAATTTACACAGAGAAGTGTTTATAGAAGAAGGTGTTCTAGACCATGACGGAGCTTCTGATTTTATAGATGCAAATTGTTTGAGATAATTTTGTGTCTTGGCATAAGGGTTGTAGGATCTGTGAAATTAAAAGTATACATCCGACGAAATTCTGCTAGCATAAGATAGGAGTAGTTGCTGCCTCCGAAGGTGGAGTTCATGAAATTCACAATAGATACTTTCAGCGGGACTGAATCGAAAAGCTCCTATGCAAATTCGGAGAGCCGTGTTGTGAATAGTTTTTAACGATTGTAATAAATTATTTGATGCGGACAAGTAAACTATACAACCATAGTCTAATTTGGATCGGATTATAGTTAGATATATTTTGAGTAGTACACTTTCATCGGCACCCCACTCACGGTAGGATAAATTCATTCTGCTTAAACAGATGCCTTTTATTTCATCAGCATGACGTCGTCAGGTGAGTTTGTTATTGACAGTTAGTCCTAAAAACTTGGAATGATAAAATAACTCTAAATTTATTCCTTTTAGTGTTATTTTGGGTGTTTCTGCGCTGTTGTGTCTCCTGGTGAATTTAATTATTTTGGATTTATTTTAAGAGAACCCGAAGCCAGTTTTCTCGGACAAGGTTATAAGGGACTCAATAGAATTTTGTAATAAAGATGATTTTGCAGCTGTGGATTCTTCTTTTAACAGTTAATAGTTAAATATGTTTAACAGGAGATTTTATATGAGAGCAAATATCATTAATGGCTAGCCGAAATGGGGTAGAACTTAAAGTAGAACCTTGAAGTGCATCATTTTCAGTCACATAGTTGTAGGATAATACTCCGTTAACTGTGATCCTTAAAATTTCTATTATTTAAAAGTTATGTAGAAACCATAAGATCATTTTCTACCAGTTTTTGAAGGATAACCGACTTACATGTTGCATCAACAATTACTATCATCCATTTTTTGGTTTGTCTTCTTGGATTTTTTTAGTTAATTTATTGGGGATATAAGGCAGTTGCATTTCAGAGATTTCAGCTAACGGAGTTGTAGCTAGTCTTCCTACGTCAATAAGTCTTGCTATTACTGAAATGTTTTGAGATGATTGGACGCTTTCATTTATTTTTGTGATAGGTTCATTGTTAGAAATGAAAGCTTGGGTAGCTGTCTGTATAGGAATAATGGAAGATGGAGGATTAATGCAGTTATTTGCAACATGTCCTGTTTGCTTACAGATAAAACATTTCATTCTATCTATAAAAAAAATATTCTATGTTCATGACCATCATATGGAATAGTTCAATTGATGTTTGTAGTTTGTAGTTATCAGAAAGGAAATATATTTAAACTTGGCGCCTAAAGCTTAAAACATGGCTGTATTCATCTCCAGGGATACCGGCATTGAGAAACGATATGGGGGATGCTAGTTGTATGACAAGACTTTTTATAGAATTTTCAGCTAGATCATGAGAAATAAAAGGTTATTTAAAATAACAATTCTTTTGGTTGGAGATATAAGTCTTTGAATATTTAGTGAAAATGTATTAACTAATTTTAATGAATGGATACCAATTTTTCGACAAGTTTAGGATTACATAAGTAAACACACACCCTCTTATTTGATATCCTGGATGCGAAGCAAATGTTCTGGGTCCCAATGATAGTTTTGATTGCATATAGCTTTAAACTATTTTTTTCATGAAGAACCACAACCTGATCCTTTTTTTGGGAACGTTGATCTAGGTGCTGATTATACTGCAGCCGTGTAAGATATGTTACTGTTGGTGGTTGGGTTTGTGTTGGTTACAATTTGATTTGTTGACATTGTTGGATTTAAAGCATCCTCGTAGTCAAAGACAACTTCTTGCAATTTGTTTGTATTCATTGTTGAGTGTCAAAAGGCGGCAACTTACCATATACTTTTCTAGTTTCTTTTCTTTGTGCCTATTATTTTTCTTGTTTCTTTTCGGCAGTCGTCATATTCGTTTTTATTTTGGTCTGTTTGCAGTTGTATTCAAGTCTTCCTTGCTGTTTGTCTTTTTTCTAGCTGTTTCCCACATTCCTCGTCATACCATGTTTTTACCTTCTTCTGCCTACTCCTTCCAAACATCTTGTGCGCTGCCTTGGTTATTATTTCGGCAGTCGTTTCCCATAGCTGTTCTATATCATTGTATTCTCTTTCAGAGTTCAAGGTTTTTTCAAACTGTTCTCTATAGTTTTGTTGTTTCTCTGTATTGTGTATTTCGTTCATGTTCCATTGTGGATTTATTGTTGTTTTATTGTATTTGTGGCTAGGTATTCTGGATTTGACTTTTGCTCTGACTAAGTAATGATCTGTGTCTCTGTCTATTCCTCTCAATTTTCTTAAGTCTATAATATTGTTCCCATGACCGTCATCTACAATGATGTGGTCAATTTGGTTGCAGGTCATATGGTCGTTTGAGACCCAGGTTTGCTCATGGATGTCTTTATGCGAAAACATATTACAGCTATGTCGTTGTAAAAATGTAGAAAGTATTTACTTACAGGTAATATCAGGTAATATTTACAAAATTATATAGAAATATTCTGACCCTTTTCTCTGATGAAGTATCTCTAACTATCTAAGTATCTCTAGTATAAGTATCTTTAGTATAAGAAGTATCTAAGTATCTCTAACTATGTCTCTTACTTAGTTTCCCAAAGGGAACTCCATGTCTAATAAGATATGTTCTGTTGCCCCTGTAGCTCAGTGGCTACGTTACTGGCTTAACAAGCTAAAGGGCCCGGGTTTTATTCCTTCTTCTTCTTCTTCGTCTAGCCATTCATGTCCACATCTGAACATAAGCCTCTTCAAGTCTTCCTTTCCATTGTTTTTTATTGTACGCTACTTGTAGCCACTTTTTCCCGAAAGTCCTTTTCAGATCATCTGTCCATCTCATAGGAGGTCTGCCTCTGGGTCTTTTGTGTTGGTATGGTCTCCAGGTTAAAATTGATCTGTGCCATTTGTTTAGATCGCTCCTAGCTACATGTCTAGCGTGTTCCCATTTCAGCTTTAATGCTTTTTGCACCACATCGGTGACTTTGGTTTTCTGTCTTTTCCATGTGTTTGTTTTGTTGTCCTTAAGTGATATACCTAGCATTGCTCTTTCCATCGCGTGTTGAGTGACTCTAAGTATATTCATATTCTTTTTTGTGATTGTCCATGTTTGTGCCGCATAAGTTAATATCGGAATAATGCATGCATCAAAAACTAAAGATCTAAGATGTAATTGAATTTGTTGATTTCTGAGTATATAGTTCAGTTTACCGAATGCTGCCCAAGCTAACTTTCTTCTTCTTTTTATTTCTTCAGTCTGAATTTCCCTATTTAGGATTATTTTTTGTCCCAAGTATATATATTCTTCAACTTTTTCTATAACTTTATCGTTTATTATTGTCACGGTGTCTTCGGAGTGCATGACTTTTGTTTTGTTTAAATTCATTTTCAGTCCTATTTTAGAAGATTCGGTATGAAGTTCTACAAGCATGGTTTGCATTTCTTGTAGGTCAGTAGCTATCAGGATTATGTCATCTGCAAATCGTAGATTACTGAGGTAGCGGCCATTGATGTTTATTCCCTTATATTTCCAATTTAGGTTTTTAAAAACGTCCTCCAAAACTAAGGTGAACAGTTTGGGTGATAAAGTATCTCCCTGTTTGACTCCCCTGTTTAATGGTACAGGGTTCGTGTGTTCATTTTCATTTAGGTAGTAGGTAGCTGTAGCTTGGTTCATAGTTTCTTTTATTAAGTTAATATATCTGCTGTCTATTCTACAATTTTGCATTGCGTTTATTACGGCCGTGTGTTCTATGGTATCGAAAGCTTTTTCGTAATCTACAAATGCAAGGAAAACTGGAAACTCGTATTCGTTACATTTTTCTATTAATATTTTTGTAGTTAACAAGTGATCGGAAGTTGAATAGCCTTTTCCAAAACCTGCCTGTTCATATGGTTGGTATTTGCTTAATTTCCTTGTTAGTCGAGTAGTTATGACTTTGGTGAGTATTTTAAACAGGTGTGACAGTAGGCTGATGGGTCTGTAGTTTTCCAATTTTCGACTATCACCTTTCTTGTGCAATAAGATTACTTTAGAGTTGTTCCAGCTCTTAGGGACTTTGCCCTGATGTAAACAACTGTCCACAAGCTTAGTTACAATTGCAATTAGTTCCTTACCTCCTTCTAATATCATATCTGTGGTAATACTATCTTCTCCTGCAGCTTTATTTCTCTTCATGTTTTCCAATGCTGTAGTTACCTCTGAAATTGTTACTTTTGGCATTATTTCTGATCCATCATTTTTTATTAATTTCCGTGCTGGTCTCATCTCATCATCTTGTTGATGTGATCTGTAAAGTTCTGTGTAAAATTCTTCTATTCGTGTCAGTATGTTTTCTCTACTTGTGATTTCATTTTCGTCTTTTCCTATTAATGATATCATCTGACGTCGTCCTAGTGTCGGTCTGAGACATTTCATACTCTTATTTTTTTCAATAGTTGTTGTTATTAATTTTTCGTTTTCTTTTCTTTTTTGTTGACTGATTCCTTTTCTAATCTGCCTATTAAGTTCTCTATATTCGTCGGTTCCCCTTTTGTTAGATTTATTTAAGATCTTCCTTCTTTCTATTTGTTGTAATATTTCTTTGTCTAATTCATTGTATGTTGTTTTCGGTTTTTTCAGTTGCAGAAGGCTTTTATTCACTGTTTCGGTAATAAGGTTATTCAAACCATCAATATCATTGAAGTTTATCTGCTGCATGCTAACTTGATTTAATGCATGCACTATCTTTTTATTAAATTCACTATTTTTGATTTTTTCAGATGTCCATTTGTATCTTTTTTCATGTATTCTTTTTCTTTCTAGTTTTTTTGTTAATTACTAGTTTTGTTCTTATTAGTCTATGATCGCTTCCTAGGTCAAACTAATTTAATACTGATACGTCTTCTACTAGGTTTCTATTCTTCGTTAAGATATAATCTATTTCATTCTTTGTCTTTTTATCGGGACTCATCCATGTCCATTTTCTGCTTGGTTTTTTATTGAAAAAGGAGTTCATTGAGTACATGTTATGTTCATTCATGAAATTGAGAAGCATTTCTCCTCTATCGTTTCTTTTCCCGTAGCCATAGTTACCAATTAAATGTTCATAATCTTCCTCTTTTTTGCCCAATTTAGCATTAAAATCTCCTAATAGTATTTCGTAATTTGCTTTATTTGTTTCTATAGCTGTTCTTATTTTATCATAAAATATTTCTACTTCTTCATCGTCGTGGCTTTTGGTCGGAGCGTACACTTGGATCACTTTCAGAGTGGTTCTTTTATTAATCCTAATGATGAGATATGCTACTCTGTCTGATATGGGCTTGAATTCTTCGTTACACTGTGTGAGTCTTTGTTTTACGAAGAATCCCACTCCAGTGTATTCGCCACCTTTATGCATAAAATGTGTGCCATTTTTTAGTATTATATACTCATCACTTTTTGTTCTGGTCTCGCATATACCAAGGATATCCCATTTTATATCCTTTAGTTCACTTTCTATTTCTGGGAATCTATTGTCGTCCGTCAGTGTTCGAATATTGTAGGAGCATAGCTAAATTGTCATCTTGTGGCAGCCGGGTTTTACCCAGGGATTCTTAGCACCCCCCCTTCCGTTAGTTGTTTGATCGCTGCCGTGATCAAGACTCTGTGAAGTGCTGGGCACTGGGGGCCTTTTCTTTTTTGTCCTGTACATTGACTTGAAGGTTTGGACCGTTATCTCCTCACGCTGGTCCAGTGCGGGTTGAGGAGGGAAGGGAAGGATTTGGGTAGGTCTGGGTTGGTGGGTAGGATTTAGGAATTAGGATCCGCTTCTCTCGCGGAAGAGGATTGGGAGAAAAAGCCGAGCTCGCGTGGGCAGTGGGGCATCCCTGAAGCAGACCTGTCTTTACCGGGATCGTAAAGAGTGTCTACCCGCTACCGTAGGTTTTATTCCTGGCAGTAACAAATATGTTAAATTCTTATTTAACTGAGTTGCCACCATGCTTGGGAGGGCACATAAAGCTGTCAGACTCTACTACGCAAGTGGTCGTTTAAGACATATTTGGGACGCTTGCACGACCAGAACACAATAACACTAGACTTTTTTTTGTTGTAGAAATCATATTATTTTTGTTAATTCTTGTAAAAACTCAAGTAATGTCAAGATGTTGATATTTATAATTTTTTCTGTTGTCTTTTTTATAATTAATATTTATAAGTATAAAGTTATTTTTATATGATTTCTGAGAGTCCTCTCTCGTATTAGACAGATTTTAAATTGAAGATAAAATAACCAAAAATGAGACAACATCCAAGCCTCCCCAAATTTCCAACAAGACGTTTTTAGCTCTCTATATATCGTCAAGATAAGAATACAATTATGTTTTATTAAATGAAAACGTCGTGTACTTAACCCAAGTATTGGAAGCTCTCGAAAAATGTCGAATATTACTTTATAATTCGGTAAATTAGTTTACCATCGTGAGATAGGGCTTTTCCCCCATCTTAAAAGTTATTATATCTTAAAGTACTTTACTCGAGAAGGCAAGGATTCGGTCCAAATTGAGTGCTGAACTATTTCCGAAAGTCCCGGATTTAAATTTTGAAATCCAAACTTTTTTCATATATCGTTAATGTCAGGAGCTTTGGAAATTTCTTTAATTACTCAAAGTGATTTTTACATTATAGTAATAGGATATTACATTTTAACTACAATCTTAAAACAAAAATAATAAAATATAAACCTAAGTAAATAAGGAAGGCCTTACAACGAAGTTTTATATTTACTAACCACTGTGATAAAACCGTACAAAAGAAGTTATAATAAATAATGCACAATTTTCTGTACAGAAATAGTGGTTTTTATTAAAAGAAAAAGTTATAGATGCTATCAGCTATAAGCATTTGTATAATTTGCATAAGAAATTGCGAAAAGTGACGTCAATTAAGTACAAACTGAAATTTTGTCATTGAAATCGAGTTTCAAAAATAATTTTAGAATATCGTGAAGGCTATGACTTTCTTAAGCAGGAAATTTAATTCTCTTATATTGAAAAATCCAAGTACAATATTTGCAAAGAAATAAAATATACAGTTAAAAATAAAAGACATGCAATTAGAAAAAATATCTGTGAAAAATTCATAAATTAGAAATTAGAGAATATTCCTGCAACCTGTAGATTCATGTGCTAATGCCTATAGTGTAGTCTTCACCTTCTCAACTCTATTTTGCCACTCAGCCATATCTATTGCCAATCGTTGCCAGTTTGGTGCATCTACTGTTCTAGCATCTTCGTCTAGAATATCCTTTCATCTAAGTTGTGGCTTATATGTACCGGGTGGTCCAATAAGCCGATCTCTCGGCTATATATCAGAAACTATTTATGTTATAACTTTAGGAAAAAAAATTCCTTAGTAAAAGTGGCCAAGAGAAATCGCTGGAAATAACTTTCAAGATTCTGGATTAACCGCTAGGGGGCGTGACCTGCGAAGAAAATTTTGAAAACCAGTTTTTTGGGAAATATGTCCAATTATACCAAGTGTTAAATAAGTAAACTAAAAAGGGGCATAAATTCTGCACAAAGTTGTTCAAGTACTTTTTTTTTATTTTTTCAAATAAAGGGTGGGGGAGAGTGGGAAAGTATTTGTGAATAAATACCTATAACTTTGGTTTGGTCCAACCGATTTTATTCCAATTAGTGTCATTAGAAAGAGTGTGGATGAATTAATTCACATCTACTATAAAATACTTGCATTTAGTTTTCATAGTCTTAGGTAGAGGGGACTTTCAAATAAAAAAAATTAAAATTTGTTTTTCTTTAAAATTTTTAATGGAAACACCTATTTATTTTAAATTATAATGGAACTGGAATAAATTTGTAACAAAATGGAGCAAACCGCATGTTCATAGCTTTTGTTGAACTCGAGATATGAATAAAAACTCATAAACATAAGTATGTATAGTATTGACACACCCTGTATTATAAATTACATTAAAAAATAAGTGAGTAGGTATTTTCAAATTTTTTTATAGCAGAAGAATCTTAATGTTGATACCTTTTTTGTAAAAAATAGTTTTTTTCGAAACTAAGTAGGCTACGACAATGAATTTGACGGGGAGTTCATATTGCTTATTTATTGACAGCAGTCAAAACATTCTTATGAAGTGCTATATTATAATTCGATTTAAAGAGTGCACTTTTTTCAATAGATATTAATATTGGTAATATTAGTAATTAATTATCAGTACAAATAATTCGTGATGAGTGTATCAAATTGTATGATATGATTGGAGTTTATTTCGAATGTCACCAAAATGCCGCTATTGCCTCACGTATATATTTTGTAAGATATCGTGACAGGAGACATAATGGCAAAGAAATATTTGAAAGAAAGGCAAAAAGATTGAGAAAAACTGGTAGTTTTTCTCGTCCTTGTTTTAAACGACGTAGTAGAGTAATGACCGAAGATAATTCAATCAATGTTCTTGCTTTAATTCAACAGAATCCACATATAAGTAGTCCGAAATCTCTACTTCTTTGCCACAACATCTCCTGCCAGGATATCTTACAGAATATATACGTGAGGCAATAGTGCCATTTTGGTGATATTCGAAATAAACTCCAATCATATCATACAATTTGATATACTCATCACGAATTATTAGTACTGATAATTAATTACTAATATTACCAATATTAATATCTATTGAAAAAAATGCAATTTTCAATTCGAATTATAATACATATAACACTTCTTAACAATATTTTGACTGCTGTCAATAAATAAACAATATGAACTCCCTGTCAAATTCATTGTCGTAGCCTACATAGCTTCGAAAAAACAATTTTTAATCATATGAAATAACAATGGTCAAAATAGGTATCAACATTAAGAGTTTTCTGCTATAAAAAAATTTGAAAGTACCTACTGACTTATTTTTTAATTTATTTTATAATACAGGGTGTGTCAATAGTATACTTACTTATGTTTATGCGTTTTTATTCATATCTCGAGTTCGATAAAAGCTATTAACATGCGGTTTGCGCCATTTTGTTAAGAATTTAATTCAGTTCTATTATAATTTACAATAAATAGGTGTTTCATTAAAAATTTTGAAGAAAAACAAATTTTAATTTTTTCTATTCGAAAGTACCCTCTACCTACGACAATTAAAACTAAATGCAATTATTTTATAGTAGATGTAAATTAATTTATCGATACTCTTTCTAATGACACTAATTTTGTTAAAATCGGTTAATCCAAACCAAAGTTATAGGTATTTATCCACAAATACTTTCCCACTCTCCCCCACCCTTTATTGGAAAAATTTAAAAAAAAGTACTTGAACAGCTTTGTGCAGAATTTATGCCTCTTTCTAGTTTACTTATTTAACACTTGGTATAATTGAACATATTTCCCAAAAAACTGGTTTTCAAAATTTTCTTCGCAGGTTACGCCCCCTAGCGGTTAATCCAGAATCTTGAAAGTTATTTCCAGCGATTTCTCTTGGCCACTTTTACTAAGGAATTTTTTCTCCTAAAGTTGTAACATAAATAGTTTCTGATATATAGCCGAGAGATCGGCTTATTGGACCACCCGGTACATCTGTTTCCCCATATTATGATATAAAGCTTTATCTACGATAGTGGTTATACTGTTATCTTGCTAAATGTCCTGTCTATTTTATTACTCGGGGGTTTTCGACGTGGCTGATTACAAATATGAAATCAATGATGATCCTCGAGCTGCTTAGGGCCTAGGCTGAACCTCGTCTCCTGGAGTTTTATATCATTTTCAGTCAAAAGTAATTACTCAGAGGTTTTGGGATTGATGAACAGAAATATTACGACGGCGATGATCTCCAAATTATCTGGTGCGTATGGTGCACCTGGTATCCAGAAGTTTTATGTTAGTTTGCTATTTAAATTTTTATAAGAGTGGGGTATCAAATAAGAGTTAAAATATGATTTCTTAAATATAAATACAAAAAAAAATTAGAAAGTAAAAAAGATGATTAACAAATAATAGGTACCTTTTCATTTTAGGCAATGTGCTTTAAATCTAATATACATTGCTATATGAAAAGTTCAAAACACAGCACAACATTGTATTAAATCGAATATGTGACTAAGAAAACTGACATAAATGTTTAACGAAACTGCAATAAATCTTGAAAACGAATATTTCAAGTTTTATTCAGTTTAAGCAAACTGCCCAAAGGTGTCAATCACAGTTTTGTTCATAGTAATATTTATTTGTAATGCAAGAGTGTTTTGCTTACTTGTTTAAGTAGCAGGGCAACGAATCAATAAGCCTACCAAGTTTTCGCAGCATGATGAATCGCTATGAAACATTTGCATTAGATTCGAAAAGTGTCAGGAAAATTTATAAATTATATTCATTATGGTTTAATGAAAAGTGCATTTTATGTAGAAGAAAAATGCATTTACCAAGTGCAAAAAAATGAAAAATTTGCAATGCAGAAAATATCGACAGAACTGAGTTCAATTTTGTTACTAGTTACTATTTGTACATACATTAAAACAAAAAATTAATTGAGACGATTAGGTGTTTCTAGGTTTTGTTTTATTCCTTTTTTAAGATATTGCTGACTACATAAAATCGAAAGTGTTGTATACGATAGAATGTATATTGAAGTGGAGAATTCAATAAAGGTACAATATACAGTATTTAAAAAGCAACGAGGTAGAAAGCAAAAACATCAAGAATTTCAGAAAAATAGTAAATCTGGTAACGTTACGAACATCAAATTTAAAATTTTCGAATTGCAAAATAGATATATCTCTGTTTGTGTATAATACGGACCATCCATTTAAGAGATAATTTCCGCACTATATATTTATATAGTTTCTCCTGGAATTACTGGAAAGTATAGTTTCCAGGAATTCCAGAAGTTTGCTAGCCAGCAAACTAAGCGCATTTCCAGCTTTTTTGCTGTCAAGCATACATAGACGTAGTCGAAACTCCAATTTAAAGACCGACAAGACATTGCTGTCTGTCCTACACCCAGTGGCCTAAAAATCTGAAAAAATTGCAGAAAAGGATATTTCACTTAACCCTTATAATTTGTCAAAAAAAGAAATGCCGAAACAATGAAATATCACTCTTATTAGTCCTATCTAAAAAAAAGGAGACAAAACAAAGTATTAAAAATTATAGATTGTTTTCTTAAGAATTTTCAACTTTGCATGAATTTTGGAAGCATAGGTATATGAGTAGCTTCGTTATTCAGTCTGCCTGGTACATTCACGGTGTAGTTTTCTTTTTTTGTGCAGTCGTTACCCGCAAGATCTCAGTTGCTTCGTAAATTTTACGAAAGTTTAGTGTTAACGTAAATTTTTTTATTTTGGTATTATTATTTTCTTTTGTCATTTACAGACAATTCAATTAAAAAATGGCTAGAAAATTTGAAGATAAAAGGCCCTTAACCCAATTAGAATTGGAATTGGAAGCCGAAAAAATATTGATGGGTGAGTTTGATGATGAGAGTCTACAATCAAATAAAGAAACTTCTAGTTATTCAGAAAGTGAAGACAGAGTACAAAATTTCAGCCCGTCTGAATCTGAGTACGAGCCAGAATTTTCTAGTGACGAAAGCAGCGATTTTGAGCATAGCAGTCCTAAAACGAAAAAAAAGGCTAATAACTGCTCTTCCTCTGTTTCTATGCCTAGCAGTTTATGTAGACTTCAATATGAAACCGACATTCAACAAGCACATTCATTTCAACAAATTATAACTCAGCCTCATCAAAACGAAAAAGGTAATCAAGAAGTGTGTTTTCAACAAGTGGAAGAGCGAGAAACCGAAGACATTGTGGACGAATCTGATCCTCATACTTCCAATTTTACTACAAGTCTCAAAGGCAAAAATGGTCATCACTGGTGTACTGTGTCTAATCTTCGGAAACGTACAACCAAAAGGAATATTTTGCGTATTGTTTAGGGGCCATCTGGACAGGAAAAGTTGCTAATACACCATTAGATGTATTTCAGTGTTTGATGAATGATTCTATGTACGAAAAAATTCTGTTGCACACCAATCCTCAATTCAGCCTAAAATCTAAAAATTTTAAAGTTGCTAAACATACTAATTCTCTCGTAACAAGGGATGAATTAAATGCTCTTGTTGGACTACTTATATTTTCTGGAACACAAAAAGATAATCATCTTCACAGTAGAGAGATGTTTGATTCCAAAATGTCTGGGAAAAATGGGATGAATTTATTTTTAATTGTAAAGAGTCTTATCGACCAGGTAGCTATATAACTATTGACGAGCAGTTATTAGCTTTTAGGGGCCGGTGCCCTTTCAGGATGTATATCCCAAATAAGCCGGCCAAGTACGAAATTAAAATTGTGATGACTTGCGACGCGGGTACCAAGTACATGTTGAACGCAGACCCTTATCTCGGCAAACATACGCACACAAATGGGGAATCTCTAGGAGAATACTATGTTAAAAATTTGACTGAAACTATTTACGGAAGTTACCGAAACGTCACAATGGACAATTTATTTACTTCAGTGAACCTTGCTGATACTCAGAGAAACCTCCTCAGAGAAATCGGAAATTTAAAATTTGGCTTTGACCGAGAGAAGACGTTAGTGTCCTATAAATCCAAAAAGAACAAAACCGTTCTAGTATTGTCAACAGTGCACGAAGGCTCAGTTGTTTGTCCAACTACTAAAAAACCCGAAATAATATTGCACTATAACCAAACAAAGGATGGTGTGGACACTTGACCAAATGTTTGGCCATCGAAGTTGCTCCCGAAAAACTCGAAGATGGCCGCTTTGTATATTCTATGGTATGATCAACATAGCGTGTATAAACTCTTGGATTATATATAATCATAACTTATCAAGAAATAATCAGGAGCCAATAACAAGAAAGACTTTTATGTTAAATCTTCATCAAGAACTCACAAGATTATGGCTTGAAAAGCGTTTTGCGATGCCGACTTTGTAACGCTCGGTGAAGCTTCTGATTAGTGATTTAATTAATATTCCTTTGGAAGTTACTAAGGACAATCAACCTTCTAACAAACGTACTACATGTTACATCTGTCCCTCAAAAAAAGAAGAATGACGTCACTTCATTGCAATCACTGCAAACGAGCATTTTGTGCAGATCACCGTGCTCGTTGTTGCGTTACCTGTGACGTAGATGCATAAATTTTGAAATTTTTTTGTACAATTTAGATATAAAAATGTTGCTTTGTTCCTTTAAAAAATTAATTAAAATATCATCTTAATTTTTTGTTTTACTTTTTTGGAGTTGAAAAAAAAATCGTAAATATCACGAATGGTTAGTGTCTACGGGAGTGGAAATTAAGGTTAGTGTTCTAGGGTTAATAAAATATGACAACAAAGTGATTGGAGAATACCAGCGAGGTTTTAGACCAGAAAGAATTAACTAGTGATCAAATAACTTGTAAGTATGTTAAAATTAATACAAAATAATAGCTACAAACAAAACTTAGGATTAAATACGCTATTTATCAATTTTAAACAAGCCTATGACTTCCTAAATCGAACGATGAGGCCATGAAAATATTAAAAATACCATAAAAGTTTATAAGGCTATAATCGGTTCAAAATTTGGTAATAGCTCACTACAAGTTTAACCCTATTTAGAGAACTGAAATACAGAGAGGATAGACAATACGATATAATAGTAAAAACCAACCTGAAACTGACGGTTTAAGATGTTTTCGACTAACCCACCTTGTATCTGAAGGAATACAATACAGCAGTCAACCTTATAATCCGATTACGAAGGTATTTTGGTTACAGATGATCGACCAGTGTCGTAGAGTATATGATTGAAACATTTATTTGAACTAAATAAATATATTTTTTAAATTGTACTTATGTAAATTGTATTTTTGTTTTAATACAACTTCTTTATTTTATTCAAAAATAAAAAGTTTCTTGCCATTTATAAAAGATACATTTATTTAATTAAGGGGAAAGGCGCCAAATGTCGCTTTGCAAAATTTTCAATGTGTTAATGTATCCGGAGAAATTATTATTTATTGGTGTTATTGTATTTTCGAATCCGAAGAAAACTAATAAATATTTTTAAAAAATTTAAACGCAGAATGAAAGATTACATTATTACTGAGGGCAGAAAGTTCCTGAAAACTTCTACAATGTTTATTTTAATATGTTATGTAACAGGGGTGAAAATGTAAGAGAAAATATACTATAATTGCATGCAAAAGAAACTTTTTATTTATTCTAATAAATATTTCCTTCCGCCTTTAAATTTTTCAAAAATACTTATTAGTTTTCTCAGGATTTGAAAAAAAATTGAATACATATAAAACACATTGAACATTTTGACAGGCGACATTTTGCGCCTTTCCTCTTTAATACCTTACGATTACAACTACTATACTTTACCTCATATAATTACTATTAGAAAACTATTCAATTTCAAAATAAATAGGATCAACTTCGGAATCCGAGTCGTCTTGAGGGTTAATAATTAGCGGTTGTGTCTCTACGGTCGCATCAATTATGTTATCAAGATCCCACATTTTTTGTTCTTCTTCTATTACATGTCTTACTGCATCTTTGTAGTTTTGTTCTGTAATATGTTGTAAATACCCGTATAACAATTCACGTACAGCTTGTATTTTGTATGACGTATTTTTTCTAGCCACATAACTTTTCATTTGTGCCCCAATGAGTTCAATTGGATTTATTTCGCAGTGGTAGGGTGGAAGTCTAAGGATTGTCATGTTTCGCCTTTCCGCCATTTTGTCAACTACGTATTTCTTGAACTTAGATTTGTGTTGCCGGGCAATTTTTAAAGGTTCTGCTTTTACTATTCCATCTTCGTAAAGCAGATACTTATTCCGCAGCCAGTCAAAAATATCCTGTTTCTTCCACGCAGTCGTTGAAAGTCTTTCTACTAGTCGTAAATGATAAGGTGCATTATCTAATACTATAATTAAATTTGGTGGTATGTGTTCAATCATCTGCTCAAAATACTCTTCGAAAACATCAGCTGTCATCTCCTCGTGATAGTCTTTTGTGCTCTTGGACTGAAATTCCAACAAACCATGCTTAATAAATCCTTTTTCACTGCCAATGTGAAAAATTATTAATCTACTACCTTTACCAGAAGGTGGGGAGATACCAGTAGACCAACCTTCCATAAAGGCTTGCCTGGAGCTTAATATATATTTATCTGACCAATTTCTTTTTAGAGTTTGACCTGAGTTTACCCACAATTTATCCTAGTAGAAGATTGGCCTTCTTTTCAGGTGATTGGTGATTGGTGATTTTCGGTCTGATTTCTGTAAATGTGTTCTTACAGTGATATTTGATAACGATGAGTGAGTAAGAAAAGGGCTTAAAAAGTTATTCAAAAATGCCAACATGTTTCCTGGAATTCCCCAACTATGCAGGTTTGTTAATATTCTGTATCGCCATGCTAAGTCAAATGCTTTGTGGATGTCAAAGTAAACAGCTATGCATTTCTGTTTGTTACAGATGACTTTATTAATTTGACTTTCTAAATGTAAATCATTGTTCCAGTATAAGTAAATTGTGATGTTCCAAATACCACATAAGTCTATTATTTATTATTTTCTCTTGCAGTTTGCAAGTAGAACATGTAAGTTATATTGGCTTATATGATTCTGCTGCTGTAGCCGGTTTGTTAGGTTTTAGTATAGGGATAACAATAGATTGTCTCTATAAGTTAGGAAATTTTTGTTTACACCAGATTATATTAAAAAGATTCAATAGTAGACTCCTATTCGTTAGATAACTGTTTTAAGGTTATTGCGGGTATGTCATCTGGGTCTGGTGATGTGTCTTTCAACATTTGGATTGTTTTTAATACCTATGTTTTATTAATTGGGGTATTCATACCATCGTTATTAGATATAATATCTATTGGATTTGTTTCTTTTTCTTCTATTCGATTTGTAGATTTTTGACTGTATGTTTCAGCTAATTCTTGTACAATTTTTTTGTTTTCAATAATTAGGTTTCCATTTTATTTAAGGCATTTTATTCCATTTTGTGTGTTAATCCAAGATATTTTCTTAACTTTTTCCATGCGGATGACATGTTTGTATTCCTGTTAATACTTTGAAAGTATTTTTTACAAGACACTTTTTTAGATCTGGTAGTAATTAATTTTGCATATGCCCCTTTTTTTCTTTGTTGCCCAAGTTCCCATTGGTTTTATATTTTTTGATAGTATTTAAAGCTCCTTACTTTGTAATATTGCCAATTTACACTCTTCATACCTCCAGGGAATAACTTTGTTTTTTGTTATATACTTTGTTTTTCCCATTGCAATTGTGGCGGCTTCAGTGATCAAGTTATTAAACAATTTTAAAATTAAGTTTATGCCTTCTTTAATTATAGGCATATTCGATATTTCTTCAGTAATTTTTGTTTTAAAAATGTTCCAGTTGGCTTGCTTAATTTTCCACTTTTGCAAAGGATTGGTTTTTGTTGCGGGGTTGGAAATTTTTGTTACTATTATTGGATAATGATCATTTATACAAATCGACTACGCTTTGCCATGTGTGATTTAGTAACGTCAATGGGTCAGAAATAGGCAAGTCAATTGCTGAAAAATTTCAAGTAGCTGCGTCGAAACGAGTTTTAGCTCCGTCGTTCATTATGTTAAATTCAGGCTATTGATTACTTTTGCTAATCACTTTAAATTTTTAGTTGTTTTTTCGGAATCGCTTATAAGATTATGACTATTAATGTCCCCAAGAATTATTTTGGTGAGTAAAATATTTGTTGTCGCGATTTTTCAAAACGGTGGTATATTCACGGATTAGATTATAAATATAAAGAGTAATATAAATTTAAAGAACATACGTATTTTAGAAATGAATTTGAAATGTATTTATCTCAGAATAAATTATCGAAAATTAGCAGACGGAACAACGGAAAATATTTACATTATTGTTGGACAATGAAAGCGACTTCGAGGACCTGATTTAATGAATGTTCGTCTTTGTAAAAAAAATTAGGACATAATTGGAAAACAGTTTAACAAAGTGTTAAAATTAGCTCATTTTGATATTTAACGTATTACCGTTTTACTGTACTTGTCAGATATTTCAAGTATTTATTATAAGATGCATTCTTTATATTGTGGTATGATTATAACAGAAAAATTAACAGAAAAACTCCAAGGGCTAAGGGAAATCAACTATTTAGCTTGACGTCCTATTTATCGTTGAAGAAAATATGCACATTTCCAATCTCCAAATGACACTTAATATCCATATCTTTTCCATGCCGTGTATAATTTTTTGTAAATATCATTAACATATGCATGTAAATCCAAAAATTAAATTTTTAGCGATTGTTTTTCATAATGTATTATTTTTGCTTAAAATGTTCTGTATAAAAATGTTCTGTATTGGCAAATTTGTTTTTTTCCTCTAATCAGTTCGTCTAGATAGCACTTATCTCTTGTTTAAATTTATAAAGACTACTAATTAGTCATATCCATTATTATTTCGTTTCAATTGTTGTTGTTCAATGCTTAACAAGCTAGTATCTTTTATAATAGTGCATATTTCAAATATTCTTTTACAATATAAATAAAAGAAATGTTATTCTTCTAAACATCAAGTAAAACCCTTTTTCAATATTACTAAATTTATATGCAGTCTTTTGTGTGTAACTTTTACACTTTTATTTATTTTTATCTCTAACGTCGTCTCTGCAAAACTTTTGGCAACAGTAAAACTCTCCAAATTTAAGCCAGAAACTTCCTGAATATCGATTAAATTGCATTCCATTATAATTCAAGTTGATCTAACAACGAGGAACTCAACGTAACTGTTAGATTTCGTTGCGAAGATTAGGGGAAGTGGTAGTTAATAAAGTTATACGGGATGTGCTGGATTCAATTGCCTTAAGACCATTAAACAGTGATTAGAATACGCAAGGTGCTCAACTGGTGAGGTAAACGTTGATTGATTTTATACGAAATTTTCCCATAATCGTATAAGATTTAGTGAGAATTGGAAGATGCATTACGGTTCATATATGCTGCAGTTTACATAGAAGGTATAAACTCATGATATTAATGTACAAGAACGAACAGTGTGTCAAGATAAATGATACTCCTATTAATAATTTTTAAAGACTAACTTTTCAGAGGATGAACTGTACTTTTTAGGATTAGGCCTTAAGTTTTCTTGTCATAATTTTAGGTTAAATGAACCAGTGCTGGGAGGATTTGCAGTAGAGCTGGATACTGTAATAGAAGGTATGACTAACAATGCTGATATTAAACAATATTTGAGAAACTCTTGCACTAGCTTACTTTAACAGCAATAATGTAAGTACAAACGCATTTTTCATAGAAATCACCATATTTTTAAAAAACAAAAGGATTTGCTAAAATGAATTAAACAAAAAAATGAAAAAAATTCTCTTGTACTCAGCAAGGCTAATAAGGGAAATTGTGTTGTAATCTTAGAACAAATTCAATTCATAGAGAAAGTAGAATCTTTTCTTTCAGATAACAGTTTTGTAGTTTTGGAAAAAAATCCAGTTAACACCTTTATTAATAAAACAAAAGCAATGGTTAAATTGTTTACTGGCACTATTACTAAATATAACAACAGAAAGTTAACTGTATCTAATCCTATAACACCTAGGTTATATGGACTTCCTAAAATTCATAAACAAAATTGTCCTGTACTAAGTTTTTGTAACACTCCAGTTTCTATTTTATCAGAGTTTATTTACACAATTCAGTCCATCACTAATTTTTAACCTAAGTTCTCCATTAAAAATTGTTTAGATCTAATAGAACGTTTATATAACATTAGGATAGAAGAGGGTTTTTATTTAGCTTCTTTTGATGTGTTCAATTTGTTTACTTCTGTACCAAGAAATAAAACATTACCTTTAGTACACAACTTTCTAGACAATTGCAACATATCGTCAAATGTAAATATGCTATCTTAACTATGCTTAAATTCTGTCTGGATCTTCTGGGCTCTTCCAATTCGATCAAAAAATATATAAACAACCAACAGGTTTAGCAATGAGATCTTCATTATCACCTTTTCTAGCTGATATTTTCTTAGACAGCTTAGAACAGAAGTTTGTTAACAATAACAGCAAAATAGTTTTTTGGTCAAGATATGTTGATGATTGTATAGCTCTCATATAGGGAACCCAAGATGATGTTTTACAGATTCTGGTTAATAACCTCCATCCTAACATATGTTTTACTCTGGAACCAGAATCTGAAAATCAGTTGAACTTCTTGGATATGACTATATCCCGTAATAAACATTCTTTAGAGTACAATATTTACAGAAAACCTATCTTAACAGATTCACTTATTCGGTCTTCTTTATGTTTCGTTTTCTTTGCAACAGTCAGTCCTGCTTTCAAGAGCTTTTATTGCATTTCCTTATTAATTGTGTTTATTTGGGGATATTATTGTTGCTACTATTCTACAAATTCTTTTCTTAAGACTTCTCTGTACTCATCTCCCTTCTGTCGTATTTTAGTTTGATCTATTTGATTACAATAATTATGTGGCCTGTTTAATAAGAATCCTTGTTCTTAAAAGGCGATGACTGCTGCCAGTTGTGAATCAATTGAGAGCAGTTATATCTTCACAAAGTCTTTGTTCTCACACAAGTAATCGATCTCGTTTGTCGTTTTTTTATCGGGAGATATCCACGTCCATTTTCGGTTTGCTGGTTTCATGGAATATAAATTATGTTGTTCTAAGAAGTTATGTAATTTTCTCCTCTTTTATTTCGTTTGCCATAAGAATGCATACCTATTTTGGTTTCAGTATTTTCTTCCATTTTACCTAATTTTGCTTGAAATCTCCCATAATGATGGTATACTTTGTATCATTTTTTTCTAATACTGTTATCATATTTTCGTAGAACATTTAAAGAATAAGAAACTGGTACGACATACTTAATATTAACGATATTAATGTATTATTAGATTAGCGGAAGAGGAGTGCCTGTGTATTTGACTACCAGCATGAACGCCTAAATATTGTAGAGCGTATGACACCTTAAGACGGAGATATACATGTTATTTATTTATTTTTTTATGATTATTACTCAGACTTTTTTATTCTTGTAGATTATATTCTTCTTCTTTAAATTCTATCTATTACCGAAGGATGTATATCATATATATATATATATATATATATATATATATATATATATATATATATATATATATAATATATATATATATAATATATATATATAATATATATATATATATATATATAATATAATATATATATATATATATATATATAAATATATATATATATGTATATATATATATATATATAATATATATATATATATATAATATATATATATATATATATATATATATTTATACATTATAAGTAAAAGTTTATGGTCGGTATGGACCTTACGTGAGATGGAGTTAGAAACACCTGTTTAAAAAGAGAGAGGTATATTAGGTCCGCCCTTTATATCGCCGAACATGTATGCGTGGATATAATAAAAAAGGGAAAGTTCAACATTGCCAAACTTATTGGTTTTATTTGACCTGTTGTCTTTTTAGCATTTGAACAATGTTTTAAGATAATCAAATTTGGGCGAAATGGATTTAAATGGCAGCTTACTGTTACAATAAGTGTATTATAAAATTTTGATTTCCACTTCGGAAATCGTTTTATATAAATAAAATTTAATAATGTTTTGTATTTAAATGTGTTAATAATGTTTTGTATATAAAAATCTAAACATCAAAATAAGCATATTTTAAAGTCAAATTGTGCCTTATTCCCAATAGGAAATAATAAACTGCATACAATAACGCCACAATAAAAAATCTTCATACACAATTATTTGGCACCGTCTCTCTGGTCAAAGCACCGAATGCCATTGGGGCCAATGCTTTTTAAATGCATTCATTTTTTTCTAATCCTGAGAAAACTAATAAATATTTTTGAAAAATTTACACGCATAATGAAACAATACATTATTACCGAGGGTCAAAAGTTCCTGAAAACTTCTATATAGTTAATTTTAAAAAGTTACAAGGGTGAAAAAAAAAAGAGAAAATTTAGTGTGATTTTTAATTTCAAATATCTCATTCAAATAACTTTTTGTTTATTCTAAGGGACGTTCGACCCTCGGTAATAATGTAATCTTTCATTCTACATTTAAATTTTTTAAACATATTTGTTAGTTTTCTCAGGATTCCAAAACAATGACATGGCATTGTCACACGCAACAATGCATTTAAAAAGCATTGGCCCTGAAATTTTCCGCCTACGCTCTTAACGCAACTAAACCGATTTTCGTAAACAAGTAACTATGATTGTTTCAAAATAGTTTCAAGTAAGAGAGTACTACATAGATAAACATAATGGCTATTATCGTTTATCTGAATATTTATTGAAGTGAAAGAAACTAATGATATATTTATTATAACTTGAAAATAAACTAAACAATACAAATAGTTAATCGTACTTACCTTTACATTACACGTTATTATTTAATTTCGAATCGTCTAAATTGATATTTATTAACATAAGTTTTTCTACTTTACTTCTTGTTAACCCAGTTCTTTTTTTATTTAGCGTACCATAACAATCACTGAACTACCCTTCAAGTATTTTTGGCCACTCATTGTACTTGTTATTTTTTTAAACGGCCGTAAAATTTGGGAAAGTTAAGAACAAATAATCCAGTGTTTTTTATTTAGATTTGGTCTAAGTCTTGGTCTGTATTAACTAATATCAATGTGAAACGAATTGCCTCTTCTAAATCGGTCATTCCATTTAACATGTAATAGGTGAAGTTTTATCTAGTTTCTACGTCATGAATTGGCCGTTTGGGAACTTTGTTATGTTGTAATTGATACTTTAAAAGCCTTTCTGAAGATAAGGTACTTTTTTTGAAATGTGTTTTTTGCCGACTTGCCGACTTTTTATTTTATCTATTTGTACACTTCAGTATTTAACTAGCGTCCTCCACCAATAAATTTAAGGTATGTGCAAAAATATTTAAATGTTTTTATTCCAAAACATCTTTATTAGCTTTGACCATATTTGAGGCATTATAAGTTACTGCAAGATTTACTTTTCGTTTTAGACCCAACTGATTAATAATTTCACTAATTTCAGAAGCGATGTTTTTTGAATTATGGTTTCCAGATAAATGGCAGCAGTCTAATAAAACCGTTTTAAATTCTAAATTTTCGGTTAAATATTGTCCTATTAATGCGATGTAAGTCTCAGTTACTCCAGATGTTCAGAGGTCAGTAGTAATACAGATATTTTGTACTTCTTTAACAACTTATGATCTAATAATTTGCTCAGTTTTTATATAACATTCCTGAAGTAATGAACCTGACAAAGTTTTTCTCGCTGACGGTTTATATCCAGGAATCCACCCTGCAAATTTTTTAAAAGCTCGTTCTTCAACTATGGAAAACGGATGAAACGAGTCTTTGCATGACATTAGTAAATCTTCAAAATCAACCAGTACAAAAAAAAAGAAACTGATAAAGATGACTTAAGACCATGGTGTATTTTTGATGAATTAATTGGACATGACTCATCTAAACATACACCTGTATCGAGAGATATAAAAGAAGTCGACATGTATTTGTCTGATGATATATTACCCACAAAAAATTTCGAATGGACATTGGAAATGTTTATATCCAGGAGTATCACGAATATCTTCCTTTAGTCATATGCCTAGAAGAGACCCATTTTAAGCACCAAAATGTGACATTAAAAAATTATGTTCCTTTTCTAAGAAACCAAGTTGCAGATCACTCAAGCGATGGAACAGCAATTTTTGTAAGGAATGATATAGAGTCAACTGAAATACAACTGCAAACAAATCTCGAAATAGTTGCAGTGTCAGTCACCCACAAAATGAAAATCAATATTTGCAATGTATACTTACCTCATCCTACTGATTTAGACATATCTAAACTAAGAAATGTTTTAAACCAAATTCCACACCCAAAAATAATATTAGGCGATTTTAACTGTCACAACAGTACTTGGGGAAGTAGCAAAACCGACAAATGTGGTAATCTCCTGAATAATCTCATTGATAATTTAAATTTAGTTTTACTAAACACTGGCAAATCTACTAGGTTCGATTCATACAATGGTACATTTTCTGCCATAGATCTCTCTTTATGCAGTCCGTCGCTAGCTCCTTTATTGTACTAGGACACATTGGGGTATTTATATGATAGTGATCATTTCCCTATCACAATAACCACAAACACTAATGATAAATCAACTTTTCCAATTCACCAGACATGGAAAATAAAGTCAGCTGATTGGAATTTATATCGAACACTGATTGAAGAACAAACAAAAAAATCTAATTTAACCAATAACGCAAACCAAAATCTTGAAATATTTAATAACATTATTATTTCTGCAGCAACAATCGCAGTGGGAAAAACAAAATCGAGTCAAAGGCAGCCAGTTCCTTGGTGGAATAACGAAATTGCACAAGCACTCACTTTGTCTAAACACGCTTCTAACGTTTACAAGAAACATAAAACTATCGAAAACCTTTTAAGGTTTAAAAATCTCAGAGCTCAAAGCAGACAATTAATCAAAAAAGCAAAACGAGAAAGTTGGAAAAAGTACGTTTCTTCAATAAATCCTTCCACTCCCTTAGGCAACATATGGAACAAAGTCCGCAGAATAAAAGGGACAAAATACTTTTGAGGTATAGATACTCTATCATACAATAACCAAACGCATTCAAACAAAGAAGATATTCCAGAATTACTAGCAGATATATACGAACTTAATACTGGTGATTCCAATTACAGCCTATCCTTTTTAGAGCACAAAAAACTAACGGAGTCTTCAAATATACAAATCACAGAAAGCGGCAATCCAATAAACAAACCAGTTAGTCTTCAAGAATTAGAATTTTGTTTAAGTGCTAAAAATTCTAGTCCAGGTCCTGATGATATCCATCCTCTTTTCTTACGAAATCTTCCTCTGAATGCAAAGCTAATATTAGTTGATATTTTTAATAATATTTTTATTCACCATGACTTTCCTGATCTATGGTCGCAAGCAACTATAATTCCAGTCCTTAAATATAATAAACCAAAAGACGATCCAAATTCCTATCGTCCAATATCACTTACGTGTTGTACCTGCAAACTTTTAGAAAAAATCCTTAATTATCGTCTTAAATGGTACCTCGAAAACAATAACCTGATAAGTATCAGACAAAGTGTATTTCGTACGGGTAGATCCACAACAGACAATCTAATAACACTTGAATCAAGTATACATGAATCCTTTCTGCACAACCAAAAACTTATTGCCGTATTTTTTGACATAAGAAAAGCGTTTGACCCAACATGGAGAAATCTTATACTGAAAACACTTCAAGAATGGGATGTTCAAACCACATGTTGTTCTTTATTAAAAATTTTCTAAAAACACGAACTTTTCGAGTTAGAACTAATGGATTTACATCTTCCAGACGAGTACTTCAAAACGGTACTCCACAAGGATCTACTCTAAGTCCTACTCTCTTTTTAGTTGCAATAAATAGTATTATACATCAAATAAAACTACCTGTATTTACTAGCGTATATGCAGATGACTTAGTCATTTATCTAAGAACAAACAATGTAACTCTGGGAACACATATACTGCAAACTACCTTACACACAATTGAAAGCTGGTCGCAAAACACGGGTTTTATATTTTCTAGTGAAAAGGCACGTTATTTAATTTATAGCAAAAGAAAAAATTATCCTAATGTTCAATTAACACTAAATGGAGTTGTCGTGAAACAAGCAGAAGAAATAAATTTCTTAGGACTTTCTTTTGAACGTAACTTAAACTGGGAAACCCACATCACCAATCTGCAACGTTCTTGCCAATCCAGAATTAATCTACGAAAAATGCTGTCAAATACCTCTTGGGGGGCAGATACAACAACCTTACTTACTCTATATAGATCATTAATACGAAGTAAACTAGACTACGGCTGTTTATGCTACGATACTGCTAACAAAACATCTCTAAAAAAACTTGACTACATTTAAAATATGTGCTTAAGACTAGTTTTAGGTGCAACAAACTTATAAAAATATAATATCCAAATACCCAACAACCCATCAAATCTTCACTGATGCTTCCAAATGTGATGAAGGACATGCTGCAGCCTACATCTACGAAAACGTCAAGTCTACCATACGAATCCCAACAAATTGTTGTATATATACCGGAGAACTTACGGCAATTCACCAGGCTATGAAAAAATGTGGTTCTATCAATGAAAGCAAATTTGTGATCATCACCGATTCAATTAGCGCATTACTTGGAATAAAACAGCTATATACAACTCACGTCATACTACTCAAGATCAAAGAAGAGTTATCTTATCTACAGAGTCAACAAAAGATATTTCCTTCATCTTGGTACCTTCCCATATGGGAATAAGTGGTAATGAGAAAGTGGACTCTCTGGCAAGCAATGCAACCACCGACCAAAGTATTCCTATTATAAATCAAATGCCTTGGTCTGATCACAAAGTTAATATCAAAGCCCACATGTACAGAGCGTGGCAAACTACTTGGGATCATACTGCCAACAAACTTAAAGAATGTCTAAGTCAAGTAGGAACCAAACTCATCTTACCAAATAATAGAAAAGACCAAGTCATTATCAACCGACTCCGAATAGGACATACTTTCCTTACCCACAAGCATATCTTCAACCAGGAGGCTGCTCCGATGTGTACCAAGTGCAACACTCAGTTGTCAGTGAAACATATAATTGTTGAGTGTTCAGTGTACCAGAACGAAAGACTCGCGTGTGCCCTTAGTGACAATTTAAAAAGTGTACTAATGTCAAATTTACAGGCTTTATTAAGTTTTCTTAAAATGACTAAACTATATACGAGATATTGAAAAATATTTTTTTTTTATGTAACAATATGTATCTTACTGTTTGTGTATGTCCCCCTGCTAATAACCCTTAGTGGTTGATGAGGCTATATTTGTTTAAATAAAAAAAAAATTGTTTACTGATCTTGGTACTTGATCAAACTGCAATAAAAGAAAAATATTTAAGAATGCTTTCTTAAAAATATTTTTAACGCTCAGAATAACTATATTTTGTTTTTATTATTTCGTTTGTAAATCTGATTGTAAAAGGATTATTTTTCTTCCTATACTTTTCTTGAATGAATATTTGAATAACTTAATAACTCTAACAAATTTTAGAATATGTAGATTATTAAAAGAAAAATCCGTTTTCCAAATTTATAAATGCAAAATTTCTAATATCCATATGCCCATAAAACTCAATGTTAATTACCTTGAACAGGTCAAATGACCAACATAAAATATAAAAGCACCTGAGGCACGACTACCAAGCACGCGATCTGAAAGTTTGTTCCTGATTTAATGGTATACTATTAAAAGAAATTTCTTCAAGTAACAAGTGGCAATTATTAGTTGCAAAATGTTCCAAGTCTGTGTAGGTAGTTGCAGAATATGAGATCCAACACTTTTATACCCCACTTGTTGATGGCATTTTTACGCACAGATAATCGTCTATTCATGATAAACATTTTTAACCTTGACGTTAAAAAGAAAAAGGAAAGAATCAATATAGTGCGTTAATTTTTAAATATCTCATAATAGAAAATATAGATTTATTTATTTTATAGAAATCGTAAGATTTTAACTTTTTAATAAATCTAATATAAGATTTATTAGGGGTCTTTCGTTCTTAAAAAAATACTCTGAGATGTTACTTCCGATTTATTTGTTCTTCTTCTTCTTCAGCCTTCATTTATCCAATGTTGGACATAGGCCTCCTCCAATTGCTTCCACGCTTCCCAACCAATCTTTTGCAATTCTCATCCACTGCTTTCCAGCTACAGCAGTTATATCGTCTATCCATCTCTTTTTAGGTCTTCTCACGCTTCTTTTTGTTTCTCGAGGTCTCCAGAATGTCACTTTATAAGACCATCTGTTGGTGTCTTGTCTTGCTACATGTGCTACCCATTGCCATCTCAATGTCGCTATTTTTTCCATGATGTCGGTTACTTTAGTTCTTCGACGTATTTCGGTGTTAGGAATTTTGTCTCTGAGGCTTATATTTAACATGGCCCTCTCCATGGCCCGTTAAGTTACTCTTAATTGTTCTGCCATTTTTCTTGTTATTGCCATAGTTTCCAATCCATAAGTTGCAACTGGTAGTATACAAGTGTCATAGGTTTTTCGTTTTAAGTGAATTGGGATTTTTCTGTCTTTTAAAATGAAGCTCAACTTACCAAAAGCAGCCCATGATAATTGTGTCCTTCTTTTAATATTTAGGGTTTGATTTTCCTTTTCTTGCATGTCCTAGATATATATATATATATATATATATATTATATATATATATATATATTTATATATATATATATATATATATTTATATATATATATACATATATATATATATATATATTTATATATATATACATATATATATATATATATATATATATATTTATATATATATATATATATACTATATATATATATATATATATATAAATATATATATATATATATATATATATATATATATATATATATATATATATATATATATATATATCGGAAAAAGGAGTACGACCGTCAATCCAATATATATATATAAGGATCACTTAGACGAGTGGTGGGTTCTTATATCGGTCTCTAGGTGGAGAAATAAAAGACAAAGTTGATAGCTACTTCATCTATTTTGAAGACGTTTCGCTTTCGAGTTTTGAAAGCATCATCAGTTCATCTAAAAAATTTTACAATATGAGAACCACACAATCATGGAAACGATGTTAATTGTTACCTTAAAAAGACATGTAGCAGTCAATGTTATTAACAATAATGCGAATGAAACTAAGTAAATGGACATAATACGCTGATTTTGTACAAACAGTCAAGTAACTAACAACATATAAGAACTTATAAAAAATTAGCACAGCAAATGACCATGTGGTCTAAAGTAAATTCAATGTTATTTAATGTTAATTAGTGAGTAAGAACCAAAAAAAACATAGATAACTTCCAACTATTTAATGGATCTTAAGCTTTGATTTTAACTTTAGGTAGCATTATAAGTGATATTAATAAAATTTTTAAAAAGTAGTATAAATGAAGTTACCGATCAAAGCCCTATGAATGTCGCCGGGAAAATGGCGTTTAATGAAACAGGAACGAACTAAACCGCGAAAAGACAGCCAACCTTGAGGTCAAAAATACTTTCGACAGATCAACAAGGTGTAGATACCAACCCAAATTTTGGGCGGTTAATTTAAGTTTAAATGAGTTTGGATGACTACCCGGTTGCAAAAGACAACACAGTGAAAAAAGTTGGTAGTGTAATAGCAACTCCCCTCACTAATCAGTCCAAATTTACAAACAGGAGATTTTCATTCAACCTCATAAGTATGTAATAACGTTAATCATTATGGCTAGTTAAACAGCCACAGGTGGTTAACGATTCGTTAATTTCCAAACAGCCCAAGGTTCAATATACTTGGAACTGTAATTTGCAAAGGATTCTATGAATCAATTACAATATTTGTATTATTTTAGTATACAATTGGTAGCACTAATTAAAGTAATTAGTGTATGGAAATGCAATGTAAGTTGCATATGTAATAGTAAAATTAAGTAAAGAATATTAAGTTATTTTATTGAGATATTTATTTATTTTATTTCTATTTATGTATATAAATTATTTTATGAAAAATGGAAAAAGGTTCAAATAGTACACCTATTTGAACCTTTTCCAACTTACATTGCATTTCCATACACTAATTACTTTAATTAGTGCTACCAATTGTATACTAAAATAATACAAATATTGTAATTGATTCATAGAATCCTTTGCAAATCACAGTTCCAAGTATATTGAACCTTGGGCTGTTTGGAAATTAACGAATCGTTAACCACCTGTGGCTGTTTAACTAGCCATAATGATTAACGTTATTACATACTTATGAGGTTGAATGAAAATCTCCTGTTTGTAAATTTGGACTGATTAGTGAGGGGAGTTGCTATTACACTACCAACTTTTTTCACTGTGTTGTCTTTTGCAACCGGGTAGTCATCCAAACTCATTTAAACTTAAATTAACCGCCCAAAATTTGGGTTGGTATCTACACCTTGTTGATCTGTCGAAAGTATTTTTGACCTCAAGGTTGGCTGTCTTTTCGCGGTTTAGTTCGTTCCTGTTTCATTAAACGCCATTTTCCCGGCGACATTCATAGGACTTTGATCGGTAACTTCATTTATACTACTTTTTAAAAATTTTATTAATATCACTTATAATGCTACCTAAAGTTAAAATCAAAGCTTAATATCCATTAAATAGTTGGAAGTTATCTATGATTTTCTTGGTTCTTACTCACTAATTAACATTAAATAACATTGAATTTACTTTAGACCACATGGTCATTTGCTGTGCTAATTTTTTATAAGTTCTTATATGTTGTTAGTTACTTAACTGTTTGTACAAAATCAGCGTATTATGTCCATTTACTTAGTTTCATTCACATTATTGTTAATAACATTGACTGCTACATGTCTTTTTAAGGTAACAATTAACATCGTTTCCATGATTGTGTGGTTCTCATATTGTAAAATTTTTTAGATGAACTGATGATGCTTTCAAAACTCGAAAGCGAAACGTCTTCAAAATAGATGAAGTAGCCTATCAACTTTGTCTTTTATTTCTCCACCTAGAGACCGATATAAGAACCCACCACTCGTCTGAGTGATCTTTATATATATATATATATTATATATATATATATATATATATATTATATATATATATATATATATATATAAATATATATATATATTATATATATATATATATATATTATATATATATATATATATATATTGTTCTACCTTTTCTATATTGATGTTATCTATCGTGATGTTTTCTAGGCTGTTGCTTAATATCTTTGTTTTGTCGAGATTCAGTTTTATTCCTATTTGATCCGATTTGTGATTTAAATCTTGTAGCATTGATTTTAGTTCATGGATATCTGTGCTTATTAGTACTATGTCGTCTGCAAAACGCAAATGATTAAGATATTCTCCATCTATTTTCAATCCATTTTCGGCCCAATTTAGTTGTTTGAAAACATTTTCTAATGCCAAAGTAAATAACTTGGGTGAGATGGTGTCGCCCTATCTCACACCTTTGCCAAGGTCTATTTTCATAGTTACCAGATCATCATCTATTTTTACGTGAAAAGTAGCATCATCGTATATATTCATAAGGAGGGCAGCATATCTTGAATCTACTCTGGCGTCGTCCAATGCTGTTAAGAAAGCCCATTTCTCGATACTGTCGAATGCTTTGTGATAATCGACAAATACCAGATGTAGTGGTATGTTGTACTCTATTGTTTTTTCAATAATGGTCCGAATTGTTTGCAAGTGATCGATAGTGCTAAAACCCTTACAAAAGCCTGCTTGCTCCACTGGTTGGTATGCATCTAGTTTAGCTGTCAATCTATTTGTTATTATTCGGGTTAGTAGTTTGTAAAGGTGTGACAATAAGCTTACTGGTCGGTAGTTTTCTATATTTGCGGCGTCCCCTTTTTTATGGAGTAGAATGACTTCCGCATTTTTCCATGTCTTCGGTATTTGTCCTTCCAATAGGCATTTATTAAGTAATACTCCTATTGCCTCTTCTAATGCAGTGCCTCCCATTTTTAGCATCTCTGAAGTAATTTTATCTTCTCCTGGTGTTTTCCCATTTTTCATTTGTTTTAGGGCGGCTCTAATTTCTGATGTTATTATTTCAGGGAAGTCTTCTGAGCCCACATTTAAGATATGTTTTGTTGGTATACCGGGGTTCGAAATAGTAAAAGTATACAGCTTCTCATAAAATTTTCGGATTTCTCTAACGATCTCTTCCTTATGCGAGCACAATGTTCCACGGTCGTCTTTTATCTTTATGATTTGATTCCTGCCAGTGGATTTACATGTTTTTAGTACTTTCATGTTCTTATTGTTTTCTATGGTTTCAAGAATCTGGTTTGTTCTATAAACTCTGAAGTCTTTTCGAATATTTTCTTAACGCTTCTGTTGAGCGCTTTATAGTCCGGGTTATCTCTGTTCATTCTTCTTCTTCTCTCTATCTGTTCTAGAGTTTCGGGTTTTAGTTTAGCTTCCTTTTGTTTTCTTATTCTGCAACAAAGTTTATTAGTGACTGTTTGTATGTCTTTAGTTATTTTCTCAGCTAGTTCATCTATATTCTTGTGCTTAAAGGTATTTGCTACTAGTTTTCATGCTAATTTCTCTTGGTATTTCTCTTTATTACTGGCTAGGATGTCTGCCGTCGGTAAAGGGTTTGTTGTTAATAGTTTTCGTCTTTCTCTCTTTACGTTAATACGTATATCAGCACGAACTAGTCTATGGTCACTGCCGGCCATAGCATTGATTGTTTAATAAATCAAATTTATTAAATTTGTTCAATTTCTCGATGTTTTTACATATTGATCTATCACTAAAAAGGATAAAATCTATTTCATTCTTAACCTGACCGTCAGGGCTACGCCATGTCCACTTTCTTTGTATTTGTTTTTTATAGAACGTGTTCAGGCAAAACATTTTTTCGGTGCTTACGTAATTTGCTAATGTTTGTCCTTTGGTGTTTCTGTTGCCTAGACCGAAATTTCCTATGTAGTCTGAGTCACCTGGTATTCGCCGCCTTATTTTTGCATTAAAATCTCCGGTGATGATAAAATAGTGTGTTTTTTATAGGTCTTTAGCTCGCGTTATATCTTCGTAGATTTGTGCAATTGACTCGGCACAATCTGGTGTGAAATACTCAGCAGTGTCGGAAAGAGTGATATATCTTGTAATACAACTGAATAAACGATATAGCTTACAGATAATACACTGCTATGCTCCAACTTCCACTGCAGATGACGAGTCAATTGCACAACTCTACGAAGATATAACGCGAAATAAAGACCTAGAAAAAACACACTATGTTATCATCACCGGAGATTTTAATGCAAAAATAAGGCGGCGAATACCAGGTGACTCAGACTACATAGGAACTTTCGGTCTAGGCATTTATTTGTATTTAGGACTAATTGATTACTTTATTTCATTCTCTTTGTTGTTGTTTTTTTAGTTCTATGTATTAATTCAATTAATTTTGAACTAAAATTTAATGCTAATAATTTTGAATTTGTATATAACAAATATTTTCATCAATATTTCAGCAATTTCAGCAAAAAAAATGTCTAAAGTACAAAAGAAAGCAAATATACAAAAAAATATAATGAAGAAACTCTTGACGAAGCTTTACGGGATATAATGAATGGCATGCCAAAGGCGACGGTAGCAGTTAAATATGGGATACTCAGAGCTATTCTGCAATTTAGACTAAGCCCAAAATTTAAAAAAAGTATCACATGGTCCAAATACACATTTAAGTATTACAGAAGAAACTGTATTAAAAAAATAGGTAGTAGATGGTCACATAAAAGGGTTTCCTAAAAGAAAAGACGACATACAAGCTTCTATTAGGGCATTTTTGGATCAGAAATACCGATCTAATCTATTTAAAAATAAACTTCCTGGGGATCATTGTTATCAATCGTTTTTAAGAACACACCCTAATTTAGCAAATATAATTCCTGAAGCTGTAAACAATTCCAGTGGAAACGTGTCAAAAAATGATATCAAAAAGTAGTTTATTAATATACAAGAATATTTAATGATAAAGAACTACTTTGACATTCTTTCTGATCCTAGCATAGTTCTTGGCGTCAGATAGGGTTCTTGCACCTTCTTTTTTAAGTGCTATCTCCGCGTCGTAGGTCGGCAATCATCATAGCTATTTGGATTTTTGAGACGGCTTCTCTGAAAAGTTCATTTGATGTACATCCGTACCACTATTTCAGGTTACGCAGCCATGACATTCTACGCCTCCCTATGCTTCTCTTTCCTTGAAATGTTGCACAAAACGGTGCCAAAAATGTTTATCAGACAGAGCAAGGCCCATCGAAAACAAATATTACAGTCATGTTCACATTTTATGCTGTGGGAGGTAAATAAAGAATTAATTTCAAATATGTTAATCAAATATTTAATTTACCTCTGAGAAATAATATCTTTGCCAATATGATTTATATCTTTGACTACTTACAATGTGACTGTTATTAAAAAAATTCTAGGCCGAAATAAAATGTACATTTTGTTATTTTTTGGTCGTTTTTGGCCTTTCAGGTAACTAAAACAATAAAATTTTTAAATAAGGAGTTAGATATAGCTAATTACAAACTCTGACCCCTTTCTCTAACGCCCGTAAATAAGTAAAGATCTATTCTCTGTAAATTTAGAATTTGTATTTTAGTGTGTTTAGTTTAAAACATATTAATAAAGTTTCTTTTTTAATTACCAAAATTGCGTGGGTTATTAAAGTAACGTAAAGTTTAGAATAAAGACTTCATTTGATGCTCTACCTTTTTTTGTTCAGTCAAGTATAGTAGATCTTTATTTGTGATGATGTTAGGCTAGAAAATACTAAAAATTCATCGTAGATATTTATTAGTACAGAACTGCAGTTTATCTGTAAGGGTTTTTGTCACTTTACAAGTTTCACATCCGTAGAGTGGAACAGACATGACATTTGACTAGAATATGCAGATCTTTATCCGGGTATTATTCTCGTCTGATCTCCAAACAGGATTAAGCATGCTGAATGCTTGTTGAGCTTTTCGTATCCTCATACAAATGTCGTCCTCTGTACCTCCGTTTCCTTTTATGGAACTTCCAATATATGTAAAGTTTTCCACATTTTCAATCTGCATGTTGTTGATAGTAAATAGCGTAATGTTTTTTGCATTTATTCTCATGTATTTGGTTTTACTAATATTGATTTTCAAACCTACTTTATTGGCTTCAGTGGAGAGTGTTTTCAATTGATCAGCCATATTTTGGAACTTTTGTCATAACAGGCAGATATCTTCGGCGTATTTCAGATCGCTTACGCATGTGGTTAACGTCCATTGTATACCTCTTATGTCGGAGTCCAGTTTGGGGAGACCATAGTCTACTGCTATGTTAATAAGAAATCGAGAAAGCACACATCACTGTCTGACTCCAGTAAGTATGTCAAATTCGTCGCTGTTGATTCCTTTATGCGTCACGCTGCATTTCGCTTTAGTGTACAGTGATTTTATAATAGAAATTATTTTATGCGGGATGTTTCTTAACTCTAACATTTTTCATAAAACAGCTTGAGATAAGCTAATAAAGGCATGCTTGAAGTTAACAAAAAACCATGTAATTGGGTGTGTTCCATTTAACCGATTGTTTCATTTTTACCTTCACAGTATTAATGTGGTCTATGCAGGAGAATTCTGGTCTAAAACCTACTTGGCCAGCTCGAAATTAAACCTTGTTTGTTAATCTTTTAAGTATGGTGGTCGTGAAGATTTTATTTATTGCGGTAAGCAAGGTTATTTCTCTCCAATTTTTGCACAGTGTGAGGTTGCCCTTTTTTGGAAGCTTAATAGTGTTACCACTTTTCCGGCCAGCTGGAATTTAGTTTATTTACCACACCTCTCGGATTATGGGGAGCAAAAGTTCAGCAGTTAGATGTGGATCAGGTTTGAGTATTTCGTCAGCAATGTTATCGATTCCTGGAGACTAGCATCTCCTGAAAATGCTCTTTCCATCTCTCTACTTAGTCATTTGTTGTAATAAGTAATTCGCCTGTCTTGGATCTTAAAATGTTTGAACAGTTGGGCCCATTTTTTGTTAGTCGTCTAGTAATTTAGGATAGCTCTCTAGTTCTGTGTTGTGCAGCTGCTTCAGCTTGTTTTGCAAGTTCTGTATCCCACCTTCTTTTGTCTCTTTTTGTACTTCTTTTAACTGCTTTATTTATTATTTCATATTCTTATAATCGGTTCGCTCTTTCTTTTACAATTCTTGCTTGCAAAATATCTGCCAGTCTAGAGTGTAGAATTAGTAGAAATGATTTTAGTGAGTAACAGAATAGATTTATCAACCTGTACTCGGTACATCTTTTTGAGTTGGATTTTTTGAGGTAACACGACAAAATTAAATGTAGCTTGTAGCCATGAAACATGGCCTGAATATCTTTCCAGTGTTTTAAAACTTTAACACTTAAATCACTGGACCACCCGCTTTTCCATTTTTAGTTTCTTCTAAAGCTTTAATTATTCTTTAAGTAAGTCAGGCCCGTCTAACTTGCCATTTAGTTATTCTAATGAGCTAGATTATCAAAAACCCTTGGAATAGGTAGGTTTTTCATATTTTTGCATATTTCTGTTTATTTAATGTAAATTTGTTGTTTAGGTTGCTAAGTTTTGCTGGTGTTTTGTATTTATAAGTATGTGTTATCTCTTTGATCTTCTTTAGATTAAAACTATCGTATTTTCTTTCAAGTATTTCTATGTCCTTGCACTGTTCATTTACCCATTTATCTTTGACTTGTTTGATATAATTTTGTTGAATACATTGTATTTACCTCTATTATCTTTTTGAAGTTTTCTGTGTTCCATCGGCTGTAGGATTTCAGTGGTCACTCAATCTTTTCTTTTTTTGTATTTTTGGTTAAGTTTTGTATATAGCTGAAGACTTTTGCTGTCCTTCAAGGTGTCAAGTTTTTTTCAGATTGAGTCTAACTTTAGCTACCAGTGGACTATAATTTTAAACCGATGTCTGCTCCAACTACTGTTGGATAGGTTACAACCAATTATTGCAGAACACCAACATGCCAACACTAAGAAAATACATACATGGGGTCTGTAAATTGATTCATAAAGTTCTAGAAGAAAGAAAATACGATTCAGCAGCCTTTTTGGATATTTATCAAACGTTTGATAGAGTTTGGCATACTGGTCCACTCTACAAACTTAGAAGAATTCCTTTCCTTAAATTATTACTTATCCTCAAGTCCTACATCCATGACCGGCATTTCCCAGGTATAGACGTTTTCATCTTTCTTGGCATGTGCGTGTAAAAACACTTGCAATAAGTTGTTTCATCTGTCTTTCCTTGTCTAAGCTCGATTCGTTTACCTCCTCCAGTGGCAGCTATCTGTATTCGTAAAGAGGCAGAACTTATCACCGACACCGTATCGGCCAAACGCATCGGTGTTATTGCTACAATACTGGGAGACGGGAGTGGTCTCTTCATTCCCTTCTCATCGCACTTTACCATAACAAACGTGACTCGCACAATTGAATTACGCATCTGTGTATCTAAGAGAGACGAATATTAAAAATTCCGTAGTAGCTTATTTCAGCCACACGTCAAGAACGATGAAACCGAGTTTATACTCCCAGTGATCTTTAAACAAGATTTATAAACTGAGTTGCTTTTATATTTTTTGTGTAGATCCAAAAGTTACAAATAATTTTTGGTTAAAATTAAAATAGTAATAGGAAATTGTCATGGCACAACTTATTGCTTGTTACTTGTAAAAAAATTACACAATTTACTTCTTGCAATATTATATATACATATATATATATATATATATATATATATATTATATATATATATATATATATATATATATTTATATATATAATCAATAACCCTGTTACCCTGAGGTGTTGTGTGCTATTGCAATATTACAGATTGTAAATAAATGGAAAGTAAAAAAATTCTTGGTAGAATTCATCAATTGCTTTTTCTCCATTTCTCCAACTAACAAAGTTCACTCTATTTCAAGAAAAACAGAAAATACATCAATAAAAATACTACCAAAGATCGACAAGACTCCATTACAAACCCCCGCCCCAAAGCAACATTTTTATAAATCGTGAAAACCGTGTCCTAGTTGTTGAAAACAGACACAAAAAACTGTATTAATTTAGCTAATATTGAATTTATGTGAAGGCATCTTACCTGAGCTTATAAAGTACGGTTAAAAAATGGATGATAAAATGAATATTTCAGAAAGTCATAAAGAAAGAACAGCTCTCAAATAAATGAACGGAGGCATATGTGACATCTATATTTAAGAAAAGAGAAAGAAAACGATGCGAAAACGACAGAGAAGTAAGCGTAATATCAATAGGAAGATTATATGGAAAGATACTGCGAGAAAAGATAGAGAAAGCAATAAAAGGTAAGATCGGGGAGAATCAGGCAGGCCTTACGGTAGGAAGATCATAGGTACAGACCAAATATACACACTGAAACAACTATTGGAAAAGAAAAAAGCAAAAAATAAAGATATACATTTAGTATTTGTGAACCTGAGAAAGGCGTATGACTCTGTACCAAAGTTAGAACTATGGGAGACAATGTACAAATTAGGAATACAGACGGAACTCATAGAAGCTACAAAAGTTTTGTATAAAGAAAATAAAGAGTCCATTGGGCTCCTGCAGGGTGGCTTCATATTTCCAACCCCATATAAAAAATACTTAGAGAAAGCCGTGACTACATGGAAAAGAAAATCCGAAGGCATGAGAGTACCGGTACGAAACGAATACCTATATACGTTAAGCTCAGCAGATGATCAAGTAGTGATTGCACAAGACCAAAAAGACCTCAGTTACATGATAATGAAACTACAAGAAGAATATACCAAGGCTAGGTAGTAATATCGTGAAAACAGAATAGGTACCTATTTACAAGTGAAAAAGACATAGAAAATCTACAGATTGATGACAACGTAACAATCAAAAGAAAGAATAAATTCAAATACTTTTGGTTTATAATCACGAAAAAGGCAACAACAGAGAAACAAAGAAAATAAGCAAAGATTAGGTCGATCAAGAACAGAAATTCGACAACTTAACTCAGTATGGTGGAATAGCCACCTAAATATGAAGACAAACACATAGATTTATAAAACATTAATGCAGAGTTTTATGACATATTGGGCTAAAAATTGGATTATAAACAAGAAAAACAGCAGTAAAATAGTAGCATCAGAGATAGAATGCCTGCAAAAATGTTGCAGAGTAACAAGAATGCATAGAAGAAGTAATGACGAAATAACATATATAAAACAAAAAAGACTAAAGTTGTATGGACGTGTAAGAAGAACTAGCGACAGCAGATGGATAAAGAGAATAATCAAATGGAGCCCTATAGGAAGGAGGAAAAGAGGACAACCCCGAAGATCCTGGAAGAACTAAATAATAGACGACGCCATGAGTAAGAGAAACGATGGAGAATGGGACAACTGAGAGAGATGAAAATAGTTGAGCGAGGGAGGCAGTAAATACTGTAGAATCCCTGAATATATATATATATATATATATATATATATATATATATATATATATATATATATATATATATATTATATTATATATATATATATATATATATATATTATATATATATATATATATATATATATATATAGTCTTCAAGTCCAAAACGCCACTATACCTCAAGAAGAGAGTATTTGATCAATGCATATTACCCGTATTGACGTATGGATGTGAAACTTGGATATTAAAGAGAGAAATAACGTCGAAACTCCAAGTAACTCAAAGAGCAATGGAAAGATGTATGCTAGGGATAACAAAGAGGGATCGTAAAAGAATTGAATGGATATGGAGGCAAACCCAGGTAACTGATGTAATCCAAAGAATAAAATCCCTGAAATGGCAATGGGCAGGACATATAGCAAGACAAACAGACAACAGATGGACCACTAGAACAACTATGTGGTATCCCAGAAACGCTAAGAGACCAAAGAGGCGCCCGAATCTCAGATGGGATTATGATATAAGAAAATTAACAGGAACAACGTGGTCTCGAATAGCACAAGATAGAAAAATATGGACGCAAATGAGTGCAAATTACAAGAACAACGAATAACTAAGACATCGTCGAATACTAATAAGAACATAGAATAACATTGAAATAAGGGAGGCTGCACCGTAATTGGAAACGGTCGACAAAGCTGCACATGATGATGATGATGATATATATATATATATATATATATATATATATATATATATATATATATATATATATATATATATATTATATATATATATATGTATATATGCAAACAACACAGTTTATTAGGGTTGCAGTCAGAATATTGGCCGGGATGTTAAAAAAACACTCTTTTGACTTTTTGTCGAGCTTTCCGAATGGTTTTATTCCTTTTTCAAGACACTGTAAAAGTCAATTATGTAAATATTTAAAAAATATCACAATTCTTCAGTGTAACTTACTAGTCGTTGAGATTATTTTTGTAAGCATTGACACTCAACATTTATACCACACATTAAAATATACAATTATGGACATAATACATCATAAAATTTTTAAAATTTGTTGTAAAAATAGTAAAACTTGATTGATGGCATGTGTTACTGGTGTATATTAACTTATACAGAGAATGGAAAGAAAAAAACAGTGTAATTAATATGTAATTAGGTGTAATTGATGTTATCTTTCTTTAAAAGAAATACTAGAGGCCCTTCGTAGGTGACTATACTTTTTAAACCTGTCTTAATGGTATGCAACATATTATACAGAGGTGTAATTTTTGTACAGGTAAATATTTATTTTATTTTTGTTGTTTTTCTAGTAAATAACAATAAATATTACTTAATTTGTCTATTTTAATGTGTGGTATAAATGTTGAGTGTCAATGCTTACAAAAATAATCTCAACGACTAGTAAGTTACACTGAAGAATTGTGATATTTTTTAAATATTTACATAATTGTCTTTTACAATGTCTTGAAAAAGGAATAAAACCATTCCGAAAGCTCGACAAAAAGTCAAAAGAGTGTTTTTTTAACATCCCGGCCAATATTCTGACTGCAACCCTAAGAAACTGTGTTGTTTGTTTATATTGACAGTCACTAATATCCAGTATTTCTTGTATATATATATATATATATATATATATATATATATATTATATATATATATATATATATATATGCATTTATGTTTGATTTTACGAACACAGTGTATATGAACAAGAATCTAACATATATTTTTAGGGTTATTAGCTTACCTGTAGTATAAGGTTGTGAATATTCTTTATCTGGGCTGGTTAAATATTTTTGATCATCGTCGGGATTAAGATGTTTAGAATCTCGAGGTGTTGAATATGTGTCTAGTACTTCAACCTGGAAAAAAAAACTTGCATAAAATAACATTGGTAATATTTATATACAGAGGTCTATATACAAAGATACGTTTTTCTGAGGACTTCGCAATAGGCCGATATTTGACTATAGGTTTTCTACAGCAATTTCAACGCTGTTTTTTAATTAATAATGCGAATTATTAGTGCGAAAAATGCAATTTTTTTAAATTTCAGCTTACTATTAAAAGTATCTATCAATTTATACTTAAATGTAAACAGTAATACATGTAGATAGAAAAACCTTCAAAATGGCGTATTCTAAATTTTTTTTAATTAAGTTGTTACTTTAAAAATAGCAAAATGTTTAATTGTTTATAAATTGTATAAAAAATTACTTAAACTTCTCTAATTGCTCTCAAAAGTTCTTCCTGTAGTTCTTAACAAATCCCTTAAAATGTTTGCTCATTATATTAGTTAGTTTAAAAGTTATTCAAAATGTTTGTACTATGGATATTTTTTTTATAATAACATAAGATCTAAATTAATGAAGTTACGATAATTCCTTGGGCACCATACGAAAGGTGAAGCTTCTACTTTTAAAATTTACCAAAAAAAAAACGTTTTTTATAACAATAATTTTTATAACCGAAAATCCTTTTACAAATATATAAAGAGGTATAAGGGGATTTTTCAGAACCATTTACAACTAACAGAGGACTGCGCCAGGAAGATGCGCTATCATACACTCTGTTCAACCTAGCGTTAGAGAAAGTTATGAGAGATTAGGTAATAAACTTAACGGGTAAGATATATACCCGTAGTATACAAATAATGGCATACAGTGATGATATCGTGATCATCGAAAGAACCCGAAATAAAGCAGTTGCAGCTTTTATAAATATTAAAAACGCCGAAGAAAACATCGAACTTCTGATGAATATTCAAAAATCTAAATATATGAACGCAACAAAAGAACTAAGAGGTGCAACACAAAACTATAGAAACGGTGAAAGAGTTCTGCTACTTAAGGGTCAGCGATTGACTGCAAAAACAATGGTTCTAAAAAAGCACGTGGTGGTCGTGTGTATTAAGGTATAAAAAAGTGCTTTATTAAAAGCTTAAAATTTTTATTTCAAAGAAGATCTTTTCGGAATTGACTCATTCCATCATCAGTATACTAAAAGAGAGAGTAAAAATACCAATATTAAAAAACCAGTAAGTTAAAATTTAAATATATAAGAAGAACACGTTGGTTTTTTACTACTTACATAAAAAGTTGTCAAAAAATCATTGCATGACCACATGAAAACGCAGTAGAGAACTCCGTATTAAAAAACTATTCTCAAGGTGTTTATGAAGGTAAATGCAATATACTGTTGATTTGTAGATTAGGGTAGATAACATTACCAACTACAGGGGGTCATGTAAGATGCCCCCATTTTCAGTTTCTAGTAATCTACAAATCAATTCATGTGGCCATACAATGTTTTTTTGACAACTTTTTATGTAAGTAGTAAAAAACCAACGTGTTGTTTTTATATATTTAAATTTTAACTTACTGGTTTTTTAATATTGGTATTTTTACTCTCTCTTTTAGTAAACTGATGATGGAATGAGTCAATTCCGAAAAGTCTTCTTCAAAATAAAAATTTTAAGCTTTTAATAAAGCATTTTTTTATACCTTAATACACACGACCACCACGTGCTTTGTATTGAACAGGTGTACTAGCCACTCCTGGATATCTCCACTTCATTTTTTGTTCCAGTTTCATTTTTAATGGTTCTAAAAAAATAAAAAAATATGTATGACTAACCGCTGTTAATTTAACCTAGGCTCTCAACTACGAGCGAAAAATATGTCAAGAGTAACAAAGTGCAAATTTTATAAAACAATACTACGCCCAGTGCTCACTTAGGAATCGGAAACATGGACCATGATGACCCAAGAAGAAGAGTTACTACAAATCTTTGAAAGAAAAGTATTCAGGACCATATATGGCAGAGCTAACGAACAGAGTCTGTCAAGGCGATATAATTTCGAACTCTATACTGAGACAATAAACCACCTAAGATAAGTGAGCCACGTTATGATGATGGATGAAAGTGATCCTTCTAAAATAACTAAGCTCTAAGCTCAGATATCTAGATGATGTGCAGGGCGATTTAAGGGAGATTGAAGTAAGGGAATGAAGACGACAGTCACTGATATAGAAGGATGAAAAAATGTTTTGAAGCAGGCTAGAGCTCAAGAAGAGCTGTTGTGCCAACTAATGATAGTGATATAAGCTTATATTCTAATTTTACAAATTACAAGCAAAAGTCATAATGGCCAAACAATTGACAATGGTCAAATTAATGAATTGTCACTGTCAAAACACCTCACAAGTATGTCTAACATGAAAACAAAAAGAAGAACTTAATGTTTTGACAGTAGCGTAACAAAATGAGAATATAAATAGAAATATTATTAAAGGAAAACAAAACAATAGTGTTTCTTTACATATAAATTTTTTTTCTTCATAAAATAAATAAATTGTTTAATTTCCCTTTATTTTGTTTAAAAATATGTCTATAAAAAGGCAAAAATTATCGCAGTACCTGCATTCCAACCACAATTTTGGGTTTCGTAGGCCACTACTTATAAGCACCCATAAAGATATTTAGACGGTGTGTATCTGATGCGGATCTACACGGTTCAAAATACAAAAATACATGCGCCTGCACATTGGATAGACGCGACCACTAAATCAGTGTCACGCGTGTATCTATGTTGGATACGTATGGCATTGAACGTGTTAAACCTTAGTGCATTATGTTACAAGATACGTATAATTAAAAACATTATTATTCTTTTTTCTTATATACAATGTTATCATTCATATAGTTTGTCTCATACAATTTTTATTTTATTATTGATATCCCCCCTTAAAACACAAAATTTTATAAATTAATTGCTACAAATTGCCGTCTCTTAGCTCGGTAAATTTTACCCATTCAATATTTTTAATAATTGCTCTGAAACTATCAGATCCCTTTAAAGGGTGTCAAGTCCATGAATAATGAGAAAATTTCATCAAAACCATTAAAAAAACAAAATTTCGGAAGTAAACTTGCGCTTTATACATCCCAAGGGAAATCTGCTCGCTTAATTAAAGTCAAGCTTTTAAGGTACTGAATATTATGTTTAATTCTGTATGCCTAAAAGACATTTCTTTGCTCTAGGCCCTCGAGGGTTGTGTGAAAGCTTGAAAGGTGCAATTAGAGTAATGGTTGGGGCTAAAAAAATCTATTTTTGATTAATTGTTTCTTTGTCTTTTCATCACTCAATTGTTTCAAAAGGGTCTTACCTTAGTTTATTAAATACACAATGAAGGCAGAGCAGTATTTTTGAGAAATGAATAACGCATTCCAAAGCATTTTTTTTCTGGTTAGATTTATTAATATAACCAAAAATTTAATAATATATAATTTTTTAATTAAATTATTGCCGGTACAAGGCATAAAAGGTTACTAGCGGATTTTACAAAAAACGTCTCTAATATAATACTGTTATTACAGTTCCATGAATTATTATTGGAGTTTGTTCATTACATTGGTGGATGGAGTCCTTAATCATAATTTAATAAATTACAATTTAGTATGTAAAGTGCACTCACAGTGCACAGTGTAATAATGAAAATGCGAAAAAAGTAATTTCTGAATTGAAATAAATAAAAACTTTTATAAACTTTGTTGAAAGTAATATTACGAAATTATTTACAATAACGCCTTTGATTTAATTCATGTGCACTGCACATTTTATTTGGAAATGTCTACTTTAGCGATACTTCCAAGCCTCGTTGTAAATTTTACTCTAATAAGTTTGACATAGCAGTACTTGTGATTGGAAAGAGTTTATTTGTTTATTGAAAGCGTTAATGGCGAGACGTGGAGGTCCGGCACTGATATCAAATAAGCACACATGCTTTTTGATCGATCCTGACAAATTAGTAAATTTAACTTATAAAAATCAATCATAGAATTCTTTACACCACGGTAACATCAAGTATAATAGTTAGGTCAGTGTGTATAGAACATTTTTGTGAGTACATATTTTTATATAAATAAGTAATTCATAACCAAAGAATTTTATAAAACCGTCAATAAATAACAACAGTCATTAATCGACACCAGTTTTTTGCCGTTAAAGACAGCCGCAGCCAGCAAACAACAAGAACCGATCTATCCATCCAAGCTATAAGCAGTAGTTTTTAATTCTCTCAATGATGTTAAATTAGAAGAATACTTGTTAGCGGTAGGGTCTAGTTAGTCCAAAACACATTCTTTTTTCATCAAGAATCACCAACAATCGCATCTGTATTTATTTCTCAACCAAACAAGTCGTAGATGATTTTTTTTTCAAACAGCAGAGGTTTTATTACTGTAAACAATACACAAATTTAAGTCCGTAGATTAATTACTCCAAGTGAAAGACTCCTAATATCTAAAGTTTCTCCCACTATCCCGCATAAGGTAATAGAAAACGAACTACTGATCTTAGGGCTAAAACCAACTTCATCAATGTCATTTTTGCGAATAGGAACCAACAATCTTGAATAAAAACATTTACTCAGTTTCCGTCGACATATTTACGTATCTACACCCACAGGCCTAATTCCCGATTCCATTTTAATAAGTCATGAAGATACCACCAATCGAATTTTTTTGACACTAGACAACTTATGTTTCCTTTGCAAACAACATGGCCATATTTCCAGTAATTGCTCAGTAAACGTAAATCACTCAGACACAACCGTCCCAACTACTACACCTTCAACAACATGCACCTCTACAAACATATCAAATAATTCAACGTCACTAACAAAAATATTATCTACAACCAACCTAACATCTCTTGACACATCAACTACAGATAATATAATACCATTGATATCCAAACCAAATATACCATGCCATTGCCATGAATAATATTATACCATCAAACTCCAGCTTAGTTCTTGGCAGATTATATGCGGATGATCTGATATTAGTATCTTCAGGAAAAAACATCTCATCAGTACGGCGTCACTTACAAACCTCACTTCATGAACTCGAAAACTGGTCGAAGAAAACAGGATTGCAGTTTTCACTCAACAAATCAAAGTGTTTGTTATTTTCAAATAAACATGATCCGATTAAACCGCAACCTAAATTATGTAATCAAATCCTGGATTATGCCGATCACATTAGGTTCTTAGTGAAGATTTTTGATACGAAACTCACTGGAAAAAAACACATTCTACAAATAAAAAAAACGTGCCAAAGTGGAATCAACCTTATGAAAACTGTATCTAATAAAAACTATGGAGCTGACTATAACTGCTTAATCCATGTTTATAAAACCCTAATTAGATCCAAAATAGATTACGGTTCCATCGTATATGCATCTGCTAAAGAATACCTATTACACCAACTTGACGTAATTCAAAATACGGCATTAAGAATAGCTACAGGAGCATTTCGGACCAGCCCAATAGAAAGTTTACGAGCAGAAACTGGAGAGCCATCACTTAAAAAATATAGAAGGATGCACTTATCTCTCACATACACATTTGCTGCTAATTTTAATCCAAATAATCCATCTAGAAGATACATATTTACCAATCGTTTTAAAAACCTATATACTGAAAATAGGAACATGAAACCGCCATTTTACGAAAGAGTTAGGCAAACCCTTAGAACTTTACAAATTCCGATACCAGATACCTATTCCAACTCCATACAAATTCCTCCTCCTTGGACATTAAGCATTTCTCAATCCGATACATTTTTAAATATCTTCAGAAAGAACGATACTCCACACTCCTTAATAAAAAATACTATCATCAACAAACTAACAAAATTTTCTAAATCCTATCATATATACACAGACGCTTCTAAAACATCTATTGCAGTTGGAGCAGCTGTCATTACTCCAAATCTTACACTTGAGTATAAACTACTATCGTTAAACTGTATACATACTGGAGAGCTATACTCCATCTATCAAGCTCTTGTTCATATTAACTCCAGTAATATATCTAATGCTCTTATAATTACCCATTCCATCAGTTCCATCAATACCATTAACCCACTGTTCACGAAACATCCAATTGCTCTCCTAATCAAAAAAGAACTAGCTACCATTCAAAACAATAACTATACTGTACAATTCCTATGGGTGCATTCACACATTGGCCTTCAAGGAAATGAAGAAGCGGATCGTACAGCCCAACAAACCAGGAACAGTGAAACCGCAAGTGAAGTGAGAGATGTAGTTCTTAACGATCTAAAATCATTTATTAAAGTGAAAGATGAAAATCTGTGGCAAAACCAGTGGGACAGTTCAACTTCAAAACTTCGCGAAGTGTAAACGTTTGTAAAACCGTGGAAATCTCAAATTCCCAACAGAACTCACCAAGACATTGTTACTCGTCTTCGTCTAGGACATACCCGACTTACCCACGGACACAAAATTGCTCACACTAATCTCATTTTATGTGAAAACTGTAATATCCCTTTAAGTGTTAAGCATGTACTTGTAGAGTGTCCAAGATACCAGTTGCAGTGACAGAACAACCACATCATCGGATCAACAAGTGAAATCTTGTAAAAAATTGTAAAATTGAACATTTGGTAAAATTCCTTAAAGATATCAATGTATTTAACAAAATCTAACATTTATTGTAAATAAATTATTTTATGTATATGTATATGTATATGTCGCTAATAACCTCAGAGGTTGATGCGACTATTTTGTAAAATAAAAAAAAATGGCGAGACGTGTTTTAGATATAAATCAAATAATATTTAATTTTTACGCTTATTTTACCGCTGATATAGCTAATGGAGGTCCTTTGTGATGAGTTCAATCCGTACATGAACGTGTGTGTACGTGTACGATACATTATGTAGTAGTGAGATACAACATAAGTCAGTTTAACAACAAGTATTCGTTTGACTCTTGACCTGTAAACATCGATACAAATGAGGCGAAAGTTTATAGTGGTGATTAAAACGGGCTCCGGCTGCGTTTTTACAGTCATAATCGTGTATCAAGTGGATATAATATTTATAAACAATTTAAAAATTAAAATATACAGTTTTAACAATTAAAATGAGTGCTCCACCAGATTTATCGGTGAGTGTTCCTTTTTATACTGCTACCGTTAATGGCCAACCTATAAATACTCAATATTAGCAACAGCAAATTCAACCAGAATGCCCAAATGTCCTTTTTCCACAAAATGTACAACCAAATTCAGCAAAAATTTTAAACAACCGACCAACATCAATATATTATGTTCCTAACCAAGTACTATTACAATCTTCCTAAAACTGACAATACAATCCTAAAATGAATCCCACATTATCTACACCTCAAAATGAAGCTTATAAAGTAAGGAATCTTCAGAGGAAATCATCGACATAGTACTATACAACATAGTAACAAAAAACGTAAAATTAATCCTTCGGCAACAGAAAACGAAGCCACGGTAGTAACCAGCAATAAATTTCAAATTTTACAAAGTAAAAACGAAAACAACAACAATAACATTACAGAAAATAATAACAAAACTTCAACAACCTCTAAAGCCTCACCAATTTTTATATATAGTATTACTGAATACAAAACCTTGTATGTATCAGACAAAACAATGTATCAGACGAAAAAAATACAAGCTGTAGTAATCTGTATCAGTTCTCAACCACAGTATTTTGACATTGCGGCAATATACAGCCCTCCAAGGCATAATATCACCACAGCAGAATATGAAGACTTCTTTAAACATCTATCAAACAAATTCTTAATTGGAGGTACTGGAATGCAAAGCATACAGACTGGGGGTCGAGACTATGTACGACAAAGGGAAAAAATCTCAGACAAGCCATAGCTAACACAAACAGCTCTTACTTATCTACAGGATAAACCACCTACTGGTCATCAGATCCAAACAAAATCCCAGATCTACTAAACTTCTTTATCCTTCATAGCATGGGCTTAAATTATTTTGACATACAACCATCCTGGGATCTGTCCACCGACCATACTCCCATAATTGTAACACTATCTACTCAAATTATTAAACCTTCGAATATCCTTAAGTTGACAACATCAAAGACCAACTGAAATGTATTCAAGTTTTACATAAATGAAAATGTAAAATTAAATATAAGATTAAAGCAACCAGACGATATCGATAATGATGTGCTTGTTCTTATTCAAACTATAGATGCAGCCACTGAAATAGCTACACCCCCTCAAAATGATAAAGGACCAAGAGACACCAATATACCCGTATATATAAAACGTCTTGTTGCACAAAAAAGAAGAGCCAGGCGCATATGCCAAACAAGTCGCAATACTATAGATAAAAATGAATGCAATATATTAACACGGCAACTTAAAACTGCTCTACAAGACGCCAGGAATGATACATTTGAACTATTCATCAACAGCCTGTCAAAGGAAGACCACAGCATCTGGAAAGCAACGAGATTATTCAAGATGCTTACACAGCACATACCACCTCTAAGGAAAGCCGATGGAAGCTGGGGAAAAACTAAACAAGAAAAGGAATCAATATTTGCTGCACATCTCTCCTACGTTTTTGGTGCACCTGTAACCATAATACCGAAAAACAAGTTAAAAACTTCTTAAACACTCCATGCCCAACCCATTCAACTCTACAACAGTGTCATAGGATTGTTAAAAACATTAATGTATGCCTCGAAGAGAAAAAAATTTGTACTGCTGCCTTCCTGGATATAGAACAAGCCTTTGACCGTGTTTGGCATGACGGCCTTCTGTATAAACTTAAGTCATACTTTCCCACTCCTTACTTTCTATTCTTAAAATCGTACCTCACAGAAGGTCACTTTCAAGTCAGATTCTTTACAGAGACCTCTCATTACTATCCCATAAAATCCGGTGTCCCTCAAGGAAGTGTCTTGGGTCCCCTCCTGTACCTCATATACACTGCTAATATCCCAACAATAAATACGACCACAGTAACCATGTTCGCAGATGACACCGCCATAATATCCATCGATAATGACCCCCAAGTAGCATCAGGAAACCTTCAAATACACCTAAACCTAGTACAAGACTGGATAATAGATGGAAAATTAAAGTTAACCATACTAAGACTAATCAAATTACATTCACCAATAGAAACATCATATGTCCGAGAATCAGACTGAACAATATATTACTACCAGTAAAAACAGAAGTCAAATACCCGGGAATGACACTTCATCAAAAGCTCACTTAGAGAGCACACATTCTGGCAAATAAAATCCAAATTAACATGAAAATACGTCAAATGAATTGGCTAATAGGCCGAAAATTACAGTTAGGGCGAGCGCCCTCCAAAGTGGCACGACAGTGGCAAGTAGCAAGTAGCACGCGTCTAGCATAATGTAACCAATGAAAACGAATGATTCAGTTTACACCAAAATGACAGTAACGTCATTCATTCTAATCATTCGTTAGGATTGGTTACATTATGCTAGACGCGTGCTACTTGCTACTTGCCACTGCCACGCCAGTTTGGTGGGCGCTCTCCCTAAGATAGATAGATAGATAGATATTTTTATTTCCCCTTTGTTACATACATGTATGCATAGGGTATGTCAAAAATTACAATATAACATTAAAATAATACATAGTTACAATAAAAAGTAATACACAGTACAAAGACAATAAACAATAAGTCGCTAACAATTGCACAAAACATATTAAAAATACAAAAATAAAAATATGCAACACACATTGGGCATCTTCTAAATAATTTCAGTTAAACATTCTGTAATTTCACGTACTGAATAAAAGGCATGGCTGATTAAGAATTGTTTTAATTTTTTTTGAAAATTTCTTAGTGAATTAAAATTTTTAAAACTAGACGGTAGTTTATTAAAAAGTAGGGAGCCTGCATATTCAGGAGACTTTCTGAAATTTGTTTGATTATGATGGGGAAGATAAAGTATCCTTGCATTTCTTGTGTTATACGCGTGTAAGTCAGTTGCTGTTTTAAGAACATTTAACTTAGTGAACGTATGTGATAGTAATTTATAAATATATATTGAAGCAAGCGTAAGAATGTTATTATTTTTAAAACATTGTCGACAACTGTCCTTAAAGCGTAAACCAAATATTGTTCGAATTATTCGTTTTTGTAGGATAAATACTCTCAAACTTTCCGATGCCTGTCCCCAAACAATAATGTTTTGACTGATTATGGAATACACTTGAGAATAGTATAGTGTAACCAACGCATTTATATTAACGTCGTCCTTTAACGACAATATCGCAAAATATGATTTATTTAATTTTAAACAGGTATTGTTTACGTGTTCACGAAAATTTAAAGTGTCCACAATCGTGCCAAGAAACGTAGTACTGTTAACTGATTTAATAACCACGTTGTCTGCAATTTCGAACAAAGAAGTAGTTTTTTTTCTTTCACCATAAGAAAACTGAATACACACTGTCTTTACACACTCTCCAAATTATTTCGGTAGCGCCAGTTTTTAAACGACAGTATTACATTTTTGATCTGAGATTGTGCTAACTCGACGGATTTCGCTGAGACAAGTATGGTGGTATGGTCTGCATACACGAATATATGTTTTTGTGAGATATATTTAGGCATATCATTTACATAAAGTAAAAATAGTAGTGGACCCAATATGTCACCCTGGAGTATTCCTAAATTACTGTAGTGTATTTCCGAGGAAATATTATTAATAGACACAAAAAGAGGTATATTTGTTGTGTACGAATAGATCCATGAGTTAACTGGTTCGCGAATGCCTATAGCCCTAAGATTTTTCTTTCAAACACACTGGATCAAGACATTCGAAGGCCCTCGAGAGATCAAAGAATATTTCAAAAGTGTACAAATTTTGATCGATTTTTTCATGGATAACTTGAATTAAATCTACTGTAGCTGTTTCACACAAACGTCCTTGTCGAAATCCATATTGTTTATTACTAAGGATTCTGGTTTTATCTAAAAATGACGTAATTACATTATACACTACTTTTTCATAAGTTTTTGCGATAACGCTTAAAATAGATATGCCTCTGTAATTTGACAATAAGTTTCGTGAGCCTTTCTTATAAATCGGTACTACTTTTGATGTTTTTAAAATATCTGGGAATTTTCCAGTACTCACGGAATAGTTAATTAATTCATTTATATTATAAAAGGAACTAATTGTAATGAACATTCCTTTAAGAGTGAAACCGGTATGTCATCAAACCCTGTGGACTTCTTGTTTTTAAAAGAACTAATTACCTCCAAAACATCGTCTTCAATGACTGGACAAAAATAAAGTGATTCATTAGGTGTACGTCTTGTTATTGTATGGTTATCTTTATTCCATTGACCAGTTTTTGGAACTATGGATTTTACCGAATCAATTAGCCTATTATCGTATTCCAGTTTTTTTGGAAGGTCAAGTTTCTTGGTTCTATTTAATTTTGTGTTTACTAGTTGCCACATGGTTTTTGTTTTATTACTGGAGTTATTGATTAAATTCGAAAAGTGCTTCTGTTTTTCAAGTTTAATAGTTAGTTTAATAAGTTATTTACAGATAATAAACTTCTATTGTATAAGTGCAGAACAAAGCCTATATGGACATAGGAGTGCAACTATGGGGCTGTGTAAAGCCTTCTAATACCAAAATACTCAGAAAGATGTTCAATGCTCCGTGGTACGTTAGTAACAAATACTGCATGATGACTCTGGTATACCGTTCGTTGAAGACGAAATCAGCAGACTAACAAAAAATTATTTAGAATATCTGCCAGCCCACCCCAACGAGGAATCAAGAAAACTACACCTCCAACCAGAAGTCAGACGAAGATTGAAGAGACAGTGGCCCAACAGACTTTATTCACTAGTTTCAATTTTAATTTTAATTTTCATTTCAATTTTAGTTTTAAATTATAATCCTACATTAATTTAATTTGTTAGTTTTAGCATTGGGAGTTTTGTCCATGGATAATTTCTCTTCTCATGTATTTGCAATAATCACATTTACTAATAGCTTGTAATATCAGATTGTAAATTTGCAAATTGAATAAAAAAAAGTTTACCAACAGAAAACGTTTAATTAGTTAAATAGAGGTCGCACAATAACCTAAACGACACTCTTAGACTATAGATCTTCCTGTGAGTTGTTAGTTTGAAATTTGAAACAATATATATATATATATATATATATATATATATATATATATATATATATATAATATATATATGTATATATATATTTATATATATATATATATATACATATATATATATATATATATATATATATATATATATATGTATATATATATTTATTTATATATATATATATATATATATATATATATATATATGTATATATATATATATATATATATATATATATATATATATATACAGGGTGGTCCTTAAGTAATTGTACAAAAAGAAACCGCAGATTCTATACTTTAAAATATTACGATTTAAGCCAACTTGCTTTAATAAAATGTTGATATTAAAAAAGATACACGGTGTTAAAAAGGAAATTTAAAATTTTATTTTTCGCTATAACTTTCATGTTTGTAAACATTTATGTACAAAAATTTACAGCTGGGTACTTTTTAATATCAGAAATTATAATTTGATGAATACTTTGATATAGCTAATAGAGGGCGCCACATATGCCACATACGTGGCATACATTTGCACTTAACTTTTTTGTTCTTTAAGTTCTTGGTATTTAAAATAAAAAATATTAAAGATACATTATTTTAACAAAAAAAGGGTATACTTGTTAATAACTTAAAAACTCAATAGTTTTCGAGATAATCGCATTTTACAAATCAATTGCATAATTCTGATTTAACGCAATTACTCCAGGCAATGAAAGAAAAATAGATAAAAACATCAATACTTCTGAATTTTGTTATAAAATACCTTAATAAAGTCAATAATAAACGAAATATTAAATAAAATAAATATATCAGCAGGATAATTATTAATAATAGGATTTGATAAAATAACAGAATAATTGGATTTTACATCAAACATTTTATTTTAATTTGTATTAAATTAAAGTCATAATCAAAACATTTTATTTACAAACCAAATTAAGAAATAGTTAAACTAAATAACATTAAACTTTTTGTCAAAGTAGGTGTTCACTATGTCCACCATTTTCTTTAATTCATTTGTCAATACATTCCATAAAATATCGTCTCATATTAAATAGCGTCATTGGTTCTAAAGAAACTGCTGCAGTATTTATTATAAGTGTTATAAGTATAATAATAAGTAATTTTTTGAAATGTCTATGAATTAAATAATTATATTACTATCTCACCACAAGAATATGACTACCATGAACAATCCAACGTTCAGGAAAGTTTAAAGAAGTATTTAAATACTGTCTCACTCCGCTTTATCTGTAATGTAATGGGGTACCATCTTGTAGAAACCACATATTTCGCATTAAGTTTGATGACAATTCTTCCAATAAATCAATAAAATCATTTTGTAAAGAATGTAAATAAATCTTACCATTCAAATTGAAAGGTAATTCGCATATCCGTAAAACATAATTCAAAATTGATATTTAAAATGCATGTCCTATGGTTTGGAACCATTGATAATTATTTTTTACGGATATGCGAATTATCTTGCAATTTGAATAACGAGATTTATTTACATTTTTTATAAAATTATTTTATTGATATATTGAAAGAATTGTCATCAAATTTAAGGCGAAATACGTGGTTTTTATAAGATGGTAAACCATTACATTACAGAGAAAGCGGAGTGAGACAGTAGTTAAATACAACTTTCCTGAACGTTGGATTGTTCATGGTAGTCATATTCTTGTGGTGAGATATTAATATAAATATTTAGTTCATAAACATTTCAAAAAATTATTTATTAATATACTTATAACACTTATAATAAATACTGCAGTAGTTTCTTTAGAACCAATGACGATACTTAATATGAGACGATATTTTATGGAATGTATTGACAAATAAATTAAAGAAAATGATGGACATAGTGAACACTTACTTTGACAGACAGTTTAATTTTATTTACTTTAACTATTTCTTAATTTGGTTTGTAAATAAACTGTTTTGATTATGACTTTAATTTAATACAAAACGTAAAATGTTTTATGTAAAATCCAATCATTCTGTTATTTATCAAATCCTCTTATTTTATTCTGCTGATATATTTATTTTATTTAATAATTCATTAACTATTAACTTTATTAAAGGTATTTTATACCAAAATTCAGAAGTATTGATGTTTTTCTTTAATTTTCTTTCGTTGCCTGGAGTAATTGCGATAAATCAGAATTATGTAGTTGATTTCTAAATTGCGATTATCTCGAAAACTGTTGAGTTTTGAAGGTATTAACAAGTATATTTTTTTTTTGTTAAAATAACGTGTCTTTAATATTTTTAATTAAAAATATCGGTAACTTAAAGAGCAAAAAAGTTACGTGCAAATGTATGCCACATATGTGGCATATGTGGCGCCCTCTATCAGCTACATCAGAGTATACATCAAATTATAATTTCTGATATTTAATAGTACCCAAATGTAAATTTTTATACCTAAATGTTGACAAACATAAAAGTTATAGCGAAAAATAAACTTTTAAATTTCCACTTTAACACCCTGTATCTTTCTTAATATCAACATTTTATTAAAGTAACTTGACTTTAATCGTAATATTTTAAAGTGTATAATCTACGGTTTTTTTTTGTACAATTACTTAAGGACCACCCTGTATATATATATATATATATATATATATTATATATATATATATATATATATATTTATATATATATAATATATATATATATATATATATATATATATATATATATGTATATATATATATATATATATATATATATATATTTATATATATATATATATATATATATATATATATATATATATATATGTCTTCATATCAAGGCGAGATCCGTTTGTATCATAAGCTATACAAAATGAGATCCGTTTTGCAAGGCGAGATCCGATTTTGGATCTCACCTTGTATTCACGTGTATATAGTGACATCTCGATGTAACAATGATGGGGGTACAAAAAAATCGATTTTTGTCTGGACCTCATTTTGCACCCCTTTTGGTGAATTTTATATTGCAGTAGTTCCACTAAATTCGCTGTAGAGGCAGTGCGAGCGATCCGTTGTGTATATGCTAAATATACATTTTGTAGACAACCCGAGATCCGGTAAATTTGGCAACATCGCAAATGAATTTTACAGTCAGACCTCTCACTCCCTTCGGCTTATTTCCGGTTTGAATAATATTATTTATATTATTAAAGAGCTCTGTCCAGAAAGGCGATTGTCAAATATCTCGAGAACTAGACGTCGTATCGAAAAAACTTAGGAATTCTTTTTTAATGGTTTTTCAAAATCTATATACTTATGCAATAGCAGGGTTCTTATGCTTCCTGCGAACGCGGTGGGTGTAGCAACTTTGAATTTTCAACTGGAACCCTTCATTTTTATTTAAATAAACATTTTGAAATTTGATTAGAACTATTATGGATATAGATATAAAATTAGAATAATTAATTAAATTAGAAATTTAGAGTTGAAAATACACAACTTTTGTGTGAATCTATAATAGCTTCTTTAACCAGTGGGAAGAGCTTCAAAATCGTCGTTTTGATGACATTTTTAGGAGTTAGATTATTTTAAGTAATTTTTTAGATAAAATTATGTAGAACACGTTGGTAAGTACTCGAAGTCTAAAAAATTTCGGAGACATTGTTTATTTGTAGTATTATTTTTTTACAATTTTTCTTCGCATATCTTCTCCACTGTTTGTTTTACAAAAAATGTCAAAAACTTATTTTAATCGCTTTTAAAAGACCTACAAAATAAATCTAACCGCGTTCAATTTGAATGAGAGTTACAAACACAAATCTGTTTTGCATATCATTTATAATTAAGGGACTAACTATGCTGTTCACGTACTATATTAAGATTCAACGGGAATATTTTTCAATATATGTAGTTCATTTATGCTAAACTTGGACACTGTACGTCAAATAGTTTACGAGCTATAGCTTTATAAACAAATTAACTTTATATTTCCTTTAAATTCGTTTACTGAAGAAAATCCAAATTTAGCTATACAGCTCGCACTCCCTCGTAGGGAAAAATTCACTCATCCCAGATACCCACGTTATCAAAAGGATTGACCTGTGGGACTCTTTCTGTGTTCGATTCCTAGGTGACTTGGTACATCGGGGTTTGTCCCAAAAATTTTCATACATTATTATCTAGTATTATATAAAGCTTATTAAGGACGTTATAACGGCGTTAAAATTCAAAAGCTTGTGATATATAAAACATCTAAAATTGCAACGGTTTTTCCCTGGCAGCAAATTTCAGTTTATCACCTTTTTTGTAACATTTCACTTGGGCCATAATATATTTACAAGAACCAATGAATTTGATCTCGTTTCCGTTTACATGAGCATTGGAGCCCCTGTACAGTCTGACAATTAGAAAAAAACCAATATAATAATTATTCGTCACAAAAAGGTAAAAATAAACTCATCTTTTACACCTATTAGGAGTAGAGTATATGTATGTATGTTTCTTCAACTTGGATTCCGTGCTTAAAACTGGTACCAGCTCTACATTTTCTTTACTCCAGCCAGTTAGCAACAGATTCGGGAGTCAAAATCTTGGTGTCACACTACATACTCATACCTTCGTTTGGATGAGTATGTACACGAATATTATATATTATACTGTCTGAAGTAGGAGAAAGTTTATATGGACCATTACAAAGATTGTTAGTACTGGTCAAATACAAAACCAATCCTTTTAGGGTTGTAGAGGTTCTTGAACACTATTGATTTTAAAATTATTGCATAGTCGCCAAATGATTTGCAGTTGGAGGGTTTGCCAACGACTTGGATTAAACTCATACCTTTAGGAATGTGGCACTTTTGTTACTTTATAATGGTAATGGTAGATATTTAGACATAACTGTAAACTGTCCTATTATAGGACCTAAGGCAGATTTATTTGATGGTATCGATAAAACTCCTACAGGTACAAGTGACATTGAATATGCTGTAAATTCATATTTGAAAATATTCTCATAATATTTATGTTACTTTTAATTGCCTTGGTTGTTAGTATTTTTTATAAAAGCTCTTGCTTAGCATGAATAATTTTTTTCTTTTCAGAGACAGTTTTATAGTGTTGGAAATGTTGAAAGTACTTCTTGTATGCTGATAAAAATTGGGAGTTCTAACAGTAAGAAGAAATTTTGCTAGGCTTTTCTCCATTTTTTTTGTATATTTAGTAAGGGTATTTGAACATTTGGCGATGCAATCTTATTAGCTGAAATTACGAGAAGACGATCTACGCTTTTGAAAAATACATTAAATCGTAAAAAACTGATCATGTAGTTTTTGTACAGAATATTCGTCAATTTTCATCCGTTTTTTTTTTTATTGTCTACGTTTTGACTTGAGTGGTTGCTTAGGTCTCATGATGCACGAAATTCATCTACCATCATGCCAATCATATTGTAGCTTAACAACCATTCGTCTAGTTTGGTGCTGGTTTTAATCAATCTCACGATTCCTCCTGCATCTTTTGAGTTTGTATTTATATATTTCCAGCTGGATCTACAAATAGTTGGTTAAAGTTTCTGTTCAAACTTCTCACAACAAAATTTTTTCTCATAAAGTCTTCATGCAATTCTGGAGCCTTATCAGCAAGTTTGTACATGTCCAACAAATGTAATGTTCCCTAAGAGAATAGTTCACATGGTCAAATGCAAAGAAGTAGGGGTACATTTTTCTAAAACTAGAACAAAAATGTATTCTCCAGTTTCCGCTTCTTTCAGCAAACGGCAATGGAAATGGACTTTACGGAAAGAAACATGCCGTAATCTGATTTTTGACTCAAGTTCACTGTCATACCTGCAGCTGTTCATTAAAATAATTTAAAACTTCTAATATTAAAAATCTCAGCTCAGTGGATTTCGTGCTATTAGTAAAAAATAATGCACAATGATGCACTTTCGCAATCGAATATACAACACAACAGAATTTCGATGTAACATCGACCCTAACAACATCGCCATTACTAAAGTCAATTTGAGGTTGACTTCAGATTATGAATCTCACCCTTCCTCGCATCTCTGCGTTTGCCACTGTGCGTCGTGACATGCCTTTTGATTTATTTAATTTTTTCTTATACTATTTATCCAATCGACATTCTAAACAAACCGACATGTTCTCTGATGTTTGGTCTATAACTTTTACAGAAAGCCATTTTTTGCAAGATCCAATATTTTTCGGGGTAGAGCTAGGAGAAACGATTTTAAAAATATGGGTTTTCAGACTCATTCTAAGTCATTTTGTATGAAGGCACTCCGTATACAACAATGGTTTGACGTATTTTTATAAATAAAATAAAAATATTTCTAATGTCCGGATCGATATGCAAATTTGAAGAATGAATTTTCGGATATCGTAGATCCGAAAAAGGACGAAAAACAAATTAGCACTTTTTTGTAAGGCTCCCCACCACTCCCCTCACGCTACGATTTTTGGACGACCAAGTGATTTTGCATTAGAAAGATATTAGAAACGAATAAAAATAGGTTTTGCATTGTAGCAACAAACTGCCCACCAAAATCTATTCTAGAAGCCTTTTTCCAGTCTACTTACTCTTCAGTATGGAATTGTATTTACTCTTGTACAAAACTAATATTTTTATGTTAAAACACGATTAGAATGTTAAAATGATAGCTTTTGTTATACAGATAAACTGTTTAGTTTAAATAATTTCCCCTATTAAATTTTGTACATAAATAATAAACAAAAAGAGCTTTGAGAATAGATTTCACAAATTCAATAAAACAGAGCATTTTAGTAATTCGGTTTATAAAGTTTATGTTGAATTATTTAATATTATACATAAAAATTATAATCATTACTTAGCTTCTGTTATCTTTGAATTTTGTTTTACTACTTCAACTGACCGCTTCCCTTGCAATATTTTTAAAATACAAAACACCATAACCGCAAATTACTTTACTGTTTGAGTAGGAAATATGCAATACAACACGAGCTCCGGTCGCTCGACTAATACTCTTTAGAGCTGGCAACAGTGTCTGATCTCGCGTTGATCTGTAAATATCTAAAATTTCGTATATAAGTCTTCCCCTTCCCTTTTCAGCTACGGATCTCATTTTGTTGTAAATTTATCAAAAAAATTTAAGTTCAAAAATCTTTTCCCCTCTAAGTGTGCCATGATTAATATGTTAATTATAAAGATAGTTATGAACAATATACTCCATTAATTAATTTCCTATTGGTGGATCTCGGGTTGTCCTCGATTTAATCGGATCTCGCCTTGATATGAAGACGTATATATATATATATATATATATATATATATATATATATATATATATATATATATATATATCTTGCCCTATAATACTAAATATGTTTACGTGATGACACAAGCCCCTAACAGTTAACTGTGACAAATGTATATTTAAAAAATGTACTAATCATTTTTCAATGGAACTACGGCAGTTGAACTGGTATTAAAGTAGAGATTTCACTAAAGGTACAATATACAGGATGTTGTATTTAAAAAACCGAAGTGACTATGGACAAAAAATGGTAAATTTACAATGTTAGAAACATCAAATTTCAATTGTTATTATTGAAAATTAGGTGTAAGTACTCCTGTTTTTGTATAATTAGGACCATCCATTTAAGAGATAATTAGGCATTTTCAGGCATTTATTATCTTATAATTTTATCAGTAATATTTGTAATGAATATTAAGAATTGAAAAAATAAAGTAATTAGAAAGCTTAAATGAGTTTGTATTCAATTTTGAAATGATAATGGAAATATCGCGTGCTAAAAGCTGCGATTGATGTACAACTCATGTTTCATTCTAGAAATATGCAAATGTGCTTTGAAGTTCATTGTCTGATAGATAATCAGCTTATGTTAAAATATTCATTAAAGTCTGAAAAGAAAATGAAAACAACACCTACTCGCTGATTCTGCTAAAAAATTGTCGTGCACACAAAAAGAATACATATTTTAAAAGTTAAATTCTCGGAAACTTTTACGGTAACTTATACAATGAAATTGATATTGTTTGGAAGTTTACGAAGTTTAGTTATGTTACTAAAAATGTTTGTCACACATTCAGCTTTAATAATATATCAGCTTAAAATTGTAGAAGACAAGATAAAAAACCTATTTTAAACTTTTCATGTCAATCTATTTACAAAACAGAAGTTTTCACGTGAAATTATTTAGAGATCTGCTAGTTTATTGGCTAAGCAACTTTGCATTATGCAATTAAAATTAAGTGGGCCCCAAAATCAGCAAAACAAATTGGAAACATGTCGTGTTCTAAAAAAAATGGATTTGCCTTATCTCAGACACACTTTTTGCTGGAGAATCATATATAACTTAATGTAAAACACGCTGTCTAGAATACGAAATTGGAGCTTAACTACAAATAACGGTAAAGAGCTACTGAAAGCAACAACATGATTACAATGCGATGTTTTGTCCACAGACAAACCTACCTATTGCCCAACGGACCCAAACAAGATATCTGACTTAATTGATTTCTACGTGATTAACACTTCAGTGAACGGGAGAAATAAAATTACACAAACACACGTTTAAGTCAATAAAAAATTTCGAAAAAATAAAAACTAAATAAATTTTCTACATATTTATCCCGTATGTTTTTCTATAATAGTATTGGTTACTGATTTAATATAATAGCAAATATTCAATATTTGTTAGAAATAAACAACCATATAAAATTTCTTAACATTATTCGCATTTTGCTTTTATTTTTGTTAATAGCTCCCACACTAATATAATATTTAAGATATAAGACAAAGAAGAAATAACTTTTAAGGTTATATGTATGTTCTGTAATGTAAAACCAGTTACATTCATCAATCAGCCAATCGCGTCTACTGCTGGACGTAGGCCTCCCTCCGTTTTTTCCAGTGTTCTCTACACTGGGCCGCTTGTAGCCAGTTTCCCGCTACACGTTTTATATCATCGGTCCATCTAGTCGGTGGTCGTCCTCGGCTTCTTTTATAGTTTCTGGGCCTCCATTCCATAATATGTCTTGTCCACCATCCATCTTGTGTTCTGGCTAAATGCCCTGCCCAGTTCCACTTAAGCGTCGTGGTTCTTTCGATGACGTCTTGAATTCCTGATCTTTGCCGGATTTGTTGGTTTGTTATGTGGTCTCGGAGGCTCACGTTCAGAATTGCACGTTCCATGGCTCGTTGTGTAGCTCTGAGTTTACACGGTTACACATGTGTTTAATTCTTAGACAAGGAAAGAGAGAGAACGGGTAACGCTCGTTCAACCAACCTTCAAAAAGTGAAGCCACTTTTCGATGTGTCCGCCATTTTTTTGGTGACAAATAATAGATCTGACACCAGGTTTGTTTTTGTTGTTTTAAAAAAAAGTGAATTAAACACCTATTTTTTTTTACTGAATAAAATGGAGAATTGTGCATATATTTGTAAAAATCGTAGCGAGCAGAAAACACCAGGAATATCGTTTCATAGGTAAATATTTATAATAGTGCAATTAGGTATTAATTGATTTTACTTTTTATTTCAATTTTAAACCCCAAAACAATTTAAATTAGTATTTTAAGGAAAGGTGAGATCTAAATTAGTAAATAAGAATGCTAAATACGCAAGGTTATTTCAGTAATTGTATTATAATTAATAATTTCACTCACACACCATGATAATTTGCCAGTGGCGATGTGCGTTGGGGGTAAAAATTCCATAAAATATTCCATAAAATTCAATAAACAAGTAAATAAATAAATAAATTTCGTTAATTTTGATTCCAAAATATTTGTATAAAATAAAATAAATTAAATAAAACATTAAATGTAGAAAAATGTTTCAAAAATTTTAAATACGAATTAGTCAATCCTTAAAAATACAAAGATACTTCGCTAACCACTTCCTCTGGTGGCAGTTTGGCTTCACTTTTAGCGATACGGTTACGCATCCTCTCTCTTTTCTTGTCTAATGTTTAATTAATATTCTCAGTTTCTCAGGCTAATAATTATTGTTTAATAAACTTTTTACATGGACAGTATAGTTGTTTTATTTATCAGGTTATGGTTGCCCAGACACGGTATTACGAAATTTGAAAACTAGCCTGTCGTGCGTACCGGTGTGGTAAAAAGTTTAGTTGTTTCACGTTCAAGTCGTGAGTTGTACAATTATAAAATAAACATTTAGTGAAGTGAAAAAATGGCCTCAGCTGTGAAAATTGATTCTGGGAATATTACTAAATTTGATGGGTCGAATTTTCAACTATGGAAATTTAGTGTGACCGATTTGTTTAAAGCAGAGAAGCTGCTTTCAATGGGACAGTTAGAGACCCAGAAGACCACACTAGCAGTGGGTGGAAAGAATATGATGACAAAAATTCAAAGGTCCAGATAATTTTGTTATCCAATATATGTCAAGATCAAATACAACATTTAATAAATTGCGAAAATTCTTTCGAAATGTGGTCAAGACTGATCACAATAAAGAAACATAAGACTAAAGACGAAATATTTAGAGAGTTGTCATCGCAAAAATTTTATGAATATAAAATGCATGAGAATGCAAAAGTTGCAGAGCATATATCAACAATAGACCTATTAGTTAGACAGTTAAAAGATGTTAAAGAAATTATTAGTTATAGTGCTGTTTGTTCCAAAATAATTATTAGTTTACCTTCTAGATTTAGTGCCTTTCGTACAGCCTGAGACTCTGTAGCTAGTGATCAGCAAACTTTTGAAAATTTACAAGCAAGAGTGATTAAAGAAGAAACTAGAATGAATAATGATGACTCTGAAATATCTCGTCTTGCTTTACAAGTAGAGGCTTTATAAAGTAAACTGGAAGCCACCAGTAAAAAGAAAACAAATATACAGGACCTAAAGAAGAATTTTACCTGTAATTATTGTAAACGCAAGGAACATTGGGTTAGAGAGTGTAGAAAGAGAATATATGATTCCAAAAATGAAGATAAAAACAAGTCATCAGGAAGCAATTTAGCATTAAGTTCGGCTTATATATGTGATATTTCTTCCATGTACTTGTCAACCTCCAGTGTAAATAAAAGTGAGTAGATATGTGATTCAGGAGCAAGCCTATACATGACTGGTGAAAAATTGTTGTGTTCAAAATTAGAATTTCTATCTGGACCTATATTTGTTAGAATAGCAAACGACAAGCTGATTCCTGCAGAAGGTAAAGTTGTTATTAAAATACAGGCATTTGTCCAAGGTGAGTGGTATTATCGTACTATATATAATGTCCTATACATTCCTGAACTTATTCTAGTCTAGTCTAGTCACAGTCTAGTCTAGTCACAGCTTATTTTCAGTGGAAGCTATGACAGATAAAAACTTTACCTATTATTTTCATAAAAACAGGTGTCAAGTTCTAGAGCCAAATGGAAACATTTCATGTGTTGGAGTACGTAAAGATAATCTGTGGGACATGCAATTTAGAGTTAAGCCTATTGTAGAATGTAATTTAGCTTGAAAATCATCAATAAAGTTATGGCATGATCGCCTAGGGCATATCAAGTTCACTATAATTAAGAAAACAGTTAATTTGGTAGACACTATGACAGATGACGACAAAGAAGAATTTTTTTGTGAGACATGCCAGTATGGGAAGCAGTCAAGAAAGTCCCATAAAAGTCTTACAAGAAGCACATCATACAAAGCAGGTGAAATAATTCACACAGAGGTATGTGGACCAGTCAACATTTCTTCTCCAAGTGGATCAAAATATTTTGTTGGATTTAAAGATGATTGTAGCGGTTACTGCAGTGTTTATTTTCTAAAGCACAAGTCAGACGTTCTCAACAAGTTTTAAGATTTTAAAATACTGATTGAAAATCAAACTGATAATAGGATTAAGATTTTAAGAAGTGACCAAGGTAAAGGAGAATATATCAATAATGACTTTCAGGACTTTATCAGGAAGAATGGTATATTACATGAATGTTCAGCTCGTTATACACCTCAACAAAATGGCCGCAATGAGAGGCAGTTACGGACAATTGTTGAAAGTGCAAGAACTATGCTTATCAACAAAAATGTGTCACAAGAATTGTGGACTGAAGCTGTAAATACTGCTGTGTATGTTCTTAATCGAACAGCATAAAGTCAAGTAAAAAACATGACTCCATATGAAAAGTGGTTTGGGAGAAAACCAGATCTAAAGCACATTAGGGTTTTTGGCAGTACAGCTTACATGTTGATACCATCACAGTTTCGTAAGAAGTTTGATTCAAAATCAAGAAAATTATTGTTTTTTGGATATGATGGATATTCATCAAAGTATAAACTTTAGGATTGTGAGAGGAGAAGAATTGAAGTGAGATGCAATGTAAATTTGAATAAAGATAAAACAATTAAAAATAAGAAGGAAATCTTAAGATTAAAATTTGAACTCTTAGATGATAATAAAGAAAGAGACAATGATGATATGTACGATATTCAAGAAAGTGACAATGAATAGAGTTTAGACATGTCACAAGGTAGTAGGTCTCAAGCAATACATCATGATGATGAGGATTTTGATTGTAATCTGTTGTATGATGCCAATGATGATAATGTTAATGATAGACAGCTACTCAACAGAAATACACTGTCTAAGCCTGACTATTCTGGTGTAGCAAACTACTGTGACATAGTTGAACCCATAAATTATGAAAGTGCACTAAAGTGTGAGGACTCTAGCAAGTGGCAACAAACAATGCAGGAGGAAATAGATGCCCTCAAGTTTAATAACACATGGGACTTATTGAAATTGCCCAATGGTGCAAAAGTGATAGACAATAAGTGGGTTTATCGTGTTTAGACTGACTCAGACGATAATCCTGTTCTTTATAAAGCACGTCTGGTTGCACGCGTTTTATGACAGAACGTGGAATAGACTATGAAGACACTTTCGCGCCGGTAGTGCCATATGACTCAGTGCGGATTTTGCTATCGTTAGTAGTGGGAAAGGAGCTTAGACTTGCTAATTTTGACGTACAGACTGCGTTTCTATATGGTGACCTACCAGAGAGTATGTATATGAAGCAGCAAACTGGTTTTGAAAGTAAGAAGTCACACAACTTAGTGTGTAAATTGAATAAAAGCTTATAGGGACTTCGTGGACGTGGACTGTAGCAATCACCACGATGCTGGAACCAGAAGTTTGTATCCTTTCTTAATAAACTTGACTTTGGAAAATTAAAAAGTGATCAATTTGTTTTTGTTGTAAATTTTGCAAATTTTAAAACTTATTTACCTATTTATGTTGATGATGAACTTGTCATGTCAAAATTAGAAAGAACTATTAATGAACTTTTAGAAACTTTAAAGCAAATATTTAAAATAATTGTAAATTTAAATAGTAAATTACATTTTGTTGGACTTGAGATTGAACAAGATCTCAGTGCAGGTACAGTTGCTACTCATCAACATAATTGTATAGAAAAACTTCTTGTTAAATTAAATATGACTAATGCTAACCCATTAACGATTCTTGCAGAGCCTAGTGTACCTTTGTCTAAAGGAAATATTTTAAATTGTAATAAATATTTGCCATATCGTGAGGCTGTTGGTTCACTAATCTTTCTGGCAACCACCAGTCGCCCAGATATTACATTTGCAGTTAATCAGGTGAGCAGATTCTTTATTGCTTGGAGAAATGAACATTGGAAAGCAGTAAAACGAATTTTTAGATATTCAAAATATACTTCTTATTTTAAAATGGTGTACAGAAAAACTACACAAATCAAGGTAATAGGCTACACTGATGCAGACTATGCAGGCTGTCTGGATACAAGAAAATCTACTAGTGGATATGTATTTATACTAGGCAATGCTCCTATTTCCTGGAAGAGCCAAAAACAAAACATAGTAGTACAGTCAACGACAGAGGCCGAATATGTGTCCTTGGATTTTGGTGTTAGAGAAGCTTTATGACTTGGAAATTTTTCAAAAGAGATTGGAATTGATGTCTCACCTGTCAACATCTTTGTTGATAATCAATCTGCCATTAAGCTAACACAGGCACAACAATCTCATAGCAGAACAAAGCATATTGATATTAAGGTTCACTCTGTTCGAGATGAGTGCGAAAACAAGAATATCTCTGTGTAAGCTATGTCAATACAAGTAATCAGTTAGCGGACTTGTTCACAAAAGCAGTGTCAAAGACAGTTTTAAACAATTTATTGAATAAGTTAAATTTGTTAATTTAAACTACTTATTTGTTAATTTGTATTAGGTCTTTGCTTTCAGGTATATTGTATTGTATTGTAATATTTGTATTCAAATCTTAAATAAGTAGGAGGGTTAATACAAGCTCCCGCACTAATGTAATATTCAAGATATAAAAAAAAGAAGAATTATGTTTTAAGGTTATGGCTATGTTCTCTAATGTACAAACGGTTACACATGTTAATTACTATTTACCTGAAAATAAGCCACAATTAAAGATAAAAATTCGTTTATTGACGTTTCAATTTCCACTTCGGAAATCGTTCTCAAAATACAAACAGTAAATTTACTGTTTGTATTTTGAGAACGATTTCCGAAGTGGAAATTGAAACGTCAATAAACGTATTTTTATCTTTAATTGTGGCTTATTCCCAGTTAAATAGTAATTAATTTAAAATGCCACAAGAAAATAGCTTCACGTTACACAATATGTTTAATTAATATTCTCAGTTTCTCAGGCAAATAATTATTATTTAATAAACTTTTTACATGGACAGTATAGTTATTTTATGTATTAATTGTTAGCATACAACGAAATAAGACATGGAAACCCAAAAGAAAATATTCCATTTTAAAGGAAGTAATATCTACTGGCTATCAGAGTTGCTATCAACAAGTCTTCGTAGACACTTTGTCTCAGGACCAGCAACCTCATGTAGAGTCACATTGATGATGGAATATAGATTATGAAAACGTTTTGTGGTGTTATGTAGCCCGATTGAGTGTTTTAATTATATACCTTATAAATGACTTTAAATTAATTTTTTGTGATACATGGTATACAGCCAGTTACAAGAACTTAGTTTCCTTGTGGATAATACGACTTTGATTTAGCAGTCAATCCCTTGTTTTTTTTTACCAAATATAAATAAAGTTTATTTACAGTGCAGTAAACTTTTTACATAAATAAATATTGTATTATGTCTTTTAGACAAAATACTTCAGATTTCATTTTACAAGAAAGAATAATTGAAGATGTTCAATATTTTATTAGGCAAATACTGCAACTTCCTCAATAAGGATTGTTCAATTGCTCTTCGGAAGATATTGTGGTGACTAGTGAAAAGCGAAAAGGAACTTATTCAAAATTTACTCTCTTTTGCCCATTGTGTCGCGTGAAACATAGAGTAGAAACTGAAAAATGTAAACAACCATCCCTCAACTTTTTAATTTTGCAGGAATAACTGGAATAGTTAGTATTTGTGGCGGATACACACAACTAACTGAATTAACGTCCAGTTTAAATATTTCACCACTATCAAAAAAATAATATTTATCAATTCAAAATGATCTAATCGACTTACACATTGAGAAAATGTTGTTGACTTATATTAAATACCGGATCCAAAACATACTTCATCATTTCTAGAGGTACTTTCTCCTCAATTGATCTGTTAGTTTATGTGACCCAAGGTGAACACCACTTCTAACTTGGACTACAATGGATTGCCTTTATGACAGTTATCACTTTCCTATGTTGATTTCTAATTAAATCAGCAAACCCAGAGCAAAAATTTCAAAATGAAAATTATCTCAAGCTAACTGGAACAACTTTTCAGACTTCATTGAAAAGAAGATTAACCACCTATAACTACTAGAAGATCCTTATATAGCACTAAAATCTCTAGTGAGTTTAATCACCCTGGCTGCTAAAACGCACATTGAAATATGCACAATATCGTCTTCTCGTAAAATTGTACCCTGGTGGAATACTGATGTAAAGAACGCTTTCCGAGAAAGCAAAACAGCATTAAATAAATATCGTAAAACCAGAACTGAGTCAAACCTGATTAAATTCACACAACTAAAAGCTACAGCACGAATAGCCTGTAAAAAAGAAAAAAAAAGAAAGTAAAAAATACTGTTGGAATAAATACATATCTTCTATATATTTATGTTGACGCCCCTTCAAGGCAAGTTTGGAGGAAAATTAAACAAATGCATGGGAAATCAACACACTTGTAAATTTCAGCGCTCAGTTCTCGTAATTCAATAGTAACTGAAGATAATCGAATTTCTACAGGTATGGCAACTCATTGTCATAATAAAAGCAAAAAACGACAACTACACAAATACCCTGACTCCCCATAAAGATCTTCCTTCTACTACATATCTCTCAGATGCAGGTTTTCTGAAAAGCACAATATAATTAGTTCCGTTCAATCAGGATTCAGACGACATCGAAGCGCAATGAACAATTTAGTATTACTACAAAACCATATAACCGAGAATTTCAAGAAGCAACATGATACAGTTGCGGCAGCCTTCGATATTGAAAGCGCCTTCGATACTATTTTAAAGAATCTACTATTACAAAAAGTTTTTAGATCACCGTAAATTTAAAGTTGTAATAAACGGTAATGAGTCAAATGTTCTCGAACAACTCAATAGTGTACCTGAAGGCTCTGTTTTAACTTCAACAACTCTGTTTAACTTAGCAATTAATGACATCTCAAAAAAGTTCGTCAACCGGTAAAAGCTCTACTGTACGCTGATGATCTACGTATTTATTGTAGTGGAGCAAGCATATCCAGTACATTAAATCTTATTTAAAATGCTGTAAACAACGTATATTCTTAGTCCACAGAACACGGCATCAAACTTTCCAGCTCAAAATCTAATATACTAAGATTTACCAAAAAGCAAAGTATTAAAAAACCGGAAATATATCTAAACGATGTTGAGAACACTTGCACATTGAGAATATATAGAGCTCTTATTCGTTTTAGATTAGATTATGGTTGCGTGCTCTACATGACTGCCTTTAATACTTATCTAAATCTAAAAGTCTCTAAATTCAAAACAAACAACCTCCTTACGTATATGTCTAGATGAATTTCGATCTAGCTCCACTGAAAGCATGTGCTTTGAAGATTTGAAACCTCTTCTTTTCATACGACGTCAGCTTTTACTCTCTTCTTATTTCACTAGAGTTTCCACTAATTCAAAAAACTCGGTAATTAAGCTTATTAACATCCACCATACTTCTGAAAATAGGGACATATCTGTTTACCCCATTCCACAATAATAAATCCTTTGCTAGCAGCTATAGACCTGAATATAACTACTCCCATCAGTACTTTTAATATTCCTCAATGGACCAAAAAGCTACCCATTTTCAAAACTAGTCTAACTCGACATAAAAAACTAGACACTCCTAACCACCTACTTAGACCATTATTTCAAGAAGCAATAAATGCAAAACAGTACCATCAAGTTCTTTATACCGACGCATCTAAAGATGAAAAGAATACTGGCTGTGCTGTCTGTACCGAAAACATAACCTTAGCTCTACACCGACTACCAACCACTTGTAGTATTCACACTGCAGAATTGTATGATATTCTTAAAGCTCTTAAAATTACTTCTCCTAATACGAAATCTTTAGCTATATGCACCGATTCTCTTTCTTCAATTCAGTCCATTGCCAACATAATACTTGTTAAATCAGATTCAATCAAAAAATTCAACACACCTGCAATCAAAACCACAGCAGAGGAACATTAATAACCATTCTTTGGATCCCATCTTATGTGGAATCAGTGCAAATGAGTCTGCAGATATCGCAGCAAAAAAAAGCAAGTTGTTATGACATATTCCTAGAAAAAATTCAACTTCAACAAAATCTATCAGCAACCATAAAACACTCGTAAAACATGGCAAAATCATTGGAATAGACAAAACACAAAACCGCAAATAATCAATCCCATTGTATACTCATTTAAGATACCTACAATGACTAGGAGGGACAAACTCATCATTCGTAGACTTCGAAATGGACATACTCGCTTCACTCACGGATACTTGATGATTTCCGAAAACCCACCTGCTTGTGAACATTGTGATTCTCACCGCCTTTCAGTAGAACACTTACTCGTTTAAGTGCAGATATTATAGACTATATAGACTAGCGCATAATATAAACGGTAACCTGAAACAAAAAGTTTTTTTGACTGAGATGTTTGAAATTAAAAATCACACTAAATTTTCTCTTCTTTTTCACCCCTGTAACTTATTAAAATAACCATTATAGAAGTTCTCAGGGACTTTCAGCCCTTGTCAATAATGTAATCTTTTATTCTGTGTTTAAAATTTTCAAAAATATCTATAAGTTTTCTCAGGATTAAAAAAAAATAATGCATTTAAAAAGCATCGACCCAAAATTTTGCGCCTTCGCTAATTCTAGAATAGTATTATTTTACTTTATCAATAAACTTCTCATTTGAATAATTTAATATTGTTTTTAATAGGCGACTATATGATTTGTTTTGACTTGACTAATTAAAAATAGATCTTATTTGTTTTCCAGTGTATTTCTACAATGTAACGAAAACAAGCTTAAAGGGGTTTTCATAGTTTGGAACAGAGAGAAAGCTCAATACGTTCAAGAAAATATGTATTCAAGGCATACTTGTGATCCGTTAGCGAGTAAACAAAGAAATATAAGTCGCTCGAAATTTGAGAGCTACAGTTAAGAAATGGGATCCAATTACAAGATGTTGGTGTTTATCACAAGGGATTTCGTTCTCTTTAAGATGTAATATGTTCTTTTTAAACGGAGTCTCTAAAGCTGTAATTAGAAAGGTGTCGGTTATAGAACAATGAATTTTGTTTTGATAAGTAGGTAGTATTCAGACTCCTTTTCTTTGACACGTATCTCAAACTTAAAGGAAATTTTAATGAAATATATCATGTTATCTGTAGATTACTTTTAAAAAGTATACTGAGATATTAGGGTATCCGATTACATAATTACCGATTGCATCGATCCAGAAATTTACTCTAAATTTTTTTGATGCTTAGCCTCCTTTTTTACATGAGGATTGTCACCAATATGGGCATAATAAGTGTCATCTTATTGTAAAAAATATTGTGTAGATAAAAATGCCATCTCCTCTAAAGGTAGTTCTATCGCAAAATAAATTAGGATTCAGATTCTTTTTATTCCAAAACCAGTCCACCAAACAAAACCAACCAATCATGATCTAACAAGTTTATTAAAAACAGAGAGGGTAAATAATTTCTTCTTTTTAGTCTTTTTCAGCATTTTTCCATTAAGAGTTCGCCATTTTAATCCTCCACAACTTGTTATCCTCTCACTCATAACTGGGCCCCTTCTTATTCTTCTTCCTTAAAGTTCCCATTCTATTACTATTTTTGAGTACTTTACTTTCATCTGGTTCCATATCTCCTCAGTCCGTATTCTGTCGCTTCTGGTAATTTCTAGACATCTTCTCATGAAATCCATCGTATTTATTTATTTATTTATCGTATGGCAATTACAACACATTTAGAACAAAATTACAAACACTAGTAATATAGGTATATGACAAACTTTAAATAGTTACAAACAAACATCAAGTGTATTAACAAAATCAATTGAGTCTGAAGTTGCAAACAGGAAGTCTTCAGGGTTACCATTGTAGGATCTTGAGGGACACTCTTTAATAATGTGGTCGTTTGGTTCTTTCCACTGTCACATTGAGGAGACGGATTCTTTCCCAATTTATGTAGCATGTATGCACATCTGCCATGTCTGGTTCGGATCCTGTTTAGAGTGGACCACGTTTTACGTGGAAGATCAAAACCTGGTGGCTTGTGGGTAATCTAGGGCATGTTATTTTGCCATGCATTCCATTCTTGGGATCATGCATTCGTCATGTTGAACTCCTCATGTATCATTCTTGCCGTTTTCATTAGTGGTTTTCTAGAACGTAGACAGGTATTTCGTGCATCCTCGGTATCTTGGTGGATCGGCAGGTTTATATTTATCGGAAGTTTTATAGGACACCATGCAGTAATTACTACAGCTTAAAGGATAGTGGTAAAAGGAAGAAAAGGGGAGTGTATATCCCTTGAAGCAAATATCGACGCACCACCACTGGCTCTAGAATAGCTAGTACCTATGCAATAATATCCTTCAAAATTTTCAAGTCGATTACAATGATTTATTTTAAAATAAGTCTCTTAAAAACAAATAAAATTAGGATTGTAAATTAAAATTTTTGTATTATTTCTAAGCAAGGATAGTTCCATTGGAGAATGCTGAACGTTTTGTTTATAAGAAAACATTAAATGATTTAGTGGAATAATTGAAATATTAAGAATGAGTCAGTGGAGTAGCATTCGTCCAATGTTAGTAAGCTCTTCGTAAAATTTGTAAAAGCCGGGGTCCAGTTTGCATTTAATTTTATTCTGAAGACAAGTTAAACGATTCTTTAAGGAACGTTCATTAGAAGCGTTATAGAGCTTATTTAATTTTTCTAGTCTAGAGAGAGTATAATACTCTGCGTATTAGAAAAGAGTAAATTATTACGCTTAGACTAAAGGGTCAGAATTGCGCTAAAGGGTCAGACAGTATTTTCAAGAAAAGCAATTAGTTGCGTTTCTTAAAGGGAAAATAAGATGTGAGTTTCAGCATATAAATTTTTAATGGTAGAGCGAGTTATGCTGCTTATTATTTAATTGTCAGGTACTTGTGATCTGTACTTCTAGGTTTTCTTTTAGGATGGTCTTTGAAAAATATGTCATTTAATGGCTTCAAAAGGGGCTAGAATGTTTGGATCTGCAAAACTTAGGATTTCTGGTAAGATAGGTGGTGGAACTTTTGGGTAGTTATCATGGGAGTAAGATCTTTTGTCACGACAGGTTTCGGTGACTGTGATATGGAGGAAATAAGAAGATTACGAGAGTCATCAGTAAAATGCTGCTAATAAAAGCTGCTAGTAAAATTAGCAGCGTGCTAATATGAGAAATGTGGAATATGGTAACTGATAACGTAAACAAACGCATTGTTAGTTGTATTGCATCTGCCATAAGTGAGAGTTTTCATGATATTTAATACAAGAGAGAGAGAGAGCTGTTTCAACAACAAAATGTGATATAGAACACTAAAATTCTTTTTGAATGGGAGATAAGTCTGCGTATAGGGATAACTTGAGAGTTAAGTTTTACACTTTGAGTGGTTTTTAAGATATTATTAACTTGTTCAGAGAAAGATAGGTATATAGGGAAATGTGAGTAATATCGACTAGTTAAGACAAAACTGTTATAGACTGTTTGCTATAGCTTTTACGAATTTGAAACTTATAATATGGACATTTAGTTCATACTGTTAACCAATTACTGCTTTACAAATATAAAATAAAATATATAAATAAAATATAAAATAATTACAAATATTTTTAAAATACATATTTTTGAAACTCAAAAAATTCAGGTAATATCGATCAATCGGGTAATATCGACAATGCAGATGGATAATATCGATCAAGGATGGAAAATATCGATCACAGATGGATAAGTTTAATACTTAATTTGGCGTGCTTTTACGCCATAAGTCTTCTTCTCGGCTAATTTTTCTATTTTTATCTTAGTAGCTCCAATTGTTTTTTAACTTTCTCAACCGCATTCTTTATTTACTCGCATTCTTTATTTACTTTTTTTGTTCGTTATTTTCCAATTGGTTTTTTAATCGTGTTGATGTTAAAATTGTCGAGTGTTGAGTTCACCCGCTATTATTTTTTGTTTAACTACTGGTTGGTAGTGCCAGTAGATGGCATAGTTAACTAAAAGATATACGAGATAAGCTTTCATTTTTTACATGCACAGATTTATCCTTATCGTCGCTCAGATCAATGTCTGAAACTACTCTAATTCTGATTTAGATTAAGAATCTGTTGATGATGGTGCTGATTTTGGTCTCAGTTTTTATTTTGTACTCCACTGGGCCCTGTTCTAGGACTTCCTAGGACTTCCCAGCCCCACCTCCACGAAGTGTGGTCTTGACCACACGGGTGGACCCCGGAAACCTAAGCAACCTTGTAGAAGATTGGGTAACTAACCCAATGGAAGGCAGGGTCAGGGCGAACGAGAAAGGGAGAACGTGGTCCTCCGAAAAGGAGGTTTTGCTACAGACCAGCGACCCATACAAGTAAAAAAAATATTGCTATGAAACGAATATTATTGCCTCGGAATTGGAGAGATTATAAAAACAAACGACGAAAGCTAAGGACAAAGAATATTCTACTAGAAACATGGAATGTACTAAGTTGGTACAGACCTGGAATTGCCACGACAGCGATAAAACAACTAGAAAACTTGAACTATGATGTTGTAGCCATTCAGGAGGTGAGATGGACAGGATCTGGAACAATACACATGGAGATGTCATTAGTACTGTGGTCTGGACATGAAACTCGACATGAAAGAGAATGTGGCTTTGTAATACATGAAAGACTACAATCAGAGTTATTAGACTTTAAACCAATAAACGAACGAATCTGCATTATAAGATTAAGAGGTAAATGGTCCAATTTAACTATATTTTCAGTGTATGCACCAACCTAAGACGCATTAGAGGATGATAAAAATGAATTCTACGACTCTCTTAATCAACTCTAAACAGAAGCTTCTAAACACGATATTTAAATAATACTAAATGATCTAAACGCAAAGGTAGGCACAGAAGACTACGTAATACCGGTGGCAGGAAGATATGGTCTACATGAAGTTACAAACGATAATGGATCACGTTTGATCGATTTAGCGATATGCTGCAACTTAGCCATCAAAAGCACCCAGTTCGCTAGAAAAAAAGATCAATAAGGCAACATGGAGATCAAACGATGGAAGAACAAATAAACAAATAGATCACGTATTGATTGATGGGAGACATTCTAGCAGCACAATAAGTGTAATAACTATGAGAGGGCCGGACAGCCACACAGACCATTTCCTCGTAAAGACCAAGCTCAGAACAAGAATTTCAACACAAACAATAGATAAACACACAAATATCGAACGATGGAATGTGGCGAAGCTGAAAGAAGAAAATAATCAAAAACAGTACCAAGTAGAATTAAGAAATAGGTTTCAGGTTTTTCAAATAAATGAAAATGAAAGTGAAGATATAGATCAGCGATGGAACTCAATAAAAACAACTATTACAGAAGCAGCAGAGAAATCTATCGGAAGAACGAAAAAAACAAAAAAGAAAAAATGATTTGACGACGAATGTGAAAGAACTTTAAGAAAAGCAAACAAAAGAAGAATTGATTATCTGTCGAATCCATCAGAAGAAAACGTATACGATTCCACAGCGAGAGAGCCGCAGCTAGAAGAATACTTAGACAGAAAAAGAGACAATATCTGCAGCAACAAATGGAAAAAGTAGCAGGAGAACACAGACGAAATCAAAGTAAAAATTTCTACAGAGAGGTAAGACAACATAAGAGAGGCTCGTATATAAGCACACCCAAATTTGTAAGAGATAAAAAAGCAGAAATGCTGGCTGCCGAAAACAAAATAATAGAAAGATGGGCTGAATATTTTCAAGAGCTTCTGAATATCCAAAATTTCACTGATGAAAACAATGAAAATGGTGAATATGAGACAACAACGGAGAATATGAGTATCAAACCATTTAATTAGATATAACCCCACATAGCATGGAAGAAATTACGCATGCTATAAAAACGCTTAAAAACGATAAATCCCCTGGTCTGGACAATATTGATGCCGAGCTAATTAAAACAGGCGGTCATGAACTCATAAGTAAAATCCATCAATTAGTAGAAAGGGCCTGGCAACAAGAAATAATGCCGAAAAAATGGTGTGGTAGTATTATTGTACCAATACACAAGAAAGGAAAAAAGGAGTCATGCATTAATTACAGAGGAATCTCACTAATCAACACTACATACAAAATATTGGCTTCGATATTATTAAAAAGATTAGTACCATACGAAGAAATAGTTGGTGACTACCAGTGTGGTTTCAGGCCTGGCATATCGACTTTTGATCAAATATTTACAATAAGACAAATGCTTGAAAAGTATTGGGAATATAATCACGACGTGCATCAAATTTTTATAGACTTCAAACACAAATAGGCTTATGATTCAATTAATCGTGCAACATTATGGAAGGCAATGATCGAGCTCGGCATACCCAAGAAACTAGCTGCAGTAACACAAATGTGTGTAAGTAACTCTTTTGCACAAGTTAAAATAGGGGGGAAAATATCAAATGCTTTCTGCGTAAATTCTGGACTGAGACAGGGAGATCCGTTGTCCCCATTGTTGTTTAACCTGGCCTTAGAATATGTCATGCGAAAAATATATCCAAAAATCAAACCAGACATAACTGCTCGGGGAGCAAAAATCATACTCGCCTTTGCAGATGACGTAGACGCAATAGCACAATCAGCATTAGAAATTAAGGATATCTTCTCGAGCTTTGAAGAAGCTGCATTAAACATCGGTCTAAAAATAAATGAAGACAAACCATAATACATGATTATTTCACCAACTTGTTTCTGGCCTTTGGCAGGGAATATAAACATAACTAATACCCGTCTCATCAACATTAGAAATTTGATGACATTCAAATTTCTAACAATCACACAGAGTTGCCAAGTTTTTGTAAAATATCTTTAGTTCTTCATGATTAAAAGCAGTAATTCTACTCAACCTTGTTACTTCTGGTTTACGCAAACTGAGTTCTGGATGGCGGGGCAGAAACGAATACAACCAGTCTTGAAATCGTAGGCTTCCACGGCCAGAGTCAGAATTATAGTTTATTCGTCTTCCGGGTTTGGACCGTGTCATTTGTGAGTGACCCAAAAGTGGGTTCATCTCGACGTTTCGCTACAATTGTATGTAGCTTCTTCAGGAGAACAAAGAAAAGAAAAAAGAAAACAAAAGAACAGGAATATGGGTAGTTAGCAACGGTAACTCAGTTACTCAACGCAACCAGAGGCGAATACTAACTACCAAGATGGGCATTTGGTCACAGTAACTCAACTACTCAACGCAGCCAGAGGTGAAAACCAAATGCCAGGACAGGGATTCACGTCCAACAGCTCAGAACACTAACGCGTCGAGAGGCGGGAGTGAATCCGACGATTACTCCGCTACCGCTCTATTTATAGTCGCGGTGCCTGTCGTGTCGGGACGTATCGGCACACTTCGTGGCGCGAACGTCAAGAAGCGCGCGCTGGCCAATCATGTGGCTGCATGTGTGCGGGACCGGACGGTGGCTCTAGACTGAGATTCCAGATGGGAGACAAGTAATATCCTTCCTCTCGATTGATATTATGGGGAATTTTTTCGGATCTCTAGAGATTCGCGGATTTTCCTGGAATAAAGAAGGGGCTCTTAGAAATAATATGGGTTTTTTCGAACAATATGGAAATGACCGGTTTCTTGGCAGTCCCAATCCCTTGTATCTAAGAAAAAATCACATTCCACCACTTCTACTTCTCATTCACCTCTCATTAACACCGTCGTTAATCTTTCTTCTCACCAATTAACAAGTGCAGAAAGCAGTCTTCTATCTAAAGGTCTTAATTTTGCTATCACTCCCTTCCAGAATTCCTACCGAAGAAATAGTTTCAAATGTGGAAGAGGCACTCCGCACAATTCCCAAAATTCCAGCCGACCGTATCCGCTTTGACGTCGCTAAATGTCTTGATAACAGCCAAAATCCCTACTTCCAATATATCTCGTGAGGAATTCATAGCTCTCAAAAATCTCCGTTCTCTTTCTGAGATAATAATCCTTCCTGCAGACAAAGGTAATGCCACAGTCATCTGGATACTCCTTCCTACATAGAGAAAGTAAACGACTTACTTAGGGATACATCCTGTTATAATACAATTTCTCGAGACCCCACTCCTAGAGTCGAACGCGAAATTTCCCATGCCATCAAACAATCCGATCTTTCCGATGATGTTAAGAAGTCCATAGTTCCAAAAAACTCCATCTGCCCCCGAATTTATGGTCTTCCGAAAATCCATAAAGATAACGTACCTCTTCGTCCCATTGTGACTACGATTAACTCTCCTACCTACAAACTCGCAAAGTACTTGTCCAATCAGTTTAAGACCTATACTGGTCGTACCTCTTCTTATGTCCGAAATTCCACACATTTCATCACCTTAATCTCCTCTCTCACAGTCGATCCCCAAGACATTCTCGTCAGTTTCGATGTATCATCCCTATTTACCAATATCCCCATACATGACTCTCTAGTTGTTCTGCGAGATCACTTGACCAATGATAACAAGTCTTTGGTTTTGGCAGATCTTGCCGAAAAATGCCTCCTTTCAACATATTTTTCTTTTAGAGGCAATTTCTACAAACAAATATCTGGAACACCAATGGGTTCTCCCCTTTCCCCTGTCATTGCTGACATTTTCATGGAAGCCTTTGAGTCTTTAGCCCTAGAATCTTACCCCTTAAAACCAAAAGTCTGGTTCCGCTACGTTGATGATACATTTATCATCTGGCCCCATGGTCAACATACCCTTTCTTCCTTCCTAGATCATCTTAACTCACAACATCCGAGTATAAAATTCACAATGGAAGTAGAAAATAATCGGTCCCTTCCCTTTCTCGATGTGTTAGTCACCTCCAAGCCCAATGGCCGATTGGGTCACTCTGTTTATAGAAAAAAGACTCACACGAATCGTTACCTACATGCTTCATCACACCACCATCCTGCCCAAAAGAATTCTGTGATCAACTCTCTCATCCATCGGGCCATTTCGATTTCTGAACCCGACAACCTTAGAGAAGAACTTGGCCATCTGCAAAAAACCCTTGTCGCCAATGGTTACTCCAAGTCCACAATTCAAAATATTACACACCGACATCTACATCCCCCTTTACACCCTAGGACAACAAATTCAGAATCTTCGGGTAATACTCCTGTGGCTTTTCTTCCGTATATTCGAAATGTCACTGATAGGATTGGCAAAATTCTTCGCAAAGAAGGTATCAGGACTACTTTTCGACCACCCAAGAAAATCTCACAATATCTACCCTCTCCTAAGGACCCATTACCGCCCCTATCTTCCTGTGGTGTCTATTCTATTCCTTGTTCATGTGGACATGTGTATATTGGCGAAACTGGTCGTTCCGTCAAAACTCGGATTCAAGAGCATCAAAGATGCATTCGATCAGGTCTTTTCTCCCATTCTGCAGTTGCCGAACACTGCCAAGAAACCGGTCATTCCATATTGTTCGAAAAAACCCATATTATTTCTAAGAGCCCCTTCTTTTATTCCAGGAAAATCCGCGAATCTCTAGAGATCCGAAAAAATCCCCATAATATCAATCGAGAGGAAGGATATTACTTGTCTCCCATCTGGAATCTCAGTCTAGAGCCACCGTCCGGTCCCGCCACGATGCAGCCACATGATTGGCCAGCGCGCGCTTCTTGACGTTCGCGCCACGAAGTGTGCCGATACGTCCCGACACGACAGGCACCGCGACTATAAATAGAGCGGTAGCGGAGTAATCGTCGGATTCACTCCCCGCCTCTCGACGCGTTAGTGTTCTGAGCTGTTGGACGTGAATCCCTGTCCTGGCATTTGGTTTTCACCTCTGGCTGCGTTGAGTAGTTGAGTTACTGTGACCAAATGCCCATCTTGGTAGTTAGTATTCGCCTCTGGTTGCGTTGAGTAACTGAGTTACCGTTGCTAACTACCCATCTTCCTGTTCTTTTGTTTTCTTTTTTCTTTTCTTTGTTCTCCTGAAGAAGCTACATACAATTGTAGCGAAACGTCGAGATGAACCCACTTTTGTGGTCACTCACAAATGACACGGTCCAAACCCGGAAGACGAATAAACTATAATTACAACCAGTCTTTTCCATACATTTTCGTTGCCATTTTAAATGGACGTTTTAAATTTTGTTCTTCTTTGCATATTCAAAAACTATTTGACGCATGGTACGGGACGGGATGTAAGGCCAAAAACGTCTTCGACAGTTCTAAAATTCTAGATACATGTTCGGATTGCTCTACCGTGGTAAAGATATCTTTTCATTCTAGTGGTCACCCTTTTTGCCCTCGAAACGACCTCTTAATCGATTTTGCAATATTTCATAAGGGATGTTGTAAAACTAGATGCTGCTCTTTTTGTAAAATATGAAAAAACTTTTCTGTAAAAAGATGAAAAAACTTTTTTAGAAAACACTTTCTTTTCATACATTATTTATATTTTTTACATTTATTACAATATATTTACATATACAATTAAAATATATTTTTTTATCTTACTGTTTAATTAAAAATACAAATTTCAGAACCTGTAAATAATTTAATGCAGTGAAGGAAGCGGCAGCCTTAACACGAAGACCAATAAACACAGTGTGGTCCATAACAAAACAACCGATTGTAAGTAGAATAAAAAGAAAAAACGCTGGTATGTTCAGGAAACTAGACCGAAGTGATGTGGAAATCATGAGAACAATTTATAACATGAATGAAGAACTTGGTCCCCACATTAAAAAACATCATGCAAAAGTTGCAGAAAGACAACACAGGAATCAAGTGCTTTAGTGAGACAGTCAGGCAATGTCTTTTAAAAAACAGCCTTAAAATAAAAATGACTGATTAACGCTAAGTGATTATTGAATTTGCTCGTCTACAAATATGGAGGACGGAATTTTTAATTCAAATTCATAAATACAGAGAAAGTGGAGGAGAAATTGTTTATCTGGATGAGACGTAGTTTGTCACTAATGACGTTTCAAAATATGGTTGGGTAGATTCTTCTGGTCGCTGTACAACAAAAGTTCCATCAAATAAAGGAAAACGTATTACCATAATCCATGCAGGAACAAAAAATTGCTTTAGTATTGCCATGCAAAAACATTAAGGATTCCCGTGTCCACTATCATGATACCACCCCGTCAGAATTATTTGAAGACTAGTGTTCAACGAAGTTATTGCCAAATATACCACCAAACAGTGTAATTGTGTTGGACAATGGCAGCTACGACAGTCGTAGTCTGAATAAAGTTCCATGTTCTAATGTCACCAAAATTATAATCCAGGAATATATGCTGGAAAATAATATATTTATAAAAAAGATTAGAATAATAATAAAGAAAATAATATATTTATTCTAAAAAACAATTACTTGGAACTTTAAAATCATTGTTGTAAAAACAACATTTTATATTAATTTTAGTGTAATTTTTAGTTCTCACAAATATTAGTTTGGATTTTATGTTAAAGACTGTACTTTTTGCCTGCAAACTATTTGTGCCATAAATAGCTTATAAGGGTTGTTTAAAGTGGTAAAACCGACGCCGCCTTGTCGGCACTATTAGGTAAAGATTCAATTCAAAATCTCTCGGAGATATGACTAGTGTCTCAAGCTGTTTGGTACTAGTAGCCGGTACCTAAGCTCTCTCTTCGCCGCCAAAATGCAGTGAAACGTGTATTTGTTTTTCTCGATAGTTTCGCGCGCCCGTAAAACGCCGATATAATAATGGACAATGTTTTAAAGCGAACTCTTTCATTAGTATTAGTGCTTGTGTAAATATTCTCTTGTTATTAAATGTGTAGATTCAATTAATTACACTTATTTTTCTCTAAGTACAACCCCTATTAAATCAAACACATAAAGAACCAGCGCCGTGAA